>ML798630.1:35489-67502 GCA_009831015.1 Picea engelmannii | reverse complement strand
CCGAATGGTGGTACAACACTACATACCATACAGCCACTCGCATGACTCCTTTTGAAGCAGTGTATGGATAGAAGCCACCGTCAGTTCTCTCATACTTACCGGGTACCTCGAAGGTCCAGGCGGTTGACCAAACACTTACAGTCTGAGAGTATATCCTTCGTACCCTTAAAGAGAACTTGGTCATGGCCCAAAATAGAATGAAGCAGCAAGCAGATCAAGGTCGCTCGGAACGTCAATTTGTAGAAGGGGATCAAGTGTTCCTGTGACTGCAACCATATAAGCAAACTTCCCTCAAGGCTGAGCAGTGTCAAAATCTAGCACCCAAATTTTATGGCCCTTACACAGTTCTCAAGCGTGTGGGAAAAGTCGCATATCAATTAGCTCTGCCCAGTCAGTCGAAGCTACATCCTGCTTTTCATGTTTCATGCTTGAAGAAGGTGATTGGAATCAGGTGCCAAATTCAAACCAACCTTCTGGAGTTAGCTGAAGAAGGATCCATTTGGCTACAACCAGAAGCAATTTTGGACCAGCGGGAGCGTCGCCTGCGTCAGAGAACCATCAAGGAAGTGCTAGTACAGTGGAAAGATATGACTCCAGCAGATGCCACTTGGGAACCAGCTACCATTCTGCAGCAGTTTCCACATCTCAAGCCTTGAGGACAAGGTTGTTTTAAAAGGGGCGGACATGTTAAGGTCCTAACCCACACATAGGTAGATCAATGTATTCGGATGTAATAAAGGTTAATATTAATAAGACCTTTCAATAAAATAGAATAAGGCAGATGTAAGAAGACCTAATAGAAGCTTCCGCTTCTAGAAGGATCTTCCTCTAGATGCTACTCTTAATAGACATATTTAGTATAAATAAGGGTCGAGGGTATGAAAACCCTAGCTTGGAGATTATTGTAACAGAGCACTACTCGACTGGAGGTTGCCCCCTCGAAGAGGCCTGTGAACATTGCTATCTGAATCAAAGTGTTCTTTCTGTTGCTATTTCGTATATCATTTCTGTGTATTGTGAAGATTATGCTGGATATTTTATTGTTATTCTATCATTTCTAGCATTTCATTTATGTTCTGCATATTTTATATATCTGGTATCTTGCAGGGTGGCTCCAGTATAACCGACGGCAGGCCCAGAAGCCTTCGTGACCGGCGGAGCTCTGGATCCTCCACTGTGTGAGAAGATCCCCGACACGCTAAGGTATTCTATACGTGCAAACAATAACACGCACTAAAATAAATCCCCTATGAGATAAGACAAGCAAACACTAACTATTTTGAAGAACAGTTACAACAACCAACACTAGAGCAACTTACCGGTGCAAGTGCAACTCGAAAACGAAAGCACCCTCCGGGTATACTCTGCAAAGCGTGGCCCAATGTCTATCCTAGGTACCGCGGTATACCCCCGTAATCACCTATGTATGTCCCTAGAAAAGATTGGCAACTAGTTTTCCAGCACGCGAACAGTCACCAGGCGGGTACAATCGATAGTCAGGTAGACCACAATGAGCAGGGTATCAAGCCCGAAACCTGTCAAGGGTATCGAGAGCAAATGGTCCAGAAGACGATTGAGGACCTAAAATGGATTCGAGACCCATGAAGCCCCGTGGCAAATGCAAACGACAGAATCCCTTAACAAATCCTCGATATGTGTTCTCCACTACGCTCGGTCCGGCTTTGGAGGGGTTATCTCTGCTACCTTTCCTTATGTGACCTCGTGTTTATCCCCTGTGTTAGAGGGGGGTCTCGGATAACTTCCATGAAACTGGACTTCTAAACTCCCTATCACAGACTCCAATGTTTGGTTTTGAGTGGCCTTGGAGAGTTTACTCTCCAACCTATTCCAAGGCCCTAGTCTTAAGCTAGTGTATGAACCCTACAAACAAAAAGTCTAGTAGATTTTAATCAGCGTTGCTTTTATGGGCTTTTTACGTCACAAGGTATGAAGGTGAAACTGATGGTGTGTAAAGACTCAAAGCAAAAAATGAATAAGAAATGCTTGGAAACAAAAACTTTTACAAAAAATGCAAAAACCAGCAACTTTTCACACAAGAAAGACTTATTTTCTTTTCAATTTTCTTAAGATTTCATGCAGCAAACATAAAGGAATTTCGCTCGACTACGAGCTACTTATGCTCTAGATGCACTGCAAAAACTTATGAACAAAAGACTTCTTCCTAGATATTGATGCAACAACACAACCTTCAAACAAAGAAGAAAATGAAAAAGAGATAATTAAATTTTTTTATTTAAGTGCTAAATGAAGCAACAAAGGGAAAATGCCGACAAGCACAAAACCAAGAAAACAAAATAAAATTCTGGCTTAAAGCGCAGATCGCAAATAACCAGAGCAAAGACGCACAACGGAAATCAAGAAAGCACCGACCCTTACGCTTGTCTAAAAACCATAAAACAAAATCTTTTCTTTTTTATCTTTTCTATCAACAATCAACTAAGAAAGAACAGGCTAAGGGTATGAGGCTCTAACATACTGACTGTGCCACCCTAGACTCAAACT
Source organism: Picea engelmannii (assembly GCA_009831015.1). Classification (NCBI taxonomy): domain Eukaryota; kingdom Viridiplantae; phylum Streptophyta; class Pinopsida; order Pinales; family Pinaceae; genus Picea; species Picea engelmannii. The sequence continues at coordinate 64,979 of ML798630.1, read as the reverse complement.
CCTGAGAGGAACACTTCTCACCACAGGAGGGGATGACTTCCCCACCCTAATTGAAAAGCACCCAATCAAGCCCGCGACTGTCACTGAAACAGCACGTGTGCAAACGCGTGTTGAGCTATAACAGGGCGTGGGTACCCGCGGGCTCAACTTGCACAGGCCGCGTGTATGTATGAATGCTAAGACAAAACTCAACACAGGCATCCCAGACCTGGAAAAGGCCTCTGGTATTGACAACCAGGGTCTCTTAAAGGCTTGGATGCTCCTTCTTTAACAGAACAAAAAAAATAATTGCAAAAAATGACAAACGCAATCAAGCAAACTGAGACAAGACTGTGAACCAGCAAGACTCAGACAGGATCCAGAAAGCCCCCCGAGAATGTATAATTCTGACAGGGAAGAGGGAGACTGCCTCTCAAGCTTTCTGCCTCCTACACGCTACAGAAACCACCACATCAAGAGTTCAAATGCGGGTTGTAGAAGGTAAGGGCACGGGTTACACACGTGCAGGCCTTCTGCAGGCCGCGTGTACCTCTGTGTGTCCCGATAATTAATGTCAAGCAACAGTCAAGGAAAAAACTGGTATAAAGAACCAGATTCCCTGCTAGCTCTGACCTAACAGAAAACAGACAAACAAAGAAACAGGAAATATAATCCTTTAAACTACCCAAAAAACCTTAACTAAATCCGAAAACCCTAAGAGTATCGTCCCCAGTGGAGTCGTCAATTCTGTTGTTGGGAAATAATACCCTACGGACTAGCAAGCTAGGGCTGAACTTGCATGCAGATTTTGACCTTTAAGAAATGACTTTTAACCTATCACCCCAAAACTAAAACCCCTTTTTCACATACAAGCATGGAAAGGACCTACTAACCTTTTTACTGATGTTTGGTGTATATCCTCCATTGCACTTTGTCCGCTTGCTTGCACTACTCCTTCCAAAAACAATCCTGCAATCAAGACAAAACACTACGCATGCATGCTATTTTTCTACTTGAGGGTTAGAGATTAAGCCTAAATCAAATAAATCATATATAACTCATGCATTGGGACGGGAAAAGTATTTTTTTATTATTAATCTCAAGATGAATCAACTTACAATAATGATAGAGATCGGCCACCGCTCCTTAATCCTGATTCTGGGCTCCTCCTCTTCTTTGTCCTCCAACTGCTTTGCTTGAATTCTCCTTAAGCTTGAGGAAAGGCTAAAGGGTTGGGACAAATGGATCTGGCAATTGGGCAGAGTTTCTTTGCTATGTTTTTCCTCCTCCAAATAGTACCCCTACCCCTTCTTTTATAGGCTAGAAGGAGCTAGGGTTTTGGACGAACTCTCGGCCATGCATGGCTGGGAGTTTCAGTTAACTAACCCATAGATTTTTGTCCCGTCGAAAACTTTCCTGTTTTTGTGCTTTGTTAGGTAAACACGGGCTGTAGTAGGCCTGCCAGCGTTCCAACGCGTGCAGTAGTGAGTTAGGGCACGTTTGTCTTAACTCAAAAGGATTTTCAAAGAGGTTCCTCAGCATGGCTTTGGCAAGGAAGGGATATGAGTTGGCCTGATGCCAAGTAAGCATGTGTGGTGCAATTTAGGGTTATAACAGATGCCCCCTAATGTGTGAGGTTAGAAGAGCATCTGATGGCCGAAATACATTACCAATCTGTACTGATATGCTGAATGAGTGAGCCCGGGAATCAGGAATCAGGAGGTGTCGTCTGCAAAAAATATCAAATGTCTCACCGAGGCGGGCATACCCATGCTTGGGATAAACTAGAACCATGGATACCAATCAAATACACTGTAGATCCATGTCAAATAACTATAAAGAGTAGCCGCGAACAATACACAGCGGAGCTACATCTCGAAATCAGAAAGATATACATAGAAAGTATCCATCTCCCAGAAGCTGATTCAGCCTGATGGTTGTACTTCAGAGCTCGAGAAACAACTTCAAAATCTTTTAAAACTTGGGTAGGAGTGTAATATGAGTGTACAACTGCACTACCCAGAGGTCTTCGATGGCTCGTCGGTTATGGACTTGATAATCTTGATGATCGGACTGAATGCTTCAGTGATTTCGAACAAAGACTTGATTGGACGTTCAGGATGGTTGGGTATGCGGACAAGAGACATATTGCAGAGGGGTCGACTCAGGCTTAGTGACAAACTTCCCTTGGACAACAGCATGACAAGTGATAAAACTCAGGCAGCATATCTATTAATCATAAGTCTACGAAGCAGGAGGCAATGCAAACTCTCCATATGTTTGGAAGAGTAACCAAATGGTGGAGGACACAATTCTATATAGCGAGCAATGCTTCCTAAAGTCATACTACATCCCAAAGTCTGATGAATCAAATGGACAGATGTGCTTTATCCAAGGGTGACTCATTATGCTACCAATAAAGAAAATACTTTTCCCATCCTCTTTTTGGGGTATATTTGATTTTTTTGTTCTTTTTGATGATTTGTGAAAAAGAATAAAGGAATATTACGTTACAATGGAGGAACGAGTACAACAAACATACAAGTTCAAGGCATAAGGACAAGACTGATGTTCTAGGGAAATGATACTCGGGAAAAATCCTCCAGTGGCCAAAGGTGTTAAAACGTAGACGCAAATTGTTACTAGACTGATGGGTAAGGTATGCAAATGCGGTTGATAGAACACACAATGGTAACATCCTTCGATGTAAGTTTAACGAGCCCAAAGAAGGGAAGCTCGGTGGTTTTTCATATTTAGAGAGTCTGAAAAAACATAAAAGAAAACTCCATTGAGGTACATTTTTCGACAATAGTCTAATCGGTTCGAAAAAGGGATAAACTAGCACCGATTAGACGTCAATTCAAAACCATTTTAACGAGTGTGAAAAGGACAAGATCACTCGGCTATTTTTTCACTTTTAAGGAGTCTGAAAAAAGCATAACTATGGACTCCGTCAGGAATGTTCTTCTGGCCCATTTTAACGAGTGTGAAAGAATAAGGTCACTCGGCGATCTTTTCAATTTTAGAGAGTCTAAAAAGAGCTTAACTATGGACTCCGGGGGGGTTTCTTTTTCGTAAATTTAGTCCCTCAGGCCCGAAAAAGGAATAAAATTTAACCTGAGGATACTCTTCTAAAGAATGGACATTCAATAGAGTATTCCTTTGTTCGTACAGTTGACCATCCGGACCGAAAAAGGGGTAAACTATCGTCGGACAGACGTGACTTCAAATTTTAGTTTAACGAGCGTGAAAGGTCACAAGATCGCTTGGAAATCTTTTCATTTTTAGAGGGTCTGAAAAGCGCTTAAAAGGAGACCCGTTTAAGGAACGTTCTTCTGGACCAATTTAACGAGTGTGAAGAAACAAGGTCACTCGGCAATCTTTTCATCTTTAAGGAGTCTGAAAAGGGCTTAAAGAAGACTCCATAATGGTTACTTTTCTCAGTTAATCCGGACGAGATTGAAAAGCATAAATGCAGTCTCGCCGGATGTTGTTTGCGGATCTCAAAGCGAGCTTGAAAAACAACAAAGGTAGCTCATGATAGACTCTTTGTGGGTCGACGCCTGGCATCTCCTCGGGGGAGTTGTATGCTCCGACGAAAACATTGTCTATGATGTCAGGAGTTCTGGAGATATTGATAGGTATCGTTTGAGCAATGTTTTCCATATTACCCTCATCATAGATCTTGCATGTAGCTAAGGGATTAGTATGACAAGACCTATCTCCAGTCATAGTCATGGTGAATTCTCCTGCTTTGATTCGACTTAACTTCGGGAGGAAATATGATTTGTGATGAAGATCTTCCCAAGATTTGTCCGGACTAGTCATTGCTTCGATTACTGCTTCGTCAGAAGGCAAGACTAAGTCTAACGAATCGGTGGTAGCAAGAGAACCCTGAGCCCAAATAGGCTCTAGAAGTGGATCCAACTCTTGTGCAGGAGTCGTATCAGGGTTAGCTGAAGCTTGCTGGACTAAAGAGTACGCTACTTCAGCAGCCGACAAGGGCATGGACATGCCGGAGTGCCCTGTCTCATCCATCGTGGCTGATGGGGAAGGAAGAATCCACGGATCCTCAAAGTAAGTCATGCGGAACGACGAAACGTGAAAAATCTCAGCCTTGTGGTGATTCGATATGAACTTGACATCATAATGAGGAGGTGGGTAATCGAAGGTACCCATCAAGGATGGGCACAAACAAACTCCCACATTAACGACACCGGGTTGAGGATTATCAATCATGGGAACCGTGGATGCCCCCAAAGCTGGGTCAGGTCGAGAGAAGGAAAATTGATCAATGGTCACTATCCGATCCTCGTGTGGAAACAACAAGACTCGAAAAACTGTAGCAACCACAGCTTACATCGCATAAGTCCAACTACGACCTAACAAGAGATTGTAGTCGAGGGGGGCATCAACTACCTCTACCTCGACACACATAGTCTTCCCTCCTAACTACACAGGGAAAGAAGGAATGATGCTATGTGGTCGGAAAGAACAATTGTTGAACACAGTGAGGAGAGTAGGTGATGGAGACAACTCGGGCTGACCAATGGCTTTCCAGCATGCTAACGACATAACGCATGTCGAGGTGCCCTCGTCAACTACCGTGCGAAAGATATTTCGTGTAAAAGTTTTCGTGGGATGAGCCACTACTATCTGAAATGCTACGTGGTACGGCAAACGAGGTTTTAAGTCAGTGGTATCTAGCATGATGGTACCTGGGTTACAAGTCTTAGTAGAGCCTAAAGCAGTCAACAAGGCTTTCCTCTGAGCAGGGCAACTTTGGAGGACCTCCAAAGCGGACATAGCACAAGGAGTTTGGGATAAATCTTCCACGACAGAGTAATTCTGGGCGGCCCTTGTGTTTGGATTGTGAGAATCTCTCTTAAACACACCTTTTGGAATGTGTGTTATCGTTTCTCCCAACGTCTTCTCAATCTGTAGAGGAAGAGATGGGAGTTCGGCTTCTTTTCCCTTCTCAGAGGCACTTGGTTTACTATAGTCATGCGCTCTAGTCGTTATTAAAGCATCACCCCTAACCATATATACGTTCACAGATGAGGAATCGTTTGGAGGAGGGCAGGTTTCTTGGCTGCCCCCTTCGGCACTTGTAGAGGCTTGAGTTAAATTTTGCCCATGCTGAAAGGGATTAGTCAACACAGCTTGTTGTTGTTGTGTGACAAACGTCTGGGCCTCCGCAAGTCGAGGACATAGATGGGTCGGGTGGTCTTCCGTGCACAAGTTGCACGGATACCTCGCTTTCCATTTTTCCGTAGTGCCCTCGCCAGCATTATCAGTGGGTTTTTTATCCCCCTTACCCTTCTTGCGTTGTTTTTTCTTTCCTTCAGGCTGTTGGGTGGCCTTTGGGTTAGTCGTCTGCACAGAGTGTACTTCCGACGTTTGGGTAGGAGGAGCAGCCAAAAGCAGTAGTCTGGTTGGCCACTGAGTGTTGTATAGATAATTGTTGCAATTGTTTTGTCAATTGCTCAGCGGGCTTGGTTTGGGCCGAACCAACGATAACATCGGAATGTGGTCCGGCTCTCTGTCTAATTTTGTCCAGTATCGATCGTGGTGCATCCGGCAGGATGTTGTATAACAAACCAGACTGAGAGTAGATGAGCTCAAACTGTTGAGCCCTCATGATGGCATCTTCTTCGGAGAAAACTCCTGAAGTCGCGACGTCTTTGGATAATTGTGGGACTAAAGACTTAAGGAACCACTCAAGCAGGAATGTTAGTGGGACTGGTACTTTGATTAGACTCTTTCGACGTCTCCACTCTCGAATATGATCAGAGATATGGTTTGTTGTCGTCTGTTCAAAATTAGCAAGCAACTTTGTGCCGGCGTCGTATCTCACAGGTAACTGGAAATGGTTAAGAAAGGTCATTGCCAGTTCGCCAAAAGAAGAATATCTTGAGAGGTCAAGCTTGATGTACCATTTCGCGGCACCCCCAATAAGAGTGCGTTGAAACAATCGCAACTGGACGGAGTCATCTTTCAGTGAGTTAGATGAACACCAAATATGGAAAGTAGTCACATGATCACCTGGATCTTCGTTAGGCTTGGCCTCGAACTTTGGAATGTCCAAAGGAAACTTCGTTGACATAGGAGGCCAACGTGGATAATGACAAATAGGATCATTTAACAACCATGTCAAATCAGGCAAGTGTAACGTTGCCAGGAATGGTAGTTTGGGTTGTTGTTGATAGCCTGGAAGAAAGGGTCCTGGAGTTTGACTGGCACCAGGTTGCCAGGAAAATTTTGGCTGCTGGCCCGGATTCTGGTAAAAACCATGGCCCTGACCAGCGTAAGGATTTTTCATCTGTGGAGACATCATTGGTTGATTCCCCATAAAGGACATAGGATGTTGGGCATTCATCGTGTTTGACAAACTTTGGGAAGGATTACCCCATGTTGGTCCTGCTAGGAGAGGCATAGAAGTCTGTCTGGGGTTCCATTGACTGTGGAAGGAATTACCCCAGAATGGAATTCCCGAGGAGGGAACGGATCCTTGTCCTAAGTTCCAAGGTCCTGGTATATGTGCCCCCGGTGTAGGAATAGTACCATGTGCCTGAGTAGACTGTCCAAAGATGGGAGTGCCCCCAAATGGGAAAGCAGTGGATGCGAAAGTATTATTACCAAACGTCCTATTCCAAACAAACGATGACGAACCTACCGGCAGAGTTTGCGCAGGTGTTCCTTGACTCCCGGCTCCAAATGAACTCGTGTGTGCAGCCTGCCCGGCGGACTGCTGATGAAAACCACCAAGTGACGAGGACGAAGGAGAGATGTGACCTCAAGTGTAAGGAAAAGCATTAAAAGGGACAGGAATGCCCCCAAGTTGACCTTGCAGAGGAGCGTTATAGCTCCCTGCCCCCAGACCCAAAGTCTGTAAAGTGGAGTAAGTGAGTGCAGGACTTATACCTGAACTGGGCATACCGTATGAAAAAGGAGGGTCGGTCGCACTAGGTGTGAAAGGATTTGTGGCCGCCGCGATAGATGGGGTCGGTCCACTGTGCGACGTAGTTGCAGTCGAGACCATGGTGGCCCGGACCGTTGACAAGGGCAAGTTAGGAGAAGCTTCTCCTTTGGTAACAACGGTGGTGGGAATGGAAGAATTCCCAGATGAAGTAACAGAGTTTGGTTCCATAACTGTGTGAGGCACTGATAGGCGTTCGTAAAATTGAATTGGCATAATCACTTGCGGCCAAGTATCAATGGTTGGGGTTTCAACCAAACCAAGATTGGCGATTGATTCCTCCAGGAGTTGTTCGGGCACAATGGTTTGTAACCCGATTGCTTCGAAAGACCCTTGTTGGTCTAGCTTCCGCCTCAATGGTGGCGGGGGTGGCTCCAGTATAACCGGCGGCAAGCCCAGAATCCTTCATGACCGGCGGAGCTCTGGATCCTCCACTGTGTGAGAAGATCCATGACACGCTAAGGTATTCTATACGTGCAAACAGTAACACACACTAAAAGAAAGCCACTATGAGATAAGACAAGCAAACACTAACTATTTTGAAGAACAGTTACAACAACCAACACTAGAGCAACTTACCGGTGCAAGTGCAACTCGAAAATGGAAGCACCCTCCGGGAATACTCTGCAAAGCGTGGCCCGATGTCTGTCCTAGGTACCGTGATATACCCCCGCAATCACCTGTGTATGTCGCTAGAAAATATTGGCAACTAGTTTGCCAGCACGCGAACAGTCACCAAGCGGGTACAGTCGATAGTCGGGTAGACCACAATGAGCAGGGTATCAAGCCCGAAACCTGTCAAGGGTATCGAGAGCAAATGGTCCAGAAGACAACTGAGGACCTAGAATGGATTCGAGACCCACGAAGCCCCGTGGCAAATGCAAACGATGGAATCCCTTAACAAATCCTCGATATGTGTTCTCCACTACGCTCGGTCCGGCTTTGGAGGGGTTATCTCCGCTACCTTTCCTTACGCGACCTCGTGTTTATCCCCTGTGTTAGAGGGGGGTCCCGGATAACTTCCATGAAACTGGACTTCTACACTCCCTATCACAGACTCCAATGTTTGGTTTTGAGTGGCCTTGGAGAGTTTACTCTCCAACCTATTCCAAGCCCCTAGTCTTAAGCTAGTGTATGAACCCTACAAACAAAAAGTCTAGTAGATTTTAATCAGCGTTGCTTTTATGGGATTTTTTACGTCACAAGGTATGAAGGTGAAACTGATGGTGTGTAAAGACTCAAAGCAAAAAATGAATAAGAAATGCTTGGAAATAAAATCTTTTACAAAAAATGCAAAAACCAGCAACTTTTCACACAAGAAAGACTTCTTTTCTTTTCAATTTTCTTAAGATTTCATGTAGCAAACATAAAGGAATTTTGCTCGACTATGAGCTACTTATGCTCTAGATGCACTGCAAAAACTTATGAACAAAAGACTTCTTCCTAGCTATTGATGCAACAACACAACCTTCAAACAAAGAAGAAAATGAAAAAGAGATAATTAATTTTTTTTATTTAAGTGTTAAATGAAGCAACAAAGGGAAAATGCCAACAAGCACAAAACCAAGAAAACAAAATAAAATTATGGCTTAAAGCGCAGATCGCAAAGAACCAGAGCAAAGACGCACAATGGCAATCAAGAAAGCACCGACCCTTACGCTTGTCTAAAAACCATAAAACAAAATCTTTTCTTTTTTATCTTTTCTATCAACAATCAACTAAGAAATAACAGGCTAAGGGTATGAGGCCCTAACCTACTGACTGTGCCACCCTAGACTCAAACTCCTGAGAGGAACATTTCTCACCACAGGAGGGGATGACTGCCCCACCCTAATTGAAAAGCACCCAATCAAGCCCGCGACTATCACTGAAACAGCACGCGTCCAAACGCATGCTGAGCTATAACAGGGTGCGGGTACCCGCGGGCTGAACTTGCACAGGCCGCGTGTATGTATGAATGCTAAGATAATGCTTGAATTATCCTTAAGCTTGAGGAAAGGCTAAAGGGTTGGGACAAATGGATTCGGCAATTGGGCAGAGTTTCTTTGTTATGTTTTTCCTCCTCCAAATAGTACCCCTACCCCTTCTTTTATAGGCTAGAAGGAGCTAGGGTTTTGGACGAACTCTCGGTCATGCATGGCTGGGAGTTTTAGTTAACTGACCCATAGATTTTTGTCTCGTCAGCAACTTTCTTGTTTTTGTGCTTTGTTAGGTAAACGCGGGTTGTAATAGGTCTGCCAGCATTCCAACGCGTGCAGTAGAAGGCCTTCCAGCGTTCCAACGCGTTCAGTAGTGAGTTAGGGCACGTTTGGCTTAACTCAAAAGGATTTTCAAAGAGGTTCCTCAGCATGGCTTTGGCAAGGAAGGGATATGAGTTGGCCTGATGCCAGGTAAGCATGTGTGGTGCAATTTAGTGTTATAACAACGTTGCACCCCATTATCGCCATCGGCCCCTTTACCAAGTGGGGTATCGATTTCATGCAATGTAAGCCTACCTCAGTCGGGGGGCATGGTTATATAATCGTCGTCGTCGACTACTTTACCAAATGGGCTGAGACTATGCCTACCTTTCTGAACGATGGTCGTACAGCAGCTCTGTTACTTTTTAACCACATCATAACTCGTTTTGGTGTACCACACGCCATTGTCACTAATCACGGTGCACACGCCATTGTCACTGATCATGCCAAACGGCAAGAGAAACGGTCATAGCCCCGATACCAAGTGAAACGAGATCCACCTCCAAAATGAGAATCTCCACTGCTACAAATCCTTGTGCAAAATGAAATGGTAAATGAAGTTTTTCCTTGTATTACTATTTATAAATTTTCATTTTTTATGAGGTATAGTTATTTATGGGTTTCTCTGACAATATCATGGCTTCACTAAACCACTGGATTGCAATTTTGACATCGCAGGTTTCCCAGCAGTTCTGATCATTTGTTTACCTTGTCACATCCATGAGCATAGTCTTAGTTTGTTTTCAAGCTTGAAAATATGAGAACGCACCAGGTAGACTTTTATCTCTTTTTCGGACCCGTCTGGACACACGAAAAAGGAACCCCCTGGAGTCATCTTTAAACTCTTTTCAAACTCTCTAAATATGAAAAGATTGTCGAGTGATCTTGCTTCCTTTCACGCTCGTTAAAAGGTTCGAAAGGGCGTCTGTCGAGCGATAGTTTATCTCTTTTTCAGTCTCGCCAGACTACTGTATGAAAAAGGAACTAAGAGAGTTCTCTTTTAAGTGTTTTTTTCAGACTCTATAATCATGAAAAACCTTCGAGTTTTCTATCTTTGGATTCGCTAAAACACACATCAACAGGCCCATATGGGATCGAACCCTTACTTCTTCCAGTTCGTTAAACAAAGGAAGCGGAACTTACCAAAGGTGAGTTATATCGAGCATGTGTTATCCTCCTCGAGCTCATTAAATCAAAAAGAGGTACTCGTCTATCTGAATGGGGGAAAATTTGAAAGAAGCAAGCCAAGCAGTCTCTTGAGAACATTACCAAGTAATTCTTAGAGTCGCCATTGAACACGGCACTTTGTCATTTGTACACATTATAATTCGTTGATCCTCTGCACTGAGCCAATCCTTTGAGTTTATTTCACTCCTTTGGGTCACCTGACGTAAGTCACAGCATCCACTGCATCATCAAGTTTTGGTCCATGTCATGTTTCTGCTGTTTTGCCTCAGTGTTAAAGGGAAGTATCTGCCTCTAGAGTCAGCCATCTCAAATATCTTGTCTCAAAACATGTGTCAATCCATGTTCATTTGATCTACCAATTACATCTCTATGTCTGTTTCGTGTCGTTGATGGGGGATACATCAAGGCCCTCCTTCGACGAGCTTATTCCTGTCGACCTCAACACATTATCCAGGAATTAGGCTTAGAAACTAGTTAGTACTTTGGGACCTGCATGCCTCAATGGCAGGCCTCCTCACATTCGACAGTAGGTTTACATCATTGACCTTTAATTGGATGATTCCACGGATGTTCGACTCCAGCTCATCCATTCACATTCGTTGGAATGTACTAGGATACCTTGGGAATCATTGACATTAATGGTGATCTCCCTCGCACTTGTTAACGGTTTACACCCTTGACTAGTAATCAAGTGGTTTCTGCCATGTTCGACATCAGGATATCTATTCACATGGTTAGATTCATACCACATTGGGATCGGTAAGAAGACCCTGGGTTGAGTGATCACTTTGATATATGCTTTGCCCAAGTTGCGAAGGAATTTCTCTTGGACAAATGATGCATACACTGTTACATAGATCCACTTTGTATTAGTCGTGGCTATGTCTTGTCATCTCATAGATCCACTGTGTATTCTTCGTGGCTACGATCAGTCTAGGTCATCAGAGTATAGATCCACATTGTATCTTCGGTGGATATACATTTTTACCAATACAATTATGGATCCGCAATGTATTTTATGGCGGCCATATCTTGCAAGTCTTGATCACCCAAGCATAGGTATGCCTTCCTTGGGTTTTGAAACATGTCATAATATTTGTTTGATGTTTATCTGCAGCTTCCATCAAGATCTCTGAGTCTATACCCTTTCTTGAAAGTATACAAAGCATTTCAGTTATCAGTTCTCATCTTCTAACTTCATGCTTTGGGGGGCAATTTGTTACACATCAATATTGCTCGCTCGGATAAGTATCGCAAGTGTCGCATGTCCCTCACAATTGTCGCAAGTTTCGCATGTTATTCACAAGTGTCGCAAATGTCAAACAAAGTATATTTCCATGATGACGACACCAAGGAGACACTTAGAATATCTTAAACACTTGATTTGGAGGAAGGAGAATGATTAACTTAAGTCAGGGAACTTTTCCTGCCTAAAAGGAGCTCTTAAACTAGATTTTTAGAAGGGAACGCTTCTCTGCATCAGCCTTAGGAGCGCTGGCGCTCCCTTACAAGGTGCTAGGGATCATTATAGCACCAAATCACCCCTCTGAAGGAGCGCTGCACATCTTTTAAGCGCTAGCACTCCCCTTGAGCCTACTAGGGAGCGTTATAGCGCCCTGATGCCCCTTTTGAGGGAGCACTGCCTAATCTGGGCATTAGTTGATCTGTTGAGGAGAATAAGGGGAGGATCTTTTAAGTTTGGAAGGAAGTTGAATTGAATTCCTGGTTCAATCAGAAGATCCCTGATCTAAGGAGGGAATTCCTCAACCTACCCTAAAGATACCTCAAGAGGTTAAGCCTATCTAAACCTATATAAGAAGGCTCTATGATAGTGAAAAGGGGGAATATATGCAAGCATGAAACCTATGATCTCATAGAAAACACACAGTGAACTGAAGGAGAGTAATCAGTGAAGCTGCTATCATCCAGGTCGTTGATTTTCTGAGCAAGGGTTAGACAAAGGGGACTTGACGAAGCTATCGCATTCGCATCTACAATTGTAAGTTACTGTTGTCATTGTTCTCATTAATATGACACACTTCGCCTGTTTCTTTCTAGTTTGTGTCTGATCTTACATTAACTTATCTCTGATAGATAGATATGTTTTCAAGCTAATATCAATAGAGTAGGAAGTGGTCGTACTATTGTTTGTCTACAGGGCTCATCGAGGAGCGAAAGATTGGAGCTCAACTCGGAGCGTGCAGGGACAAACGTCGGTAAAAAGGTACTTCTGTTCTCCTTCCTCCTCATGCATTAGTTTGTATAGATCTGAAAGGAAGTCAGTGTCCATGATAAGCACTTTCTGTCTTAGATTTAAGAGTCTAGCTCTTTGAGGCGATCTACCTGTCCGCAGGGAGATTTTCCTTCAACAACTATATCTGGTATTCTGTAGAGATGACCACCCCAAAGTAACAATGACACTACAGGGTAAAGACTTATAAACAACATGGTGTCTCCACATATATGGTTGGACAAAGAGAATATCACAGACATCCAGTGGGGAAACATCACATAATACCTCGTCCTTGAAGGGTTGCATGACGTATGACAATCGACACTGTTGGCTGACATGGAGATCTCCTCATTGTCGAAGCCACCCGATGTTGTATGGTTGTGGGTGTGGTGCTGTCGACAATTCCAACTGTTTGACGACCTCTGCTGAGATGAAGTTCTTCTGCCTTTCACTATCAACAATAAAATGCAGCGGGGTCCCCTTCACCCACATCTGTGAATGAAAAAGGCTCTCCCCCTCTTCGGGATCTGTTGGTTCTTTTGTTTGAATTGCTACAGTTGCGAAAATAGTAGTGGGGTCTCCGTCAATGATCTTTCCTTTACCAGTATTTTTAGAATCGGATTTTGAATCAGGGTTCGGCTCCTTGTCTTTGATCTCAGCCACCAATGACTGTTTTGAGCGACATTCATCGGTGTTGTGCCAAGGGATTTTGTGGAAATCGCACCATTTTCCGGTGTCCTTATTTGTCTTCCCGTGACCCTTCTTTTCCTATGTCTTGGACTGGTTTTCGGAAGACTGTTTGTTAGGGTTGTCTTTGTCAAACTTTAGTTGTTGTGGATTTACAGATCAGAAATCCCATTTGTTCTGGTGCTTAAATTTATGCTCGATTTTAAAAGAAAATCATTAAGCAGCACCAAGTGATGAGATGTCCAGAAAATCCATTTCAGTCTGGATGTATCTGTGTAGAGCCCCAGGGTATTTCATAACCAAATGTCGCTTGGAGTCTTTGATACCCAGCTTGGTGCGCAAGGTATGGAAGGTATTGGTGAACTATAGAACTGCTTGGCCCCTCTCTTGCCGTAGTGTGGTCCATCTGGTCCTCATAGTTGCCAACAGGGTAATATTGTTCCTTTACCGCATCCACACAAAAATCCCAAGTGGGATCGGCCTCGTATATTTCAGACTTCTCTATGGAACGTTTCTCCCAGTAAGTTTCCCACCAATGTTTGACATGAGGGAGATTTTTAAGGAGTGCGAAGGTGATCATTTCTTTGTCGAAAAAATTGTGAATAGAGAAATAACCTTCTAGCAGAGTTAACCATTTTTCTAGGGCTTCTGCATCTATCTGTCCTTCAAATAGAAGAATATCCAAATTAACTTGTACCTTGAAAGACAAGGTGCCTCCAAAGTGGATGCTTGATGAAGATACGCCTAATACTATCGGCAGGCGTTGAAGGATGTTGACAAAATTCTCCATCATTTCATCCCTCTGTCGTGTGAGAGCTTGCTCAAGCAACAGATTGATAGGATCGTCTGCTCCATAATTTTTATTTTCTTCCGTCGTTGAGGGTTTTTTAGGTGTGCGAGACTGATTGTCGTCAAGAGAGACAAGCTTGAGACCCAACTTGCTATACTCGGACCTTGTCGGGGACATGCACTGAAAAAAATGATCAAGAACAGCCTACTCTGATACCACTGATCCGGATTATTTTCGGCACGAAATGAGATCAAATATATAATAAAGAAATGCATAGAGATGTCGTAGATATTCAGTAATATCATAGAAATATATCAGAGATGCAACCATAAACACAGAGATACAATAATACACTATTTCTATTAATGAAATAAATGTACAGAGATTGTAAAAATACAGAGTGAAAGACTCGTTAGAATGGTGGCAGCTTATCTCTGAGAAGAGATGTGACGGCTACTCGCATTTGAAAAAAGATGATTACAATGAGGCTTTGAAGGCATTTTTATAATAAACATGAATTCCAAAAGTCCTAGACATCCAAAAACCTAACCCTAGGAGATGAAGCGCCAAAAGTCATGTGGGCCCCGTTTGGGTAAGTGAGTACATCAACTTCGTTGGGTCGTAACTTTTGCATACGATCTCTGTTTTAGGTGTGTGATAGCTCGTTGGAAAGGTATTGTCGAGGAGATTCATTTTAGAGAATGAATCATGATTTTTACCATAATTGAGAACCTCGATCTCAAAAAACCTTCATTTGGGCCCTAAAAATGGCCCTGGAAGTTAAAACCTACTAAAAATAGTAAATTGCCAAAATTGTCATAAAACTGTTTTGAGCCAGTCGGAAAAGGTGGGTGGACACCAATATCCATCTAGATCAATCCTCCCTCCTTAGTAAGCAATGGTCTCCATTGCGTTGAGTTCCCGGGGGAGAGGGAAAAGTGTTTGTTGGATCTGCATCTTGTGAGCTGCTTGTATTATTGGAGATGTCATGTTGCTTAGTTTCTGGAAGTCTGTCATGAACCTGTTGAATTTGAGGTTGTTCAACAAGTCGAGCTACATGAGAGGAAGGTGTGAAGAAGGAATCTTTGTGCTTTGTTTCAACCTTGTCGACCTACTTCTGTTGGATAGAAGGTGCAGGGGGCGAGGTTGTAGTGGTTGCAGTGTCCTTATGTTCCCCTTTTGAACAGATTGTGAAGAAGCTGAATTTTGCAGTATGAGATACTACCTTGCGACACTTTTTAGGTTTAGCGATAGTTGGAACTACCTCAGGTATTTTGTAGAGATGACCCCCCAAAGTAACAATGACACTACGGGGTCAAGACTAATAAACAACATGACGTCTCCACATATATGGTTGGCCCAAGAGAAAATCACAGACATCCAATGGGCCAACATCACATAATACCTCATCCTTCAAGGGTTGGATGTCATATGACAATCGACACTGTTGATTGACACAGAGATCTCGTCCTTGCTAAAGCCACCCAATGTTGTATGGTTGCGGGTGTGGTGTTGTTGACAATCCCAACTGTTTGACAACCTCTGCTGAGATGAGGTTCTTATGGCTTCCGCTATCAACAATAAAATGTAGCGACGTCCCCTTCACCCACATCTGTGAATGAAAATGGCGCTCCCCCTCTTCAGGCTCTGTTGGTTCTTCTGGTTGAATTGTTGCGGTTGCGACAATAGCAGTGGGTTCTGCTTCAATGATCTGTCATTTACCAGTATTTTCATAATCGGATTATGAATCAGAGTTTGGCACCTTGTCTTTGATCTCGGCCACCAATGACTGTTTTGAGCGACATTCATCGGTGTTGTGCCAGGGGCTTTTTCGGAAATCGCACCATTTTCCGGTGTCCTTCTTTGTCTTCCCATGACCATTATTTTCCTCTGTCTTGGACTAGTTTTCAAGAGATTGTTTGTTAGGGTTGTCTTTGTCATACTTTGGTTGTTGAGGATTTACAGTTCTGAAATCCCATTTTCTCTGGTGCTTAAATTTATGCTCGATTTTAACAGCATATCGATAAGCAGCACCGAGTGATGAGATTTCCAGAAAATTCATTTCAGTCTAGATGTATCTGTGTAGAGCCCCACGGTATTTCAGAACTACATGTTGCTCGGAGTCTTTGATACCCAGCTTGGTGCGCAAGGTATGGAAAGCATTGGTGAACTCCGAAACTTCTTGGCCCCTCCCTTGTTGCAATGTGGTCCATCTCATGTATTGGTCCTCATAGTTTCCAACAGGGTAATAATGTTCCTTTACCGCATCCACAAACAAATCCCAAGTGGGATCGGCCCCATATATTCCAGACTCCTCTATGGAAATTTGCTCCCAGTAAGTTTCCCACCAATGTTTGACATGAGGGAAAGATTTAATGAGTGTGAAGATGATCTTTTCTTTGTTCGAAAAATTGTGAACAGAGAAATAACCTTCTAGCAGAGTTAACCATTTTTCTAGGGCTTCTGCATCTATCTGTCCTTCAAATTCAGGAATATCAAAATTAACTTGTACCTTGAAAGGCAAGGTGCCTCCAAAGTGGTCGCTTCATGAACATGTGCCTGATGCTATCGGCAGACGTTGAAGGATGTGGGCAAAATTCACCATCATTTCGTCCCTCTATCGCATGAGAGCTTGCTCAAGCAACAGATTGATAGGATCGTCTCCTCCGTCATTTTTCTTTTCTTCGGCCATTGAGGGTTTCTTGGGTGTGCGAGAGCGATTTTCCTCAAGAGAGACAAGCTCAATACCAAACTTGCTATACTTGGACCTTGTCGGGGACATGCACTGAAAAAAATGATGAACAATAGCCTGCTCTGATACCACTGATCCGGATTATTTTCGGCACGAAATGAGATCAAAGATATAATAAAGAAATGCAGAGAGATATCGCATATATTCAATATTATAATAGAAATATATCAGAGATGAGACCATAAACACAGAAATACAATAATACATGATTTCTATTAATGAAAATAATGTACAAAGACTGTAAAAATACAGAATGAAAGACTCGCTAGAATGGTGGAAGCTTATCTCTGAGAAGAGAAGTGACGGCTACTCGCATTCGCAAGAAGATGATTAAAATGAGACTCTGAAGGCCTTTTTACAATAAACAGGAATGCCAAAAGTCCAAGACATCCAAAAACCTAACCTTAGGAGATGAAGCACCAAAAGTCATGTGGGCCCCATTTGGGTAAATGAGTACATCAACTTCTCGGGGTCGTAACATTTGCATACGATCTTCGTTTTAGGCGTGTGCTAGCTCGTTGGAAAGGTATTGTTGAGGAGATTAATTTTTGGGGCTCAATAATGCCTTTGTCTATCATTGAGAACCTATATCTCAAAAAACCTTCATTTGGGCCCTCCAAAAAGCCCCGGAAGTTAAAACCTGCTAAAAATAGTAAATTCACAAAATTGCCAGAAAACTATTTTGAGAAAGTCGGAAAAGGTGGGTGGCCACCAATATCCACCTTGATCAATCTTCCCTCCTTATGAAGCAATGTTCTCCATTGCGTTGAGTTCCAGGGGAGAGGAAAAAGCATTTGTTGGATCTGCATCATGGTGAGTTGCTTGTATTGTTAGAGACGTTGCACTTCTTAGTTTGTGGAAGTCTGTCGTGAACCTGTTGAAGTTGAGGTTGTTCAACAAGTTGAGCTACATGAGAGGAAGGTGTGAAGAAGGAATATTTGTACTTTTCTTCAACCTTGTCGACCTGCTTCTGTTGGATAGAAGGTGCAGGGGGCAAGGTTGTAGTTATTGCAGTTTCCTTTTGTTCCCCTTTTGAACAAATTGTGAAGAAGCTGAATTTTGCAGTATGAGATACTACCTTGCGACACTTTTTAGGTGGAACAATAGTTGTAACTACCTCTGGTATTCTGTAGAGATGACCCCCCAAAGTAACAATGACACTACGGGATCAAGACTCATAAACAGCATGGTGTCTCCACATATATGGTTGGCCTAAGAGAACATCATAGACATCCAGTGGGGCAACATCACATAATACCTCATCTTTGAAGGGTTGGATGTCGTATGACAATCGGCACTGTTGGCTGACATGGAGATCGCGTCCTTGCCGAAGCCACCTAATGTTGTATGGATGCGGGTGTGGTGTTGTTGACAATCCCAACTGTTTGACGACCTCTGCTAAGATGAGGTTCTTCTGGCTTCCACTATCAACAATAAAATGCAGTGGGATCCCCTTCACCCACATCTATGAATGAAAAAGGCTCTCCCCTTCTTTGGGATTTGTTGGTTCTTCTGGTTGAATTGTTGTGGTTGCGACAATAGCAGTGGGGTCTGCGTCAATGATCTATCCTTTACCAATATTTTCATAATCGGATTCTGAATCAGGGTTCGGCTCCTTGTCTTTGATCTCTTCCATCAATGACTGTTTTGAGCAATATTCATCAGTGTTGTGTCAGGGGATTTTGTGGAAATCGCACCATTTTCCGGTGTCCTTCTTTGTATTCCCATGACCCTTCTTTTCCTATGCCTTGGACTGGTTTTCGGGAGACTGTTTATTAAGGTTGTCTTTGTCATACTTTGGTTGTTGTGGATTTACAGATCCAAAATCTCGTTTGTTCTGGTGCTTAAATTTCTGCTCAATTTTAACAGCATATCGATAAGCAGCACCGAGTGATGAGATGTTCAAAAAATTCATTTCAGTCTTGATGTATCTGTGTAGAGCCACACGGTATTTCAGAACCAAATGTCGCTCGGAGTCTTTGATACCCATCTTGGTGCACAAGGTATGGAAGGTATTGGTGAACTCTGGAACTGCTTGGCCCCTCTCTTCCGCAGTGTGTTCCATCTCATTTACTAGTCCTCATAGTTGCCAATAGGATAATATTGTTCCTTTACCGCATCCACAAAAAAATCCCAAGTGGGATCGGCCCCGTATATTCTAGACTCCTATGTGGAACTTTTGTCCCAGTAAGTTTCCCACCAATGTTTGACATGAGGGAG
Organism: Picea engelmannii; assembly: GCA_009831015.1. Taxonomy (NCBI): domain Eukaryota; kingdom Viridiplantae; phylum Streptophyta; class Pinopsida; order Pinales; family Pinaceae; genus Picea; species Picea engelmannii. The sequence continues at coordinate 45,911 of ML798630.1, read as the reverse complement.
AGCTTTAAGGAGTGCGAAAGTGACATTTTCTTTGTCGGAAAAATTGTGAACAGAGAAATAACCTTCTAGCAGAGTTAACCATTTTTCTGGGGCTTCTGCATCTATCTGTCCTTGAAATACAGGAATATCAAAATTAACTTGTACCTTGAAAGGTGAGGTGCCTCCAAAGTGGTCGCTTGATGAAGATGCGCATGATGTTATCGGTAGGCGTTGAAGGATGTGGGCAAAATTCTCCATCATTTCGTCCCTCTGTCGCGTGAGAGCTTACTCAAGCAATAGATTGATAGGATCGTCTGCTCCGTCATTTTTCTTTTCTTCCTCCATTGAGGGTTTCTTGGGTGTGTGAGAGCGATTTTCCTCAAGAGAGACAAGCACAAGACCCAAATTGTTGTACTCGCACCTCATCGGGGACATGCACTGAAAAAAATGATCAACAACAGCCTGTTCTGATACCACTGATCCGGATTATTTTCGGCACGAAATGAGATCGAAGATATAATAAAGAAATGCACAGAGATATCGCAGATATTCAATAATATAACAGAAATATATAAGAGATGCAACCATAAACACAGAGATACAGTAATACACGATTTCTATTAATGAAATAAATGTAGAGAGATTTTTAAAATACAGAGTGAAAGACTCGTTAGAATAGTGGCAGCTTATCTTTGAGAAGAGATGTGACGGCTACTCGCAATCGCGAGAAGATGATTACAATGAGGCTCTAAGGGCCTTTTTACAATAAACAGGAATGCAAAAAGTCCTAGACATCCAAAAACCTAACCCTAGGAGATGAAGCGCCAAATTTCCTCTGGGCCCCATTTGGGTAAGTGAGTACATCAACTTCCTGGGGTCGTAACTTTTGCATACGATCTCGGTTTTAGGCGTGTGATAGCTAGTTGGAAAATTATTTTCGAGGAGATTCATTTTGGGGGATTAATCATGCTTTCAACTACCATTGAGAACCTCGATCTCAAAAAACCTTGATTTGGGCCCTCAAAATGGCCCCGGAAGTTAAAACCTGCTAAAAATAGTAAATTGTCAAAATTGCCAGAAAACTGTTTTGAGCCAGTCGGAAAAGGTGGGTGGCCATCGATATCCATCTGGATCAATCCTCCCTCCTTAGGAAGAAATGGTGTCCATTTCGTTGAGTTCCCGGGGGAGAGGGAAAAGCGTTTGTTGGATCTACATCTTGGTGAGCTGCTTGTATTGTTGGAGACGTCGCGCTGCTTAGTTTGTGGAAGTCTTTCATGAACTTGCTAAAGCTGAGGCTATTCAACAAGTCGAGCTACATGAGAGGAAGGTGTGCAGAAGGAATATTTGCGCTTTGCTGCAACCTTGTCGACCTACTTATATTGGATAGAAGGTGCAGGATGCGAGATTGTAGTGGTTGCAGTGTCCTTCTATTCCCCTTTTGAAAATATTGTGAAGATGTTGAATATTGCAGTATGAGATACTACCTTGTGACAATTTTAAGGTAGAACAATAGTTGGAATGATCTCTGGTATTCTGTAGAGATGACCCCCCAATGTAACAATGACACTACGGGGTCGAGACTCATAAACAGCATGGCATCTCCACATATATGGTTGGCCCAAGAGAACATCACAGACATCCAGTGGGGCAACATCACATAATACCTCATCCTTGAAGGGTTGGATTCCGTATGAAAATCTGCACTTTTGGCTGACACAGAGATCTCATCCTTGTCGAAGCCACCCGATGTTGTATGGCTGTGGGAGTGGTGTTGTCGACAATCCCAACTGTTTGACGACCTCTGCTGAGATGAGGTTCTTCTGGCTTTCGTTATCAACAATAAAATGCAGCGAGGTCCTCTTTACCCACATCTGTGAATGAAAAAGGTGCTCCCCTCTTCGGGATCTATTGGTTCTTCTGGTTGAATTGTTGCGGTTGCGATAATAGCAGTGGGGTATGCGTCAATGATCTGTTCTTTACCAGTATTTTCATAATAGTATTCGGAATTAGGGTTCGGCTACTTGTCTATGATCTCAGCCACCAATGACTATTTTGAGCGACATTCATCGGTCTTGTGCCAGGGGATTTTGTTTAAATCGTACCATTTTCCAGTGTCCTTCTTTGTCTTCCCGTGACCCTTATTTTCATGTGTCTTGGACTGGTTTTCAGGAGACTGTTTGTTAGGGCTTTCATTGTCATACTTTGGTTGTTGCAGAATTATAGATCCAAAATCTCGTTTGTTCTGGTCCTTAAATTTCTGCTCAATTTTAACAACATATCGATAAGCAGCACCGAGTGATGAGATGTCAAGAAAATCCATTTCAGTCTGGATGTACCTATGTAGAGCCCCACAGTATTTCAGAACCAAATTTTGGTTGGATTCTTTAATACCCAGCTTGGTGCGCAAGGTATGGAAGTTATTGGTGAAATCTGGAGCTGCTTGGCCCCTCTCTTGCCGTAGTGTGGTCCATCTCATGTACTGGTCCTCATAGTTGCCAACAGAGTAATATTGTTCCTTTACTGCATCCACAAAAAAATCCCCAGTGAGATCAGCCCCGTATATTCCAAACTCCTCTATGGAACTTTGCTCCCAGTAAGTTTCTCACCAATGTTTTACATGAGGGAGAGATTTAAGGAGTGCAAAGGTAATCTTTTATTTGTCGAAAAAATTGTGAACAGAGAAATAACCTTCTAGCAAAGTTAACCATTTTTCTAGGATTTCCGCATCTATCTGTCCTTCAAATACAGGAATATCAAAATTAACTTGTACCTTGAAAGGCGAGGTGCCTCCAAAGTGGTCGCTTCATGAAGATGCACCTAATTCTGTTGGCAGGCGTTGAAGAATGTGGGTAAAATTCTCCATCATTTCGTCCCTCTAACGCATGAGAGCTTGCTCAAGCAACAGATTGATAGGATCGTCTGCTCCGTCATTTTTATTTTCTTTCGCCATTGAGGTTTTCTTGGGTGTGCGAGAGCGATTTTCCTCAAGAGATACAAGCTCAATACCCAACATGCTATACTCGGACCTCGTCAGGGACATGCACTGAAAAAAATGATCAAGAACAGCCTGCTCTGATACCACTGATCTGGATTATTTTCGGCACGAAATAAGATCGAAGATATAATAAAGAAATGCACAAAGATATCGCAGATATTCAATAATATAACAGAAATATATCAGTGATGCAACCATAAACACAAATATACAGTAATACATGATTTCTATTAATGAAATAAATGTACAGAGACTGTAAAAATACAGAGTGAAAGACTCGTTAGAATGGTGGCAGTTTATCTCTGAGAAGAGATGTGATGACTACTCGCATTCACAAGAAGATGATTACAATGATGCTCTGAAGGTATTTTTACAATAAAAATGAATTCCAAAAGTCCTAGACATCCAAAAACCTAATCCTAGGAGATGAAGAGCCAAAAGTCATGTGGGCCCCGTTTGGGTAAGTGAGTACATCAACTTCCCGGGGTCGTAACTTTTGCATACTATATCCGTTTTAGGCGTGTGATAGCTTGTTGGAAAGGTATTGTCGAGGAGATTCATTTTGGGGGAACAAACATGCATTTGGATATAATTGAGAAAGTCAATCTCGAAAAACCTTCATTTGGTCCCTCAAAATTCCCTGAAGTTAAAACCTGCTAAAAATAGTAAATTGTCAAAATTGTCAGAAAACTATTTTGAGCCAGTTGGAAAAGGTGGGTGGCCACCGATATCCACCTAGATCAATCCTCCCTCCATAGGAAGCAATGGTATCCATTGTGTTGAGTTCCCGGGGGAGAGGGAAAAGCGTTTGCTGGATCTGCATCTTGGTGAGCTGCTTGCATTGTTGGAGACATCGCGCTGCTTTGTTTGTGGAAGTCTATCATGAAACTGTTGAATTTGAGGTTGTTCAACAAACCGAGCTACATGAGAGGAAGGTGTGAACAAGGTATCTTTGTGCTTTGCTGCAACCTTGTCGACCTGCTTCTATTGGATAGAAGGTGCAAGGGGCGAGGTTGTAGTGGTTGTAGTGTCCTTTTGTTCCCCTTTTGAACATATTGTAAAGAAGCTAAATTTTGCAGTATGAGATACTACCTTGCGACACTTTTTAGGTGAACAATATTTGGAACTACCTCTGGTTTTCGTTAGAGATGACCCCCCAAAGTAACAATGACACTACGGGGTCGAGACTCATAAACAGCATGGCATCTCCACATGTATGGTTGGCCCAAGAGAACATCACGAACATCTAGTGGGGCAACATCACATAATACATCATCCTTGAAGGGTTGGATGTCGTATGGAAATCGGCACTGTTGGCTGACACGGAGATCTCCTCCTTCATGAAGCCACCCGATGTTGTATGGTTGCGGGTGTGGTGTTGTCGACAATTCCAACTATTTGACATCCTCTGTTGAGATGAGGTTCTTCTGGCTTCCGCTATCAACAATAAAATGTAGCGGGGTCCCCTTCACCCACATCAGTGAATGAAAAAGGCACTCCTCCTCTTTGGGATCTGTTGGTTCTTTTGTTTGAATTGTTGCGGTTGCAACAATAGCAGTGGGGTCTGCGTCAATGATCTTTCCTTTACCAGTATTTTCAGAATCGATTTCTGAATCACGGCTCGGCTCCTTGTCTTTGATCTCGGCCACCAATGACTGTTTTGAGCGACATTCATCGGTGTTGTGCCAGCGGATTTTTTGGAAATCGTACCATTTTTCAGTGTCCTTTGTCTTTCCGTGACCCTTCTTTTCCTGTGTCTTGGACTGGTTTTCGGAAGACTGTTTGTTAGGGCTATCTTTGTCATACTTTGGTTGTTGCAGATTTACAGATCTGAAATCTCGTTTATTCTGGTGCTTAAATTTCTGCTTGATTTTAACAGCATATTGATAAGCAGTACCGAGTGATGAGATGTCCAGAGAATCCATTTCAGTCTAGATGTATCTGTGTAGAGCCCCACAGTATTTCAGAAATAAATGTCGCTCGGAGTCTTTGATACCCAACTTGGTGCACGTGCACAAGGTATGGAAGGTATTGGTGAAATACGGAACTGCTTGGCCCCTCTCTTGTTGGAGTGTAGTCCATCTCATGTACTGGTCCTCATAGTTGCCAACAGGGTAATACTATTCCTTTACCGCATCCACAAAAAAATCCCAAGTGGGATCGGCCCCATATATTCCAGACTCCTCTGTGGAACTTTTCTCCCAGTAAGTTCCCCACCAATGTTTGACATGAGGGAGACCTTTAAGGAGTGAAAAGGTGGTCTTTTCTTTGTCGGAAAAATTGTGAACAGAGAAATAACCTTCTAGCAGAGTTAACCATTTTTCTAGGGCTTCTGCATCTATCTGTCCTTCAAATACAAGAATATAAAAATTAACTTGTACCTTGAAAGGTGAGGTGCCTCCAAAGTGGCCACTTGATGAATATGCACCTGATGCTATCGATAGGCGTTGAAGGATGTGGGCAAAATTCTCCATCATTTCGTCCCTCTGTCGCGTGAGAGCTTGCTCAAGCAACAAATTGATAAGATCGTCTCCTCAGTCATTTTTATTTTATTCAGCCATTGAGGGTTTCTTGGGTGTGCGAGAGTGATTGTCCTCAAGAGAGACAAGATCGAGACCCAACTTTCTATACTCGGACCTCGTCGAGGACATGCACTGAAAAAAATGATCAAGAACAGCTTGCTCTGATACCACTGATCCGGATTATTTTCGGCATGAAATTAGATCGAAGATATAATAAATAAATGCACAGAGATATCGCAGATATTCAATAATATAACAGAAATATATCAGAGATGCAACCATAAACACAGAGATACAGTAATACACAATTTCTATTAATGAAAGAAATGTACAGAGACTCTAAAAATACAGAGTGAAAGACTCGCTAGAATGGTGGCAGCTTATCTCTTAGAAGTGATGTGACGGCTACTTGCATTCGCAAGAACATGATTACAATGAGGCTCTGAAGGTATTTTTACAATAAACAGGAATTCCAAAAGTCCTATACATCCAAAAACCTAACCCTTGGAGATGAAGTGCCAAAAGTCATGTGGGCCCCGTTTGGGTAAATGAGTACATCAACTTCCCAAGGTCGTAACTTTTGCATACGATCTCTGTTTTAGGCGTGTGATAGATCGTTGGAAAGGTATTGTCGAGGCGATTAATTTTGGGGGTTCAGTCATTCCTTTTTCTATCATTGAAAACCTTGATCTTGAAAAACCTTCATTTGGGCCCTCAAAATGGCCCCGAAAGTTAAAACCTGCTAAAAATAGTAAATTGCCAAAATTGCTAGAAAACTGTTTTGAGAAAGTCGAAAAAGGTGGGTGGCCACCGATATCCACCTGGATCAATCCTCCCTCCGTAGGAAGCAATGGTATCCATTGCATTGAGTTCTCGGGGGAGAGGGAAAAACGTTTGTTGGATCTGCATCTTGGTGAAATGCTTGTATTGTTGGAGACGTCGCGTTGTTTAGTTTGTGGAAGTCTATCATGAACCTGTTGAAGTTGAGGCTATTCAACAAGTCGAGCTACATGAGAGGAATGTGTGCAAAAGGAATCTTTGTGTTTTTTTGCAACCTTGTTGACCTGCTTCTATTGGATAGAAGGTGCAGGGGGCGAGGTTGTAGTGGTTGCAGTGTCTTTATGTTCTGATTTTGAACAAATTGTGAAGAAGTTGAATTTTGCAGTATGAGATACTACCTTGCAACACTTTTTGGGTGGAACAATAGTTGGAACTACCTCTGGTATTCTGTAGAGATGACCCTCCAAAGTAACAATGACACTACGGGGTCGAGACTCATAAATAGCATGGTGTCTCCACATATATGGTTGGCCCAAGAGACATCACAGACATCCAATGAGGCAACATCACATAATACCTCATCCTTGAAGGGTTGGATGGCGTATGACAATCGGCACTGTTGGATGACACGGAGATCTTGTCTTTGTCAAAGCCACCCGATGTTGTATGGCTGCGGGTGTGGTATTGTCGACAATCCCAACTATTTGATGACCTCTGCTAAGATGAGGTTCTTCTAGCTTCCACTATCAACAATAAAATGCAGCGGGGTCCCCTTCACCCACATCTATGAATGAAAAAGGCGCTCCCCCTCTTCAGGATCTATTGGCTCTTCTGGTTGAATTGTAGTGGTTGCGACAATAGCAATTGGGTATGTGTCAATGATCTATCCTCTACCAATATTTTCAGAATCGGATTCTAAATCAGGGTTCAGTTCCTTGTCTTTGATCTCGGCCACCAATGACTATTTTGAGAGACAATCATCAGTTTTGTGCCAGGGGATTTTGTGGAAATCGCACCATTTTCTGGTGTCCTTCTTTGTCTTCCCATGACCCTTCGTTTCTTGTGTCTTGGACTAGTTTTCGGGAGACTGTTTGTTAAGGTTGTCTTTGTCATACTTTGGTTGTTGCGGATTTACAAATCTGAATTCCCGTTTGTTCTGGTGCTTAAATTTCTGCTTGATTTTAACAGCATATCGATAAGCAGCACTGAGTGATGAGATGTCCAGAAAATCCATTTCAGTCTGGATGTATCTGTGTAGAGCACCACGGTATTTCAGAACCAAATGTTTCTCAAAGTCTTTGATACCCATCTTGGTGCATAAGGTATGGAAGGTATTGGTGAACTCTGGAACTACTTGGCCCCTCTCTTGTCGCAGTATAGTCCATCTCATGTATTGGTCTTCATAGTTGCCAACAGGGTAATACTATTCCTTTACCGCATCCACACAAAAATCCCAGGTGGGATCGGCCCCGTATATTCCAGACTCCTTTATGGAACTTTGCTCCCAGTAAGTTTCCCACCAATGTTTGACATGAGGGAGAGCTTTAAGGAGTGCGAAGGTGATCTTTTCTTTGTCAGAAAAATTGTGAACAAAGAAATAACCTTCTAGCGGAGTTAACCATTTTTCTAGGGCTTCTGCATCTATCTGTCCTTCAAATACAGGAATATCAAAACTAACTTGTACCTTGAAAGGCGAGGTGCCTCCAAAGTGACCGCTTCATGAAGATGCGCCTGATGCTATCAGCAGGCGTTGAAGGATGTGGGCAAAATTCTCCATCTTTTCGTCCCTCTATTGCGTGAGAGTTTGCTCAAGCAACAGATTGATAGGATCGTTTGCTCCGTCATTTTTCTTTTTTTCCTCCATTGAGGGTTTCTTCGGTGTGCGAGAGCGATTGTCCTCAAGAGAGACAAACTCGAGACCCAACTTTCTATACTCGGGTCTCATCGGGAACATGCACTAAAAAAAATGATCAAGAACAGCCTTCTCTGATACCACTGATTCGGATTATTTTCGGCACGAAATGAGATCGAAGATATAATAAAGAAATGCATAGAGATATCACAGATATTCAATAATGTAACATAAATATATCTGATATGCAACCATAAACACATATATATAGTAATACACGATTTCTATTAATGAATAAAATGTACAGAGACTGTAAAAATACTGAGTGAAAGACTCACTAGAATGGTGGCAGCTTATCTCTTAGAAGAGAAGTGATGGCTACTCGCATTCGTAAGAAGATGATTACAATGAGGCTCTGAAGGCCTTTTTACAATAAACAGGAATGCCAAAATTCCTATACATCCAAAAACCTAACCCTAGAAGATGAAGCGTCAAAAGTCATGTGGGCCCTGTTTGTGTAAGTGAGTACATCAACTTCCTCGGGTCGTAACTTTTGCATACGATCTTTGTTTTAGGCGTGTGATAGCTCGTTGGAAAGGTATTGTCAAGTAGATTAATTTTGGGGGCTCAATAATGTATTTGGACATCATTGATAACCTTGATCTTGAAAAACCTTCATTTGGGCCCTCAAAATGGCCCCGGAAGTTAAAACCTGCTAAAAATAGTAAATTGCCAAAATTGCCAGAAAATTGTTTTAAGCCAGTCAGAAAAGGTGGGTGTCCACCGATATCCACCTGGATCAATTGTAAACAATGTATTACTATGAATTAATATAGAATATGATGGTTTTTCCGGTTTGGGTTTCCAGGAGAAAAATCTCTGTGTAATGTTTGTATTTGCCATTGTATATTTTTTGTTCTTTTACTGAAAATCTGTTTGCAGTAAATATTGTACAAGGTTAAAATATACATTTGGTATCAGAGCTTTGTTGGCTTAAGAGGGATGCCTTTGTGGTCAAGTGTTTGGCTCGGGACTGTGGTAAGCCTTGTTACAGTGGGAGATATGTGGTATTGATTTTTTAAGTGAAAAGAAATGGCAAGCAATTCGAAAATGGAGATCAAGAAGTTTAATGGGAAAAGTTTTGAGTTGTGGAAGCGCAATATGGAAGATCTGTTGGTGGACAGAGATAAGTGGAGCGCGGTAGATCCAGGTACTGCACCTAGAGGAACTTCAGCAGATGACTGAAAAAATTTGGATCGGAAGGCAAAGAGCACAATCTGCTTGTATCTCTCATATTCAATATTATTGAATGTGTCAGAGGAAGATATAGCCAAGGATTTATGGGATATGTTGGGGAAGTTGTATCAATCTAAGTCCCTAGTAAATAAACTATTCCCGAGAAAGAATCTATATAACCTGAGAATGAGAGATGGAGACTCGGTGGCAGAGCATTTGAATGCCTTCAATACTGTGGTAAGTCAATTAGTATCTATTGAGATTAAAATTTCATATGAAGATAAATGTATCAGTTTATTGTGTTCTCTACCAAACTCGTGGGATATTTTGTTTGTGTTCATAGGTAGTAATATAAATGCCTTGAATTTTGATGAAGTGGACTCATCCTTGTTGTCGGAGGAGATGAGACAGAAGAATATGGAAGGATAGAGCACAAATGCATTAATTGCAAGAGGAATTTCCTAAGAAATAAATATATGGAAGGATTAGAACATTGCCTGGTGTTTTTCACATCCCAGGTTTGGCAAAAAAAATTATTTTTGTAAGAAAAATGGACGATGTAGGTGTAAAAAAAATATTTTAAAAGGAAACTTGTAGGATGGTTCGAGGAGCAATGGTGTTGTTGAAGGGAGTTTGATTTGGAACTTTGTATAAGCTGCAAGGAAGCAGTATTAGTGATGAGTGTAATAGTTCCATTGTTCTTGATATTGGAGTTGAAGAAGAAAGAACTCCTATAGTCTCTAGAGAAAAGGTTATGTTGTGGAATCAAAGACAGGGGAATTTTGGAGATAAGGGTCTTCGGCTACTACACGGTAAAGGTATGGTTGAAGGTATGCCTAACTTCTCTCTGTATTTTGATTTCTATGAACATTGTGTATATGGGAAGCAAAATCGGGTAAGATTCCCCTCTGGTGCAACGAGGGAAGAAATAATTTTACAGCTAGTTCACAGTGATGTTTTTGGACCTATGTCGGTCCCATCATTGGGAAAATTTGTGTACTATGTCTCATTTATAGATGACTTCTCAAGGAATACTTGGATATATTTCCTCAGGAAGA
>ML798630.1:11102-33349 GCA_009831015.1 Picea engelmannii | reverse complement strand
CCACGGTTAACTACATGCATGTCAGATCCAGTGGAGACCCAGTTGAGATAACAGGTGAAAGGGACAGTTTGTCTATCAGTTGTGATTTGATCACACATGCAGTGGATATGCTTATGAGCATGTGCAAACTAGGCAATTTGTAATGATCATTGTGAGAATTTGAATTGCAAAGATTGTGCAGAGGAGGCAAGCTGTCTGGACATAGGAATTGACACATGTATTTGTTGATTTGTGTATGACAGTGTGAGACAATTGTATTGTACTGAGAGCTCTTGGATTAGAGTTTAGTATGAGATTGTTTCATGATTCATGATATACATAATATATGATAGTGGGGTTTTTAGCTTTACGCTTTCCTGGAAAAACTTTTGTGTTATGTGTTCTTGATATTTCACTTTGTGATTGTGGTTGTGATCGTGGTTTAATTTTCCACAAGAATAATAGTAGAAGCGATTATGTATTTAACAGTGGTGTAATTGTTAGATTAGGAGAATCGCAGGAAATACTTAATTTGTATTGAAATTTCTACATGGTATCAGAGCCACGGAGGCCACGGAGTCACGGAAGTGAGGTGCAAACATAATTTCATTCTCGCAGGTCCTGTCTCTAGCAAGGTGCAAACCCTAGTACTGAAAACTACACTCATTTTCAGGAACAGTGATTCTCGCACCCTAGACAAAGGCAGGGTGCGAACTTCAAGGTGATTCTCGCAGGCTACTTAAGGGAGAAGTGTGAACTCCCCTCACCCTACAAAGAAGCAGGGTACGAACTCCCCAGGAAAGTTCATAGGCTGCACACAGGAAGGGTGCGAACTTCCCTTTGGCTACTCTCAGGTGGGGTGTGAACCTCCTAGGGAAGAGGGATTGCAACAGTTGAGTTTTGGTGGTTGATAACATTCGAATTTGCAAAATTTTCTTGGTGCGACAGTTGATTCAAGATCGAAATGTCTTTCAATGGCTTGAGGTTGGAGTATGCACTCGAGGGAAGCTCTAGCTACATTGCTTGGAAGGACAGGATGGAGGCAGTACTCGAAGACAATGGCTTGAAGGATTACATTGATAGAGATGTTACTAAGCCGGATGCGACAGATACTGCAAATCTTGATGCATGGCAAAAGAAAGTGGCATAGGCGAGGAGGATTCTGTTGGAGGGAGTACAAGACCATATTGTCTCAAGTCTCCATGGGAAAACCACACCACATGCAATGTGGAAGGTTTTGACGGATCTATTCCAAAATAGTAGCGACCATAGGAAATTGGCGCTCAAAGACAAACTCAGGAAGATCAAGATGGAAAAGGACGACACCATTCCAAAATATCTCACGAAGTTTGTCCAATGTCGGGATGAGCTTGGAAGTGTGGGAATAATAGTCGCTGCTAATGATTTGGTGAGCTTGGCACTCCTAGGGCTTCCTAAGAGTTGGCACAGTTATCAAGACTCTATCAATGGAAGGAAAAAATTGTCGGATTGGGAATGACTGTGGTCGGATCTAGTGCAAGAGGAGTTTAGGCAAAACACCAGAGATGGATCTTCATCAAAGCATGATGATGAAGAGGATTGTGCTTTGACTACCAAGGCAAGGAAAGGGAAAGGGAAGAAATAGCATCCAAAATCCGAGTCTAAAGTCAAGAAGCTAGATTTGTCCAAAGTGAAGTGTTTTCACTGTCACGAACATAGGCATCTCGCTACTAATTGTCCACAGAAGAGGAAGAACAAGATGGTTGTTGGAGTTGCAACTGGTGAGGCTCTTGTCTCACAATTTGAACTTGACTTCGCTTTGATCACATGTATGGCTTCAAGTGCATCGGGATCAGTGTGGTATTTGGATAGTGGCGCTACATTCCACATGACGGGAGATAAAGAGTCTTTCATTGACTTGGAGGAGAAAGATCTCATAATGCATATAGAGATGGACGACGATGGATGATACAGTGCAACTGGTATTGGTACCATTACCTTTCAAAGGGAGTCAGGTAAACCATTTCAATTGAAAAATGTTATGCATGTTCTAGGTCTGAAGAAAAACCTCGTCTCAGTCACAATGTTGGAGGACAGAGGCTATGATGTTGTTTTTAGCAGTGGTAAAGCCTACCTGCGACATAAAACAACGGGTCAAGTCAAGAAGATAGGGATTCGAATTAAGAATCTCTACATGCTGGAGGTAGATGGTTGTAGTGTCATGATAGACAAAGAAAAAAAAGTGGTGAGCCGGGATGAGGGTGAAATATGGCATAGGAGATTGGGCCATCTTCATCATGGAGCCTTGAAAATCATGCAGCAAATATCTATTAGACTTCCAAGGGGAACACTTGCTCAGCTAGATCAGTGCAAGGGGTGCACCCTGGGGAAGTATGTAAAGTCCACCTTTCATGAAAATGAGAACCGTGCTTCAGTGATCCTGGAGAGAATTCACATAGATGTGTGTGGACCATTCTCGGTTGCTTCAACAGCAAAACATAGGTATTATGTTATTTTTGTTGATGACTTTTCTCATAAATGCTAGATATTCTTCATGCAGAAGAAGGATCAAACATTCTCAAAGTTCTGTGAGTTTAAAGCATTGGTGGAGAAAGAGTCAGGAAAGCAAGTGAAGGCAATAAGGAGCAATAATGGTGGAGAATACATCTCTAACGAATTCAAAGACTTATGTAGCAGAGAAGGAATTCGAAGAGAACTCATAGCGCCTCATAACCCACAGCAAAATGGGGTCGTGGAGAGAAAGAACAGAATGATCGTGGGTGCAGCACAAGTGATGTTGCACGATCAGGGCCTACCAATGCATTTGTGGGAAGAAGCATGCAATGATGCGGTTTATGTGCAGAATCGTTGTCCTCATAGAGTACTTGGCATGAGTACACCTGAAGAAGATTTTACTGGTAAGAAACCTGATGTTTCTCATTTTAAAAATTTTGGCTCATCTGTTTATGTGCATGTGACCAAGGATGCCAGGAAGAAGCTGGAACCGACTGCTGAAGTTGCGATATTTGTGGGGTACACATAAACACTCCATAATTATCGTGTGTATTTGTCGAACAGTAAGATGATTGTTATGCGACAGGATATAAAATTCGATGAGAAGAAAGCCATGCGGTTGTCGCTTGAGAGGGAGCTAGACTTGCATGCAGAAGATGAACTACTGGTTCCCAAAGATGAGTCTCAAGATGTGGATCAGCCACATGAAGAGGTTAATGGAGTGGAGGAAACCACTCAAGTAGATCCATCCATCAGAAATGGCAGAAAGCGCACCACGGAAGCTGACAGATTGAGACTAGATGTTGCATAGAATGTAGGAGCCCCTACTTCATAGCGCAGACAGAGACAGTCTCCTGATCGATTTGCTGAATACATGGCTCTCATGAGAAAATGTATTGTGACTGAACCATCTTCCTTTCAGGAAGCAGTGTAGGACCCCACTTGGGTTGATTCTATGGTAGAGGAGTATGACTCCATTGTCAAAAATAGTGCATGGGATATTGTCCCAAGACCAGTCGACAAATCAGTGGTAGGTTTGAGATGGATCTACAAGGTAAAGAAAGTTGTTGATGGGAGTGTGGAGAAATACAAGGCCAGGTTTGTGGCCCAGGGCTTCTCACAGATCAAGGGAATAGATTATGATGAGACCTTTGCACCTGTCACAAGCTACTCTTCCATAAGATCCATCCTTGCACTCTCAGCGCAGATGGGCTAGCACATTCATCAGATGGATGTAAAAATTGTGCTCCTCAACGGGATCATTGAGGAAGAAGTGTACATTGAATAGCCAGAAGGTTTTGAGACCTTTGACAGAGAGTCGCATGTGTGAAAACTCAAGAGAGCACTGTATGGGCTGAAGCAAGCACCCCGTGCTTGGTACACTCGGATAGACAATTATTTCACCGGATTGGGCTTCACCAAAAGTGAAGCGGATGCAAACCTATACCAAATTGTGGTGGAGGGTAAGATTTTAATCATTGTGCTTTATGTTGATGATTTAATACTTACGGATGATGAGTAGCTGATACACTCATGCAAGGATGACCTTGCGAAGGAGTTTGAGATGAAGGATTTGGGCCTTTTTCGTTATTTCCTTGGTTTGGAAATATGGCAGCGAGATGGTGAACTTTTTGTGTCTCAAGGAAAGTATGCAAGGGAGATACTGCGTAAGTTTCACATGGAGGGTTGCAGACCCATGGATACTCCTCTTCTAGGAAACTGGAGGAAAGAGGATGCTACTTCTGGAGAAGTAGTGGATGCTACTGTCTATCGACAATTAGTGGGTTCGCTAATGTATTTAGTGAACATGAGACCGGACATTTGCTATGCAGTTAACCAGCTAAGTCAAGCGATGTTTAAGCTTACCAAACTCTTTTGGAAGGCGGGTAAGCATGTCCTAAGATATCTGAAGGGCACATATGAGTATGGATTATGGTTCAAATAGACGGATGAGGTGAAGTTACATGGCTTCACGGATGCATATTGGGAAGGCAGTCCAACGGACAAAAAGAGCACATCAAGGTGGATCTTTAGTATCGGATCTACAACTATTTCTTGGTACAGCACGAAACAGAGATCCGTGGCACTTAGTTCAGCAGAAGTGGAATACATGGCAGCGAGTCAAGCTGCATGTGAGGCTATCTGGATCAGAAAGATCTTGGTTGGTTTGTTTGGTTCTCATTTAGATCCGACAGTGATTTATTGTGATAATCAGAGTTGCATTAAACTCTTGATTAATCCTGTGTTTCATGACAGATCTAAACATATAGATATATGGTATCATCATCTCAGAGATTGTGTGCAGCGGAAGATCATGTTGCTTCAATACATTCCTACGAAAGATCAGGATGCCGACATTCTGATGAAGGCACTCACTAGGAGAAAATTCAAATATCATAGAGACAAGATTGGGGTGAAGGATAATCCCTTTCTTGTTGAGAGGGAGTGTTGAAAAGTCAACAAGAAACATGTGTCTAATTTATTTTTCCCTTAAATAAATTAGACAATAAATATTAATCTATTATTTCATTCATAACTGAGTGAGTTGGATTTGTAACAGAATTATAAGTGTAGTTAAGTGAGTTAAGATCAGTTGTACTAGTTGTAACTAAACATGCACTAGTGAGAGTTCAGTTAATCAGTGAATTCACATGAAACTGAAGATTCACCATGGTTAACTACATGCATGTCAGATCCAGTGGAGACCCAGTTGAGATAACAGGTGAAAGGGACAGTTTGGCTATTAGTTGTGATTTGATCACACATGCAGTGGATATGCTTATGAGCATGTGCAAACTAAGAAATTTGTAATGATCATTGTGAGAATTCGAATTGCAGAGTTTGTGTAGAGGAGGCAAGCTGTCTGGACACAGGAATTGGCACATGTATTTGTTGATTTTTGTATGACAGTGTGAGACGATTGGATTGTACTAAGAGCTCTTGGATTAGAGTTTTGTATGATATTGTTTCATGATTCATGATATACATAATATATGATAGTGGGGTTTTTAGCTTTACGCTTTCCCAGAAAAACTTATGTGTTATGTGTTCTTGATATTTCACTTTGTGATTGTGGTTGTGATCGTGGTTTAATTTTACACAAGAATAATAGTAGAAGCAATTATGTATTTAATAGTGGTGTAATTATTAGATTAGGAGAATCATAGGAAATACTTAATTTGTATTGAAATTTCTACAATTGTGACAGTCATAGTGCAATTTTTCTGGCGAAGAACACGGCCTATCATTCAAAGACAAAGAATATTGATATTCAATATCACTTTGTGAGAGACATGGCTCAAGAAAAGAAAGTGTTGTTGATGAAGGTGGACACTTTGAAGAATGTTGCAGATTCATTAACAAAATCTGTGAGCACTGAGAAGTTCTCTTGGTGTAGAGGATCCATGGGCATTTCTACCATGGATTGTTGACTATGTAACCTTGTAACCCCATGTATGCAAATAAAACAACAAGTGGCAGAATGTTGTGTATGTGTAATATTATCTGCACAAGTAGTTGCGTTGTGTTGGACACGCAGGGGGGTTTGAGGAATTTTTTGCCTCGGGAAACTTGTCGCATTTTTGGGCGGTTTTTCGGCACATGGTTTTTTGTCAATGGTTTTCTATTTCCGGTTAAGGAATTAGGGTTGTTGACTAATCCAAGTCATTGGGTTAGGGTTTTGGATGTCATTGGCTCCTATATGTATATTTTATTGTAAACAATGTATTACTACGAATGAATATAGAATATGCTAGTTTTCTCGGTTTGGATTTCCAGGGGAAAAATATGTGTAATGTTTGTATTTGCCATTGTATATTTTATGTTCTTTTACTGAAAATATGTTTGCAGTAAATATTGTACAAGGTTAAAATCTACAAGTACTACCCTGTTGGAAGCTACGAGGACCAATACACCAAATGGACCACCCTGCGTCAAGAAGGGGACTAGATAGTACCATATTTCACCAATATATTCCATACCTTGCGCACCAAATTGGGTATCAAATACTCTAAGCGACATTTAGTGCTCAAATATTGTGGTTTTTTTCATAGATACATTCAAACAGAAATGGAGTTTATGGACATCGCCTCCTTGGGTATGGCTTATAGATATGTTGTCAAGATCGAGCAGAAATTTAAGCAGAAGAGGCGAGAGTTTGTATCTACAAACTCCTCATAGTCGAAGCAGGGAAAAGGCGGCCCCAACCCACATATCAAGGGACAGAGAAAATATGTCCACTCTCAGGACAACAAGTCCAAGCCACAACACAAGAAGGGAAATGAAAAGATGAAGAAGGACACGAGAAAATGGTGTGAATACCATAAAATCCCTTGGCACAACACTGAAGAATGTCGCTCCAAGCCATCACTCGTGGTTGAGCTAAAGGCGTCCAAGTTTGAGGCCAATTCTGACTCTGAATCAAATCTAGAAGGAGGGGAGCAGATCATCAACGATGAACCCAATGCCACTGTCTCTACCACCAAATTCCATCCTAGAAAACCAGAAGAACCAGAGGAAGGGAAACGTCTCTTTCACTCATAGATGTGGGTAAAGGGAGATCCGCTCCATTTCATTGTTGATAGGTTCAGTCAGAAGAACCTGATCTCAGGAGAGGTCGTTGATCAATTGGACTCGCCCACAACACTGCACCCACAGACCTACACCATTGGCTGGCTTTGCCAAGGAAGAGATCTCATCAGTCAATAGTGTCATCTGCCCTACATCATCAAGCCTTTCAAAGACAAGGTATTGTGTGATATTTCTCCCCTTGAAGTTTGTGATGTTATTTTAGGACAACCATATTTAGGGAAGCGTCATGTTGTGTATGATTCTAGACCCCATGGTGTTATTATTACTTTGGGAGGATAATTGTACAGGATACTAGAGGTAGCATCGCCTACCGCTATTTCTTTAATATATGTTAAGAAATGGAGTAAGTCATTTCAAAGACTAGGAAGTTCATCTTCTTTGTGATCTATTCTCACAGTAAGCAAAAGGTCGTCGCCACATCCTTGGACTTTACATAGAGCCTATATTTGCAGCAGAAGCAAGTGGATGGGATCGTGGAAGAGTACAGAGACATCTTCTCCTCACCCACTGGGGTACCGACGGAATGCCAAGTCAAGCATCCAATTGATCTAACCCTTGGTACACCTCTACCTAATGGACCAATATATCATCGATTGCTGATGGAAAATGATGAAATCAAGCATCAGATCTAAGAGATTCTTCAAAAGGGGCACATTAGACCCAAATCCTCTCCTTGCGGAACCCTGATTGTACTGGTGCAGAAGAAGGACGGGACCTAGCGGCTCTGCATTGGTTATAGAGCATTAAACAAAATCACAGTCAGGAACTGATACCCAATTCCCAAGATTCATGACCTTCTTAACCAAATGAAGGGGGAAAAATTATTCAGCAAGATTGACATAAATTATGGCTACCCCCAGGTTCCCATCGAACCAACTGATGTATGGAAGACAACTTTCAAATCTAAAGAAGGTTTCTTCGAATGGTTGGTCATGCCCTTTGCCTTAACAAATTCACCAACCATTTTCATGAGGTTGATGGATGATGTATTGAGACCCTTCACCAACTTTTTTTTGGTGGTATATTTGCATGACATCCTCATCTTCAGCAGAACTTGAGAAGACCACATGCGGCATATTCAGCAGGTTTTGAGCACTCTGCGGCAGCACAAGCTATATGCCAAATTGGGAAAATGCTCCTTTGGCATGAACAGGGTCCAATACTTGGGATACATTATTGATGAGAATGAGGTACATGTTGGTCCAGCTAAGTTCTAAGTCATTCATGACTGGCCAGCCCCGACCACACTAACTGAGCTTCGGAGCTTCTTGGGACTGGCCAACTTCTACCGACAGTTTGTGTTGGGATTCTCCCATATTGCATGGGCCCTCAGCCAAGTGACCAAGGGAGGTGGAAAAGAAAATTTTGTGTGGGGGAAGGAACATCAATGAGCATTTGATGATCTGAAGCATCGCTTGTGCTCAACTCCAGTACTCTCCTTTCTTGATCTGCAACAATCATTCGATATTGAGATTGATGCATCTGACTATGTTGTAGGCATAGTTATCACTCATCACGGTCGTCTGGTGGCATACCATAGTGAGACACTCTCAAATATTGTCCAGAAATACCCCACCTATGACGAGGAAATGTATTCCATTGTACAAGTCTGTCGTCAATGGAAACATTACATTCTAGGAAAGGAGACGATCATCCACACTAATCACAAGCCTCTACATTTCATACAGACATAGGGGAAATTGCAGAACGATCGCCATCAAAATTGGTCCACCTACCTGTAGCGGCTCTATCTCAACATCAAGTATAAGATAGGGAGCACAAATCGTGTCATTGGTTGCCTCATCCGACCTCCTGTGGCTGCACTCACCACTGTGCTCCATTCCTATGGACATGAGGCATCTGAGTGGCCCCAACTCTATCAACAAGATCCAGACTTCTCCAGCACCTATCAGCTCTTAGGTACAAGTGTGAATGTCACTGATTTTCACATTCAGGACAGACTGTTATGCCATCTGGACCATCTCTGTGTTCCTACAAATGAGCATGCAAAGTTGATTTGGGAAGCCCACTATAGTAGGATGGCAGGAAATTTTTGCATGGAGAAAACTGTGGTTATTCTACAGAAACATTTTTATTGGCCAAAACTTCGACAGGACGTCAACCAGTATATCAGATCTTGCACTGCCTGTGCCATTTCCAATCCATCCATCAAGAAGCAAGGCTTATACACCCCTCTTCCTACTCCTAAGAAGCCTTGGGAATGCATCTAGATGGATTACATGTCTGGCCTTCTATCCACCAAGTAAGGCAATCATTGTGTATTTGTGGTCATTGATCGATTTTCGAAGATGGCCATCCTCACATCCTGTAAGAAGAATATCACAGTGGAAGATACTACCAATCTCTTCTTCGAACAAGTGTGGGTCCATTTTGGGATACCACAGACCATCATCTCCGACCGGGATAGTTGATTCCTCAGCACATTTTGGACGAGTCTCTAGTCACTGTTGGACACCAAGCTCACTAAATCCACTTATTTCCACCCCCAGACAGATGGACAAATAGAGGTCATCAATCAGATGATTGTGCACATCCTGCACATTTACAACTCTAAGAATTTGTGTACATGGGATGAGAGTCTCCTCTATCTTCATCACAGTTACGACAAGGCTATCCATGGCTCCATTGGCCATAACCAATTTCAAGTGGGGTTGGGATTCCAACCCTTGGGTCTCATTGATGTTACACTACCTCTTGCAACCACACAAACATACTCTTCACATTCTTAGTCTGAGACTGACAAAGCCACCAAATTCATTGAGCGAATTCAACACATTTTCCAACAGGTCCATGATATTTTGCGGAAATCCAATGCTAAGTACAAGAAGCGCCATGATCAACATAGGGTACCACACTAGTTTCAGGTTGGAGACAAAGTCTGGTTAAATTTGTAGAATGATCGTCTTACAGGGCCCCATCGGAAGCTCTGCCCCCTTCACTATGAACCTTACACTATCACCAAGGTTGTGGGTAGCAATTCTTTTGAGCTCAACACTCCACCCTTCCTTAGCTTGCACCCAGTATTCAATGTGGACCTCCTTCGACCATACTTTCCACCATTATTGGACACTTCAAAGATCGTAGAATAGCTTACACCAATAGAGATCAACCCTGACTATATGGAACATGCATCCACTGATCAGATCGTCAACACACAAGTCAAGGGCACTCACTAGCAAAGGATCCATCT
The DNA here is from genome assembly GCA_009831015.1 of Picea engelmannii. Taxonomy (NCBI): domain Eukaryota; kingdom Viridiplantae; phylum Streptophyta; class Pinopsida; order Pinales; family Pinaceae; genus Picea; species Picea engelmannii. The sequence continues at coordinate 23,076 of ML798630.1, read as the reverse complement.
TTATCGGGTTGTCAAGGCAGGGTAGCTCCTACACCAAGGAAAGTGGCTCACCCGGGGCCAAATTCAGCAAAAGTTTCCACACCTGATGGGAGAACTCAATGCAATGGATACCATTGCTTCCTAAGAGGGGAGGATTGATCCAAGTGGATATTGGTGGCCACCCACCTATTCCAACTGGCTCCTCTTGACAGTTTTTAGTTCAGCACGTTCTTATGTACTTCTTTGTAATTGTGGATTCAACACTTTCAGGGTTGTATGAATCCCTACACATCTTCCAGGTGCATATTGGTGGCCTCCAACCTAATCCAACTGGCTTATTTTGTATGTTTTCATGTCAGCACATCTTGTTGTACTTCGAGGGCCATTTTGGGGCCCTAAACAGTGTTTTTTTTTTTCTCACCACAGTGAAACTCTAGATGTAGTCAGAATTTGATAGAGTAATGTGTATTTCTCTAAAACACCTTTCCAACGGACTATCACACACCTAAACGGAGGTCTTATGCAAAAGTTACAACCCCGGGAAGTTGAGGTACCAACTTACCCATAGCGGCCCACATAACTTTTGGTGTTTCATCTCCTAGGGTTAGGTTTTTGGATGTCTAGGGTTTTGGCATTCATGAGTAATTGTTGGCACAGGGGTAGACCCAAGGTTCAACACTTAACAGCACACCAACAAAATCTCGACTACTGGCCCTTTTGGCAACACCTGCGATGCAGGCAAAGTCTCACCCGAGGTAGAAGCAGGGGGGGTTACAGGATGCAGGTGTTTGTAACCAGTTGGGACACAAATTTGTGATAAAAGAACTTCGTAGAATATTTTTTTAACGCTTAGGAAGTGAACATGCATTAGTTTATTAACCTCATTAACATAGCAAAGAATAATCAAATATAGATAAGCACAATAATAAAAAATGATTATGTACCCTAAGCACTTAGCACTTAGCACTGTGAGTTAAATATAACATTCATTTACCATTTAACCTAAGTAAAGTACTTAAAAAATCAAAGTATATATCCATTACACATCATAATCAAGCACTAAGCAATTGCATAACAAAAAAGATATTGCACAAAGAAAACCATGAGACACCAGATATACGTGGTTCACCCTAGGATGGGGCTATGTCCACAAACAGCTTTGCCTCTTTATTATTCGCCAAAATATTACATTCAGTCACTCCTGTGCACTAAGCCACAGAGTCGAACTCTGCACCAAACAGGAGATCTGAGCACTAAGCACTAGACCCTCCTTCCAAAACTAGTTCAAATGCACAGAGCCAAAATCACGTCTCACGATACTTAGCACCTTCTACAAAATCACAGTCGAGCACAAAACCTCGACACACATACATTCCTTTGCACAAAGAACTTATTTTCACACAGAACTACATCCACTACTTCTACAATACATTCCTCTTTATTTATACTTTACAAACCCTTACAATAAGGCCTAAACATGGGGAGAGCCCATGGCCCAACATCCCATAAACCCATTACAAAACCCTAGAGGACCCCTTAATGGGTCCACATAACCCTCAAAATAGGTGATATCTGCGATCTCAACTCTGTATGGGCGCTCCTACTTTGATCAGCGCGTCAAAGTCCAAAAGTGGGCCAAAACTGACCAAATTTTCCCAAAAACTTGGTTGAGGGCCAACAGGCCCCCAACACTCACATGTGACTCGTCCCGAGTCACTCAGGTCCAGACAATGCTGCTTCAAAATCCTCGAGCTTAACTTGAGCTACTTCGACTTGTTGTCTCGCTTGAGCCTCCTACTCGGCGATCTCTTAGACTGTATGCTCTGTAACAGGCCCTTCCAGGCATTGTTCTACTGCTGCAACTAATTGGTCTAGCTGTGAACCCTGGCTATCGATCTCCTCAAAAACCTTGCAAGCTTCGTCCTACAGATGTTGTAACTTCTGTGTTACTTCCATCACCTTACCTTGGAGGGCACTGATCTATTTTTGTACTGTGCGTTGCTCCTGGGATCTCTTCATCCTTTCCACTACTATGAGTAGCTTCATCTACGCCTGCAATGAGAATGATTGATGGTGCACCTCATGTAACTGAGCTTATAGCTTCTTTAACTTTGGATCTTCAGTGAGGCATTCATATGTCTCGGCACTTCTATCACTCAATTGATTACATGCCAAGGCGAGGGCTCTTATACTCTCTACTGTGTTTTTGGCGGTTTCCTCCCTCTGGTCACGCACCTCCTGCGGGGTGCTCGGCACTAATTGGGCCTCCAGTTCAACTATCCTATCGTGAAATTGTTGGAGGGTCTGTGCAAGATTCACTACTTGAGCTTCAACAAACTCTTTCTCCTCATGTACCATGCTTGGCATAGAGCAACACACTTTACTTATTGCTTCTTTGACTATGGCCTACTCTGCAAGAAGTTGCTCTTTTTCTTTCTATTGCTAGACTTTGCCAGCTCTATTTTCCTCCTGAAGCCCTGCTTTCTCACTTTCATAGGCAACAATACTGTCATGCGTTGCTCGTAGTTGTACTAGGACTTCATCTTTCTCCATTTGCAAGGCCTATGTAGCCTTCTCCCTCTCTTCCTGTGCTCTCTAGAACTAAGCTTATGTTTCATCAGCAAGCCTTCTTAGCTAGGTTGCTCTTTCAGTGATCATTTATCTTTGTTCCTTCCTGTATGCCTTCAACCCTGCCTACAATACTTCGACCTGTCCTGGAGGTATTCCTTTAAGGTTAACCTCAAAATCCAAGTTGGGGCTAGCCTGTACTGCTTCGAGGGTGGGAAATTTGATGTTATACTGGGGGAGGGTGATCCAAATCCTTGGTTCACCGTGTGGAGTTGGTTCATCCTCTACAATCTGTGATGAGGAAGGCACAAACAGCGCAGTAGGAACTGTGCAGACCAAACGAACATCCTGTTGCATTTCCTTTAATTCCCTCTCAATATTTTCATACAACTCTGTTTGTTTCTATTCTCATCTATGTAGCATGTCTTCAAAGGCGTCCTCCATAGCTCTGCGGACCAGATTAATTTTGTCATCAGTGAGAGTGGCTTCCAACTGTGGCTTATTGGTGCGCATTTTCTTCCTTGTTGAAGGTTTCTTTGGAGTAACTTTCCTATTCTATGGGGTCACTGTCACAATAGGGGGATCTTCAGGTGGAGGGGTGGTATCTTCGCCTCCTCCTTGCTCTTCTTCTCCTTCATCTCATCCTCCCTGTACTTATGCTCCGTCTGCTCCTCCTCCTGGCGAGCCAGACCCGTTATCTCTAGAATTTTTCTCTTCGTCCTCTTCGTCACTCTCTACGTCCTGGACTTCAACTTTCTTTTTTTGCTTCTTCGTCCCACTGGACTGTCCGGCATGTTCAGCTTGCGTGACCATCGGGCTTCCTATGGTGTCAGTGTCAGATAACTCTACATCGGTGACAGGTACAAGAAATTATTTGGGCCATTCCTTTATGATATGTTCCATGTCTTCATATAAGAGATTATAGTACGATTGAAAGCTTCCCTAGTGCTCATCTCTTCGCGCGGTGATGTAAATGAAGTGGGGATCAACACGGAACTTCGCTCTAGTCCTGGAAACGAAACCATTTGTTGGCACAGGGGCAGACCCAGGGTTCAACGCTTAACAGCACACCAACAAAACCCCAACTACCGACCATTTCGGCAACACTTGCGAAGCAAACGAAGTCTCACCCAAGGTAGAAGTAGGGGGGGTTATAGGACCCAGGTGTCTGTAACCAAGCTGGGACACGAATATGTGATAAGAGGACTTCGTAGAATATTTTGTTAATGTTTAGGAAGTGAACATGCATTAGATTCTTAACTTAATTAACACCACAGATCATAATAGAAGTTAGATAAGCGCAGTAAACACAAGTAATTATGTACCCTGAGCATTTAGCACTTAGCACTATGAGTTAAATCTAGCATGTATTTACCCTTAATCATAAGTAAAATACTTAAGCAACAACATATATATTAATTATAGATCATAACCAAAGCACTAAGCAGATGCATAACAGAAAAGACACTGCACAAAGAAAACCATGAGAAACCAGATATACGTGGTTCACCCCAGGGTGGGGCTACGTCCAAAAACTGCTTTGCCTCTTTATTATTCACCAAAATCTTACATCCAATCACTCCTATGCACTAAGCCATAGATTTGAACTTCGCACCAAACAGGAGATCTGCGCACTAAGCACTAGATCCTCTTTCTTTACCTTCCAAAAATAGATCAAATCCATAGAGCCACAATCCCTATCACAACACTTAGCACCTTCTATAAAATCACAGTCGAGCACAAAGCCTCGACCACATACATTCCTTCGCACAAAGCACTTGGGAATATCCCACTTCTGTAATACATTCCTCTTATTTATACTTTACAAAATCTTACAATAGGGCCTAAACATGGGGAGAACCAATGGGCCAACATCCCATAAACCTGTTACAAAACCCTAGGGGTCCCCTTACTAGGTCCACATAACCCTCAAAATAGGTGAGATCCACAATCTCAACTCTGCCTGGGCGCTCCTACTTCGATCAGCATGTCGAATTCCATAAGTGGGCCAAAACTGACCAAAGTTTCTCAAAACTTGGTCGACGGCCAACAGGCCCCCAACACTCACATGTGACTCATCCCAAGTCACTCAGGTCCTAACAATGTTGTTTCAAAGGCCTTGAGCTTAACTCGAGTTGCTTCAACTTGTTGCCTCGCCTGAGCCTCCTTCTAAGTGAGCTACTAGACTGTCTTCTCTATAACAGGCCCTTCCAGGCATTGTTCTATTGTTGCAACTACTTGATATAGCTGTGAACCCTAGCTATTGATCTCCTCGAACACCTTGCAAGCTTCATCCTGCACAGGTTGTAAATTTTGTGTTACTTCCATCGCCTTACCCTGGAGGGCAGTGATCTGTCATTGTACTATGTGCTACTCCTGGGATCTCTTCATCCTTTCCACTGGTGTGACCAACTTCATATGCGCCTGCAATGAGAATTCTTGTTGTTGTGCCTCATGTAACTGAGCTTCTAGCTTCTTTAACTCTAGATCCTTGGTGAGGCGTTCATATCTATGGGTGCTTCTATCATTCAACTGTTTACATTCTGAGGCGAGGGATCTTATACTTTCTACTGTGTTTTTGGCGGTCTCCTTCCTCTCGTCATGCACCTCCGAAGGGGTGCTCGACACTGTTCAGGCCTCCAGTTCAGCTATCTTATCCTAAAATTTATGGAGGGTCTCTGCGAGCTTCACTACTTGAGCTTCGACGGGTTCCTGCTCCTCCTGTACCAAGCCTGGCACAAAGCGACATGCTTTGCTTACTGCTTCTTTGACCACGGTCTGCTCTGCGAGAAGTTGCTCTTTTTATTTCTGTAGTTGGGCTTCACCAACTCTATTTTCCTCCTGAAGCTCTGCTTTCTCACTTTCATAAGTAGCTACACTGTCTTGCGCTGCTCATAGTTATACTAGGACTTCATCTTTCTCCTTTTTCAAGGCCTTCGTAGCCTTCTCCTTCTCTTCCTGAGCTCTCTAGAACTGAACTTTTGTTTCATCAGCAAGCCTTCTTAGTTAGGCTACTCTTTTAGCGGTCATTTCTCTCTGTTCTTTCCTGTATGCCTTCAACCCTGCCTCCAATACTTCGACCTGTCCTATAGGTACTCCTTTAATATTAACCTCAACATCCAAGTTGGGGCTAGACTGTAACTCTGCGGGGGTGGGAAAATCGATGCTATACTGGGGGAGGGTGATCCAAATCCCTTGCTCACCCTATGAATTTGGTTCATCCTCTACGATCTATGATGAGAAAGGTGCAGACGGGATAGTAGGCACTGCGCAGACCAAACGAACAGCATGTTGCACTTCCTTCAAATCCCTCTCAATATTTTCATACAACTATGCATGTTTCTCTTCATACCTCTGCATCATGTATTCAAAGGCATCCTCCATAGCTCCATCAACCAAACTAATGTCGTCGTCAGTGAGAGTGGCTTCCAACTGTGGCTTATTGGTGCGCGTCTTCTTCCTTGTTGAAGGTTTCTTCAGAGTAACTTTCCTCTTCTGTGGGTTCACTGTCCCAATAGGGGGATCTTCAGGTGGAGGAGTGGTAGCTTCACCTCCTCCTTTCTCTTCTTCTCCTTCATCTTCTCCTCCTTGTCCTTCTGCTTCATCTTCTCCTCCTTGTCCTTCTGCTTCATCTTCTCCTCCTCCTGGCGAGCCAGAACCATTATCACCAGAATTTTTCTCCTCTTCCTCTTCATCACTCTCTATGTCCTGGACTTCAACCTGTTTTTTCTGCTTCTTCATCCCACTGGATTGTCCAAAATGTTCAACTCCCGTGATCATCAAGATTCCTATGGCGTCAGTGTCAGATAAATCTGCATTGACGATGGGTACAAGAAATTATTTGGGCCATTCCTTTATGATCTATTCCATGTCTTCATGCAAGAGCTTATAGTACCACTGCAAGCTTTCCTGGTGCTCATCTCTTCGCACGGTGATGTAAATGAAGTGGGGATTAGCGCGGAACTTCACTATGGGTCGGTACTAATGCAGAGTATGTGGTTTCATACGCGGGAATGCTTCAATGGTGACTTTCAACTGCTAATAATACTTGTGAAACACAACATTAGACTGCCACTACTTCGTCATATCATTGGTATACCATAAGGTGGAAAACTGACCAGCTAAGGGATCTGTAGGTTCAATCTCTGGGAAAGTATCTCCTTCAAGCATTTTCCAAGCCACAAATGCGATCAAAATGATTAACCAGCTGTAATGAAATTCATATCCCAAGTCTTGGGCTTCGTGACAATCCTTTTCTAGCTCGTTGACGAGGTATTTCGCCCAGTTCATCTGCATGCCCTCCACACGCTTTCCTGCGAGGTCCACCACGAACCCAATGACATGTGTGGGGAGGTTCTTCCTCACTAGCTTTCCAGCTAAGATTTGACAAGAAAGGCACATTGCGCCATCCTATATAGAGGCTACCATGTAACCTCGCTTCCCTTTTTCTACATCTCCATAGGCTTCTTTGATGCGCTATACCAAAGATCGATCTGAGGTCTTTCCTGGATAAAACTGTTGTGGGTCGGGACCCTTCAAACTTACACCTGTGATCCAGTGGATCAGCGTCAGATCCATAGTAATTCTTCTGTCGAGCCATAGTTATCTACCATGATAGCATGATAGAAGGAGTTTAACGCAAGCGTTAACCTAATGGTGGCGACCAAAATGGGGAATCTTGACTACGTTCAACACAGTTGACTGCGCCAACCCCTTAATCCATGGATGTAGGATGAGGCAAGGTTTCTTTTCAGTTGTCTTAATCAAGTAACGATGGGGAGCGAGCATGACGTAGTTCTTTCAGTCTCATAAGTTGAATTCATTGTGCTTCAACATCGGGATCTGCCCCAATTGACTTCCTACTATGCAAATTCCTTTCGAAATGTACGCAGTGAATACAGGGTACTCGAAATCGTGAGGGATACTGTTGCGGTTGACAGTGTCGGCCAGAGGGGGGATATACTCAAGTAGAATCGACGGGATCTGCTTCGCGTTAGCCATATCACCATGGTGCTTACTTCTATGTTCAATTACGGGGTTGATGCGGGTGGAATGACGTCTGGTCGAAGGGGAAGCTTGTAGTCCCCCAGTCGACGATGCATGAATACCTTTGGATACAGGTATATCAGTCGTGAGTTTCCTAAGAACTTCCTCGAAAGACTTCTCAAGTTCACTAGGTTCGCCCGACATTCTATCTTTTAACATAAAATAGGTAGACAAACAGACAGAAGGGGTATATTTTTTTATAACGACAGACATCTCAGTTCGATACTTGGATAATTCTCTACTTAGCTCAGTCAGTCACGGGTAGAAAAAAGTGGTCCCAGTGTAAAGAAAGATGAGTTAAATAAGCAGGGCAGTCATGACGAATCTTCCAACGGACAGGAAATTACTTCCATTAATGTAAATCTATCCGTTATGGCGAGGTCTCAACATCCAAAAGCAGTCCATAAGCCCATAAATGTGTTTCCTAACCGTTCTGGAGCGTCATTCTAATGGTCAGGGCTCCTCCAACGGTCATATAACTTTGGTAGGGCGAACTCCAAATCTGCATGGACATGTTGTTCCAGTGAGGTTCAAATCCTGGGAACCTGCCTCCTGTGAGGTTCCAATCTGCGAAGTCTTCCATTTGGTTTATGTAACTTCTTGTAGATTTTCCAACTTATACTTCTTTTTATTGAGCTTCCTTGCCTTCTTTCCTGTGATCTGAGTCTCTTTAACTGTTTATGGAACTCTCTTTCCATTTTTATTCTTATCATCCCCTAGCGTAGTGGCTTCACACTGTTGAGGTACCCTCAAAGGTCCTGAAGTTAATATCCTTTTTCTTAACACTTCCTGTGTGGGCGCACCTATCTCTTTGATATATAGGTCCTTCGAGCCTTCTTGCATTCTTTCAACCTTGATAGCTAATTCTTTTACTTTTTGTCCCTTCTGCACTGTTTTTTTTTGGACAGAAATGGTTATAGATTATATTAATGGGGTGGACTAGCCACAGATCCGATTACAAAATGGCCTCGAATTTCTTCGGGCCTGTCTTTCTGAACCATTCTACTTCTATTGCTATAGACTTGTGAATTGAACTAGTTCCTGTACGTATTCTAAGAGAACTGGTTTAAATTTAAATGCTGAAACTCCAGTTATTGTTTCAGCATAAGTCTCAGCACTGTTTCAGCATAAGTCTCAGCACTGTTTCAGCATTTGTTACAGCGGTGTTTCAGCATATGTTCCAGCACTGTTTCAGCGTATGTTCCAGCACTGTGTTTCAGCATATGTTACAGCACTGTTTCAGCTTTTATTTTTGCTCCTAGATACACATGTATTTTCCGAATTCTGAAGAGGCTAACACTAACCTAATAGCTATTTCAGCGGGCCAGATCGACTTCGCGTCATTACATCTTTCCGTTGATAGACGTTTTTTTTCTTTTTTGTTACGATCTGCCATTCATTGCTTTGACCTTGGTTATGAATTTCCGGCTGAGCTTGTGCTTCTTCTGCCTCAGCAATATCAGCCCAACTTGAGGCTTGCTGGGTTGGGCTTGAAGACCTGGGTAGAGCTGCTTCTGATGGGTCTTCCTCCTTGACAGGTTCCTTGGGGACGGTGTAACACACCCACTAACCAAATCACCTTTTTCTGGTGCTCTGTCGGATTCGATCTCCTAAATAACCAAGGAGACCCAGCCTAAGCTGGCTCTATCTCTCCCCTACTCCATTCCCTATGATCGTGGGACATGTTCACGGCTCAATTCGATCGTAGCGTCTCTGGTATTTCGCGCTTCGGCGCTACAGTAATATCTGCGCGCCCGATCAATGGGGATGAGTTCTTACCAGGTCAGAAAAAGGGTCAGTAGGAACAATCCTCTACAGGGGTAACGAACCACCAGTGAGAACAAGCCACATCGCGCGTTTAGGTATAATACAGGTGGCAAAAAGGGGAACGCGACACGAGGGTCGCCATGACAAGGAGGGGCCCCATTTCACACGCCACACTATTCCGGACCCCCCCCCCTCTTAAAGGCAGAATAGCAAGGGGGGTCCGGAATCCACTTGAGCGTCGTTGATCGCGATGAAATAATCTCAACCATTCGAGAGTTGCGCGACCAATTCCAGACTTCCCCCCCCCCCATTAAAGGTAGAATGGCAAGGGGGGTCCGGAATCGAACCTCAGCCGTAGATCTGGGCGGGTGGATTCTGACCGTCCAGATCTACTCGCTACTTATCCTAAAGAAATCCACATCCTAGCCTAAATTACCATCTTATTTTCGCATCTAACGGTCATGACATACTCGGAGATCCTCCGAAAGAATCTCTCTCGTCCATCAGGGTTTCAAATATCACAACATTGAAATACGTAAGCATTTGGTCCTCGGAATCCCCGATATCCCGATATGACGTCAGCTTCCGCTACTCCCCTGGACTAAACCTTTTGGTCCATACGACCTCCCTCTATATGACCACAGTCATATCCTTTCATCGGGGTTCTTCCCAAGGGCGTTGATGATTGCCACACGTCCTTCTCAATTGGGCGGTCCCGATTAACTCTCGGGGTTTCGGGACTTTCGATGTCCTGGTTCCTTCGACCTCAGGAATACCGATTCCCTGATTTTCTGACTCTCATCAGATCTTCGACACCTGTCCCTCTGAACAAACGGCTCGGATTATGTCGGGGTTTTTACCTGGACTTCCCCGACCTCTTGTCCCTGGAAATGTCGATTTTCCGATGTGCCAAACGTCGATGGCTCTTGATCTCTGCCACGTGTCCTCTACCAACGGACGGTCCTGATCTTGTCGGGATATCACGGATCGCGATTCCAACAGGTAAGAGTCTCATGCCTTCGAAAACTCTGATTCTCCGATCCCCAACTCCTTGGGATCTTCCGACACGTGTCCCTTCCGAGATCAACGGCTAGGATCCTTTCTCGAGATTTCGTGACCTACAAGGTCTCGAATCTCTTGACCTTCAAATCCTGATGACTCTGATATCTCGATGACTCTTCCGGGACTCCTCGTCTGCATACTAGGACTTAAACCTTGCGCAATTTTCCCGAGATCTAACGGCCGACGGGATTTCACAATCTTCCTCTACGAATCTTGACCGTCGATTCCTCCTCCTACCCATGAGGACTTACCCTCCGCGTAACTTCCACAGATCCGACGGCTGTCGGGATATCTGCGCAGATCTAACGGTTTTGATGCCACTTTGTGCACTCTTCCACAACTTTATGGATGGGGAAATCAGCGGTCCAGATGTTCTCAGGGAACATGGGGATCTACGGTCCCTAAACTCTTCCCTACCCATGAAGGCATAGGAAAATTAGGTGGTAAGGCCTTTAACTTCCTACCTTCTCCTGCTAATCTAACGGTCGTGGGGAAACTGTGGATTCCCCGACGAATCCTCATCCGTCGATTCGATATTCCTCCCTTAAGATGCCATCTCGGGTTTTTAAGAGGTCCGTTCATCCTCGTACAAGGTTATTAAGACTTGCACCTTCAAGTTCCTATTCCAGGTCCTGGGTAAACCTTTCCAAGGAGGAAATCTCTCCAAGAGATCTATTCCGGGGCTTTCCGAGAGATGGGTGAAGGGAAACAACTTCCCGAGAACGGGCTGGAAGCCTAACTTAATTCAACCTATAATTAGATTCATTTATCAACTTAAATCATGCATGGCTTCCTCTGTTCTAAGCATATGTCTATAAATTCTTACCAAAACACTGTATAGACATTCTTACACTGAAATAGTTCACAATTTCACAGGTCTTTGAGCATATACATATATGTATCATTCTAAGAATTTCAAGAGGCAATATGTAAACAAAACACTTATCAGAAATAACACCAGAAGTGGGTGCGACTACTGAGAGGGGTTCTTGTTTCCACCCAACCGTAGGCTCAGCGACTCCCAACGGATTTACCACTAGCCACCCCTGAGATGAGACCATGATGCTCTGAGACTGTGTCTCTCTGTCTGCCAGTGACCGGGAGCGAAGGTTGCAATCCTTCCTCTCTGTTATCACCCACTCTGCGTAATGCCAGAGTTCCCCTCGCGTCCCCCCCCTCAATCGCCTCTGCCATACGCCTTATCCTCTCACGAGGTTGCGTGTGGCACAATTTCCCTCGCACTGATCAGGCCTGACGGCTCTACGAATGGGCGGTTCACCATCCCATCCCTCATCAAGCCATCTGCCTACCAGTCTGCGAGCCATTAATTTTCAGGGCCAGCGAGCCGCTTTTGGTTCTCCGGGCTACTGGAGTCCAAATACAGTATTAAATTCTCAGTGGAAGTTAATGCCACCTTTTCAGGTGCCTTCCACCACCATCGTGGTCTCTTTTTCTGCACATCCCCTCTCAGCAGTCCTGCAATAAGTTCAAATGTCATTCACATTTATTGACCTTTTCCTCAAGGTCTATTTACATCACATATTCACATGTA
>ML798630.1:0-11052 GCA_009831015.1 Picea engelmannii | reverse complement strand
TTTCAGGTGCCTTCCACCACCATCGTGGTCTCTTTTTCTGCACATCCCCTCTCAGCAGTCCTGCAATAAGTTCAAATGTCATTCACATTTATTGACCTTTTCCTCAAGGTCTATTTACATCACATATTCACATGTATGAGTTTTCCATAGTTCTTGGCCAGTCCATCTATATTTACAAGCTGGGGGAAACAGGGTGTTACAGACGGAGACGAGTTCCCCTTCAGCTTCTGACGGCGGGATCTTTGCTTCAGATTGCTTCTCCGGTTGCGCTCCTGTCCACCAAGTGGGCCTTTGGCTTCCGGATGATCTTCTTTTTCCGAATGACTTCTCATAGTTCCGAGCTATGTGCCATGTTTCAAAACATACCCTGCATCTGAAACAGAGGTTCTCGAAATCGATCTTCTGGGTCCAAGAGTAGTCTTTTCCAAGGAGGATGATTTCTTCTAGGAAACCCTTATTGAATTCCATCTCTACACAGATCCGGGCAAAGGTGGAGTTGATTGGGGCAGTTTTAGGGCACTTGCAGAGAAATTTCCCTATGTCATTTTCGATAGATTCAAGAGATTTGTCCCCCCAGAAGTGCAGGGGAAGTGACGGGAGACGCACCCAGACCGGAGCAGGAGAAATAGAGGTCGTGGTTGGATCAAAGTCAAGGGTCCACGGCTGCACGAACAACCCTGCTCTGCCCCAGAACCATGACCCGGAGCTGGAAACCAAGTCTCTTTCATCAGAAGAATCAAAGATAGCTGCGAAAAAACCCTTCGCAAAGGGGCAGACTGAAACCTCACCCACAAGAAGCGGGGACCATTCGGAGTCGATCCAGGAGCGAAGATCAACCAGACTCGGCCAGAAGCTGTTGAACCTGCAAACCAGGGCATGCTCGCTGAGTTGAGAGGAAAACACCAGTGCTTCCTTCGGCATCTGGATAGAAACTGCAGGGGCTTCCACAATCGAAGTATTCGGAGCAGAGGATCCCCCTCGAAGGGAAGCCATATCCTTGAAAGAGGCTCGTCCCACATGTCCCATAGAGGGACCCTGATCTGGGAGGGGGAGGGCGGAGCAACCCCTGTCGGGCTTGGCAGAGGCATCTGAAGAGGCGCGATCAGGAGCAGGGGGGGCGTCGGCCGCCATGGAGGACTGCGAGGTATCGTAACCCTAAGTACCTTCAGAATGTTAACAGCAGTGAAAGTGCTGGGAGGAATGATCGTATCCTGTCCACATTGTCCCTTCTGCATTGTTACTTTTCTCTATTGCTTCAAATTATCCTCTCGTTCTTCTCTTAGTCGGTCTATTTTCCTAGCTATGGAATCCCTTAATTCTTGCTTTTTATTTTCTCTAGCTTCTCCCTCCACTTTCCTTCTGTTTTGATCCTTCTCGATCCAATTTTTACCTAACAAAAGTGGAAAAGGGACGTTGTCCTCAACAAATCTAATGACTTCAAATTCTTCTTCAGTTGATGTTCCATGAACATTAATAGGTACAGTAGTTACTCTTCCACATAAAGTTATCATCTTTCCCTTAAACAAGCCTATCCTTCCTAAAGAAGGTACGACAGTAGGCTTTCCCAAAACTTCCCAAGTTTCTTCTGTCATAATATTCACTTGTGTTTCTTCATCCAGGACTATACAGTCTATGTCAAAGTCTTTTATTCTTTCACTTATGTGTTGTTTTGATTTCAGGCTTTCTGGTAAACTGACATCTTTATGAACATCCATCGTTTCTTCCAACTATAATAATGTAGTCTGAACTTCCTCTGACCTTTTCTCTTTATGACTTTCTAACATGTCCTTAGTTTCTTGACCAACAACCTTACAACAAAGACAAATAGGGCCTACCCCAGGGCATTCCTTAGCAAGATGTCCTGGCCTCCTGCAATTATAACACAAATTCAATCCTCTTTTTTCTCTTAAATGTTCCCCAATATTTTTTGTACTGTGCACTTCCCCTAGGATCATAGTGTTGGACCTACAATCTGCAAAAAATCTTTCTAGGATCCTGCATCCACTTATTAGTCCAAAAACTCTTTCTATGCATAGGAATAACATATCTTTCTTCATTTCCATTAAATGTACTCAAATCAACTCTTTCTTTCAACTGCGCCCTAGCCTTCAGACTAGGACAGAATCTATTAAACATACTTAAGTTCATGCTTTCAAAACAAAAATTTCCACTTATCTTTCTCTTGCCAAAGAACAAAGCTTGCTTCGTTTAGAATCTTACCTCTTTTCTTCATAACAGCTTACCTTCTTGGAACAAAGATTCGCAAGTCAAGTAGAGTACTGCGCACTTCAACAACAGATCTACGCACAGAGATTCTCTTTTTCTTTACTTTGGTTCCCAACAATCACAGTTTTAGGTCCCGACAACGGAACCATTTGTTGGCACGGGGGTAGACCCAGGGTTCAATGCTTAACAGTGCACCAACAAAACCCCGACTACCAGCCCTTTCGGCAACACCTGCGAAGCAGGAGAAATCTCACCAGAGGTAGAAGCAGAGGGGATTACAGGATGCAGGTTTCTATAACCAGGTTGGGATACAAATCTGTGATAAAATCACTTCGCAGAATATTCAGTTAACACTTAGGAAGTGAACATGCATTAGTTTATTAAACTCATTAACATCGCAAAGCATAATCAAAGATATATAAGTGCAATAATAACAAATGATTATGTACCCTGAGCACTTAGCACTTAACACTGTGAGTTAAATCTAACATTCATTTACCATTTAACCTAAGTAAAGTAATTAAACAATCAAACTATATATTCATTACACATCATAATTAAGCACTAAGCAATTGCATAACAGAAAAGACACCGCACAAATCAAACTATGAGACACCAGATATACGTGGTTCACCCCAGGATGGGGCTACGTCCACAAACCACTTCGCCTCTTTATTATTCGCCAAAATCTTACATTCAGTCACTCCTGTGCACTAATCCATAGAGTCGAACTCCGCACTAGAGAGGAGATCTGCACACTAAGCACTAGATTCTCCTTCCAAAACTAGGTCAAATGCACAAATCCAAAATATCTTCTCACGGCACTTACCACCTTCTAAAAAATCACAATCGAGCACAAAGCCTCGACGCACATACATTCCTTTGCACAAAGCACTTATGCTCACAAAGAACTACATCCACTACTTCTACAATACATTCCTCTTTATTTATACTTTACAAACCCTTACAATAAGGCCTAAACATGTGGAAATCCCATGGGCCAACATCCCATAAACCTGTTACAAAACCCTAGAGGAGCCCTTACTGGGTCCACATAACCCTCAAAATAGGTGAGATCCGCGATCTTAGCTCCGTCTGGGTGCTCCTACTTCGATCAGCGCTTCGAAGTCCAAAAGTGGGCCAAAATCGACCAAAGTTTCCCAAAAACTTGGTTGAGGGACAACAATAATATTACAAAGGCCTCTAGAGCCTCATTGTAATCAATTTGCTCATACGGATACACATAGCAGCCACATCTCTTCTCAGAGATAGATACCACCATTCGAGCATGTGTTTCAATTCTGCAGTTTTACAGTTTCATCATATTTCATTTATTCAATAGAAGATATTGTTCACTAGATATCTGTGTTGTTCTTCATATCTCTGTGTTTATTGTATTTAGTCTATTAATCAGTTCGTTTCGCTCCTAAATCTGGATCAATGGCAGGTCGAAGCATATCGATATCAGATATTACTATATCAGGGATATAGTGCAGAAGGGAGCAGTGAGGCTCCAGTTTCGTGACTACAGAGGATCAAGTTGCAGACGTGTTTACCAACCCGTTGTCGAGGATAAAGTTTTAGTACTTTAGGGACAAGCTTGGCATGGTCCCTCTTCAGAGAGAGTGTTCTCATCCAGCATGAGAAAGGGTTGGCACTGAGACATGTGGAACTCTTCCAGCATGAAAAAGAGTAGGCACTGAGTGTTCTCATCTAGCATGAAAAAGGGTTGGCATTGAGACAAGTGGAACTCATCCAACATGAAAAAGGGTTGGAACTGAGTGTTCTCATCCAGCATGAAAAAGGGTTGGCATTGAGTGTTCTCATCCATCATGAAAAAGGGCTAGCACTGAGACAGGTGGAACTCATCTAGCATGAAAAAGGGTTGGCACTAAGACAGGTGGAACTCATCCAGCATGAAAAATGGTTGGCACTGAGTGTTCTCATCCAGCATGGAAAAGGGTTGGCATTGAGACAGGTGGAACTCATCCAACATGAAAAAGGGTTGGCACTGAGTGTTCTCATCCAACATGAAAAAGGGTTGGCACTGAGACAGGTGGATCTCATCCAGCATGAAAAAGGGTTGGCACTGAGACAAGTGGATCTCATCCAGCATGAAAAGGGGTTGGAACTAAGACAGGTGTATCTCATCCAGCATGAAAAATGGATGGCACTGAGACCAAGGGTGCACATGATCAGGTATTGACGCATTGCAGCGTACTGGATGTCCTGGGGACATGTTGTAGTTATTTGAGAACTACCCACGGGCCTTGGATGAATTTCCTATGAAGTCATAAGGGTGCACATGATGAAGTGCAGATGCATTACGAGGTAATGGGTGTCATGGTGAAATGTTGAATCTATTTGAGAGCTACCCACAAGTAATCTTCAAAGGTAATCTTGGCATAATGTAGAATGTTTTCCTCACTGAGAAGGAGTGTTGATGTTTTGGAAACATCGGAAAGACATCCTACTAGATTGATAATTAATAATATGATTATTAATTATTAAGTAATATTATTAATTATAATATTATTAATGTAATAATGTATTTATAATATAAAGTATAAATATAAAATATATTTATATTATATGTATAATATAATATAAAGTATAAATATATTTATTACCCAAGGGACGCAACTCTTCATCGATGGTCACCATGGTCACCATATGTTCTTTATATATAGAACACTCATCATTGTAATAAGATATTCATTCAAATACAATATCATCTCTTATGAAAAAATCAACAATGTATATGACCACCTTGTGTCCCTGGTAAATGTAAATTGTCACCTCATGTTTACATTTGCATATCTTTACAGGTAAGTGGAAAGGTGTTGGCCCTCTCCTTGGCTCTATCCATTAGTCAATTTCCCAATTACAAGGGAAACCCTTGTCACGTAGCAATGTCTCCTCTTCCATTTTGAAAGAGATGATCCCTTTGTGCCTCTATTCTATGGTTAAGTATGATATTGCTCGAATTGAGACCCTCGCGGTACCACTCTACTCTCTCCAGGAACCCCGGTTGTTTCGTTCTTTTAGTCGTCACTGCAGGTGTTCTTTGATTCTTACTTAGGTATTCTACCCATCTGCATGTAGAGAAATATGTCCATATTGTCAAATGCACCTGCTCTTCACTTGCTATCCCAAGGTAACACCTTCTTAAACTTATGCACCACCCAACATCGCATCACATTTTTAGTTTTGCTTTCTCAATGAGAGCTCCAACAGAGTAAGAATGCAACAATTTATTGATTGAAAAAGCCATGCTTCATGGGTGATTAAAGCTGGTGTAGAAACTATTGTTGGTGTATTGATAGTATCTACTTTTGATGCTCGATCTTCTACCTCTATAGTTGCTTGCTTATATGGTGCCTCTCTAGTGGCTACACTGGCTGGTGGTATTTCCTATAGATATGCTTATACTTACTTTTTTAGTTCTGCTTCTAGGTATGCCTATAGCTATGTTCCTAAACTTTTTTCAAAATCCGTACTCCAACTTAAGTATTTGAGCTGAAATTGACGAAACATTTTAAGTGGTTAATTATCAATGAAGCTTTAGAAAAGATTGTGGCTATTATAGTTAACGGGCTTAGATTTTTCATTTTGGCTTTTGTCGATTTTTCTCTTTGATTTTCTCATTATCTTGGCTTACTTTTAGAAGACTTTGAGGCCATGGCTTTTGAGTTGATCCTTTCCCCTTTTTTTCACTCCCTTTTAGTTTTTAAAATTTAGTTTCCTGCTTTGAATAATTTTGTTGTTTGAAGGTGAAGGTTCTTGCTTTGCACTTGTTGAATGTCTTTTGTCTTTGGTTAAAGATTAGATGCTCTTGTCTATAAGATGTTATGCTTTATAAAAAAAAAATCTCAGTTTCATAGTTGTCCATGTTATCCCCTAGCTTAGGGATAACTAAGGAAAATATGTCTTGAGGCCCATAGGTCCTAGACATGGAGTACCGAGAGCCATATTGACTTGAGCATGGCCCTAGAGGGCCCATATTTCTTTTGCAGTGCCTCCACCTTGTTAGCAGTAGCAACATCCATCCCATCGGCCTGGTCCTTCAGCAACAGTGGGTCTTGCTCCATGAGGTAATGAATCTGGGTATCATGGTATGTGTCACTCTGATTCTCAAAACATTTGAATATGTGCATTTAATTCTTTTTACTTCTAACGTGTGCTTGGAACTTATGCATTTCCACTTGTCCACACATGGGGGGAATGACAAAATTCCCTAGTAAGTTGGTTCCCATAGGGTTTGAGTTACCACTGGATGGTTTCATGAAAGGTCATCGTCTGTTCCCACCAAACTTACCACTTTTCATCTTTTTCCCTCTCATCCATCCCATACATTGGTTCGGGCATTGGGTTTTCCAAGCTAGCAAAGGGTTGTACCTTACCTTGTGGGAAGATGGGGCTAAAGGCCCACAGGGTAAAAGTAGTTGGCAAAAGATAAAATCGAAAAGAATAAAACCTTCAGATGCTTCGCCCAGGGATCCCCAAGAAAGCAATAAAAGGCTTCTTAGCAAGAAACAGAGTGACCCATAAAATAATAAAATCAAGAGTTAGTTGGAGGATAGGGGGTCTCATCATGAGCCATCCTATTAGTTCCATGGGCATGTAGCGGTATGACACTACCATTCAGTTGGTCACCACACCAAGGTAGTGGCTCTTGGTGGCATAGCCAAGAGAAAGGGAGTCTCATCACGAGCCAGCCTTCTCATCTTCGTGAAATGCTTGTGGGTAACATTGTCACCATTGGTCACCATGTCAGGGCAGTGTCCCCTAACTAGTCTCTTGAAAGAAAAACCAATAAGATAAAAATATAAAAGGCATTGAATGGGATTGGAAACATTTGCATCCATGACAAGGAAAAACTCACCCTCTTTAGAGGCACCCACAAGTAAGCCATACATTCCCCTGTCATCACTCCACCCATTGCTCAGACATCCCTTACCACCTCTTCCACTTGCATGGCCTGGATTTGTCTTCATATGGAAACATCCCATGTCCAATGAGGACTATCCCAATAGGACATCCTAACATCCCCTCCAAACCTGGCTTGTAGAATAGCATAACATCTTTGAGAACTTGTCCGGGAAAAGGGGGTTTTATGCACATGTTTAAATAACATGATTATTAAATGTGATTGACATTGCTATGATCCCTATGACTTATGATCCCATGGAGGGCGTACTTGTTGTTATTGCAGGGCCACACCCGATGGACAGGTACACATGGGGAGATGATTAGTGCGGACCTCCATAGGGCTAAAATCCCACCAGATGGATGTTGAGACTCCAACCAGGGGCAGAGACAGATCAGAGGTTTGCACCAGAGAGAGAGGAGGGTGTTCCATTAGAGATAGCCTGGAAGGCCTAGACCCAGGAGGGTCATTCCCTTCTCATTATGATGTAGGCCTTGAAAGGCCCATGACATCACCCATGTCACCCTTGACGTCACCCAACGTTTTGGACACTTTGGAGGCAGTTGTGTGCCAAGTGGCACATGTGGTTTGATCCAGAGGCCTTAATAGGCCTAACGTTTTTCTCTTGGAGGCCAATGTTGCCCTAAAAAGGCCTAAAGTCACCCTAAAAGGGCATGATGTCACCTTTTCTACTTGATTTAGGGTTTTAATATGTCATTTAATGTAAATACTGGATATTACATGTAAATTGGCCATGTCGGCCTTTTTGACCTAATTCTAATCATTGTAACTGTATAAATAAGGGATTTTCCTTTGTATTTTTTCATCATCTTTCACTCACACTTGGTGAGGTCTGAAATTTGTGCCCTACTTAAGCTTTATTGACTGAAATTTAGTGTGCACTTGTTGAAGGAATCTTATGTTGGATTATTTTGGCAATTTTCTTGGTGGAAGTATTCAACTAGGGTATTGGCTTGATGATTCTTGATAAATGTAAGTAATATTTCTGTAATTCTTCTTCATTGAATGGTTATAGTTATGTTTATGTTGCATTTACATTAAGATTATGAAATTGCTAGCTTAAAACCCTAGGAGGCTAAGCACATGTTATTGTCCTTGCCTTAAGAGCTTTCACCTACTAGATTTTGCCAAGAAGCCGATTTTCTTGAAGCTTTTGCTAAGGGCCTTGCCATTGCAACACCCTAGCACATTTTGCTTCATCTAAGCTATCATTACTTCATCTTTGAGCTAAAGAAGGAGGAAAACTAATAGGGCCTAGGGTTACCTACACCCTAGTAGTTATTTTCCCCCTAGAGTTTGGTAGTTGAAGCGTTGGGTTACCAACACTTCAACTATTGACCTCTCTTGTCTTTGGTTCTTTTACTAACACCTTTTCCTTCAAGATTTTTTGCTACTTAAAAGACTCCATTTACCCTAAAGGCACTAATCTAAGACTTGATATTGAGTGATTGACAAAAACAACTATCAAAACCTATACCTTAAGCTTTCTACTAACCACTCCTAACATTAGAATACCCTAATCTACTAACCTTGTTATTGTTACTAAAGTAAGATGCAAACATCTTTTACAACACTAAAAGCATCTAAAAGCAATTGAAAAAGTTGATTAATGCATTGCCTTACTTGCTTCTGACAAATGCTAGTATTTTGATGTTAATAAATGATTATTCTTGGTCGTTTTGAAGCCATTTTAAGGCACTTATTGTGAAGCTATTGTCTTATAAATATTGTTGCTGCAAATTTCTGTTTGCTTCACCATTATATCAGCCATTGCTTTTATTGATAAAGTTTGTGGTTTTATGAAGTACTAACAACAAGTTGTACTTGTGAAAGATATATTTTCTTGTTGCTTTGTTTTGGGCAGGTACATCTTGATACTTCACTACTTCATTGGTTAAAACCCTGGGGCTTTCTAATCTATGATGATTTGTGAGAGGGGACTTTTTCATAGACATCTTAACCTTGCCTTCTCAAAACCCTAGGTCACTAGGGACGTCTCCCCTGGGCCATCAACCCTAAATAGAAAGAGGCATCCTATTGAGGTGATAGTGTTAGGATAACCTCTGTTATGCCAATTTGCCTTTCCATTAACCTTTCCTTTGAGGGTGAAGGTTCTTTCTTCGCACTTTATGAATGTCTTTTGTCTTTGGTTAAAGCTTAGATGCTCTTGTCTATAAGATGTTATGCTTTATAAAAAAAAAAACTTCAGTTTCAAAGTTGTCCCTATCGACGAAAAGTCTTGGTTCATTTTTGCATTGATTTTGTGAATTCTCTAATCCAATTCTCTGAAGTTTTTTTGATTATCATGATGATGCAGGAGCAAGTATGACCACCCCGCATACCAGGTCGATCGTCAAGGTTCGACCGTCCCTGAGGCCGATTTTATATGGTGAATCATTCATATGTTTGGGTCCATTCAAGTTGCATTAACATACTATTGGTGAATGAAAATGCCTGAAACAGTGCGTTACACGACGCTCATTGCAAAAGACGAAAAAAGAGCCTCTACCGAGATGTCCAGGGTTCTTGACGTAGAAATCAAAAGTATTAACCATCAAAAGTACGCAGAGACGGAGATGGAATAATGAAGAACAACGCGTGTAAATTTTATTTTTATTTTTTATTTTTTTTAAATATCACGTCCAAACAGGAAAAAATAGTTAAATCGATGGTTTTCACCAATCAAAAAATTAAAAATAATTAATTTAAAAAAATTTAAAATATTTTGTTATTTTACAAAAAAAAATCAATTTAATATAAAATTTAGATTAACATTATCAAAAAAATTAATTCAAATCAACGCTCTTTGACTTGTGATCCATCACTATATATCCTAGCGGAGACAAGTATAATAATGAAACATATTAATCATAAATAATAATTATAAAGATTTAGAGATAATAATGAAACAACCATTATCCCATAACTCATATGCCACTTCATTAAATCTTTGACTTGCGATCAATCACTATATATCCTAACGGAGACAGGTATAATAATGAAACATATTAATCATAAATAATAATTATAAAGATTTAGAGATAATAATGAAACAACCATTATCCCATAAGTCATATGCCACTTCATTAAATCTTTGACTTGCGATCAATCACTATATATCCTAACGGAGACAGGTATAATAATGAAACATATTAATCATAAATAATAATTATAAAGATTTAGAGATAATAATGAAATAACCATTATCCCATGAGTCATATGCCACTTCATTAACTAGAATTGTTAATGAATTTTTTTATTAGAGAATATGCCCATTATCTACCTCCCAACACATCACGTGAAGATTAAAAATAACATTTACATTTGTACATAAAAGTTGAAATAATTTAAAACACATATAAAAATACTAAAATTATGCGTTAATAATGATAATGTAAGATAAATCAGGGCAGCATGTTGCGATGCACTGTCTCCAAATTATCGATCCAAATCTCGAAGACGTTGAGCCAATCTAGAGTTGTATTAAGTCTCGAACAAAGTGAAGCTTGCAATAACACTCTAAATATATAGACCAATAAAATACAAGAAAACCATAATTTTTTATTATAAAAAAAATTATTTTTTACTGTTTTATATGTTTAACATAAAGTTTGAGTGAAATGTTTTAAGTCAAACGAGAAGTAATCATAGCAAACTCATCGCTATGTACTGTTGTCGAACGGAGTACAATAATATATAATGGTTTACCTACGTTGCTCGAACCTATAATGGTCACCTAATGTCACTCCGTGTCATCCAAAAACAATGACAAAAAGGTTAATAGAGTTAATCATGGCCTCAAAAAGTGTTTAAAAAAACATAAAATTTACAATAAAAAAAATGGAAAACACATATACTATAGAAAAAATTTAGTG
>ML798629.1:193966-267125 GCA_009831015.1 Picea engelmannii | reverse complement strand
ATCACATCAACAACATCAAATCTAGTACACAATACACCTGAATTTACATGGAAACCAAAATGGGAGAAAACCACATAATTATTTCTTATATATCAAATAATACATTCATTGGAAGCACCAACTTCCCAATTCTCCAACTGCAACTGGAAGGAGGCTCCAACCCCCTATTTACAGGATCCAACTTGAAGGAAGCTACAACTCCCTAAATTCTCTGGCTCCAACCAAAAGGAGGCTACAACCCCCTAATTCTCAAGCTCCAACTTAAAGGAAGCTCCAACTCCTTGAGTTATCTGTCACCAACCGAAAGGAGGCTACAAACCCCTTTCCTTGCCCCATCCTACCACCCCAAAATACAAGTGTAGACAAAACTATCACTACCAAAATCACTTCCATTGTCATTGTTACTGCCATTGTCATTGCCACTGTCACTATCACTTCCACTATCACATTAACTTGTAACTTGTCAACCTATCACTGTATCCAACCTGTCACTGTATCCGACCTGTCACATCAACTTGTAACTAATCAAATTGTCCAACCTGTTACTGTCACCGATACTCAACCAACTCCTCTCACATGGATCATATACCAAAGAAACCTCTAAATTATATTTCCAACATCACCAATACATTCCTCTACCAATCATGTATCAATATCACCAACATACCATTATAATATATGTGCCTCAACCATGTACCAAAACATCAACTTGTACCATACCAAACATCAACCATTTACCACAACTTGTATCACACCAAGTGCATCAAACATGCACCAACACATGTACCACAACAACTGCATCAACCATGCACCAACACCTATACCAAACCGTGCATCAAAAATGCACCATAACTATACCAAATCATGTATCAACCATGTACATCGACACCTTACCAAGTATTAGTCATGTACCATACAATGTGCCAACAATGTGTCTCAAACATATACCATATCACTCAATCATGCCATACACCATGTATCATAGAATATATCAAGCAAGTACCATCAATGGTGTACCTCAACCAAGTACCAACATCACCAAGAGATGTATCTCATACACATGTTGTCATATACCAAGTGTAATCCTCAACAATGTATCAATATCAATGGCAACAATACACCATGTAACCAAACTAGATACAAAGAATAAGCCTCAAGCATATAACATCATCACCATGTAACCAAACTAGATACCAAGATACCAATACAACCAATATGTACTACTAATCAATGTACCATACCAATGTCACCAAGATGTACCATGCATCAACAAGACATGCCTCTCAAGCATGTACCATGCCATCACCAAGCATAAGATACAATCACATAAGCATACCTATAACATGTCGTTGACCTAATGTACTATAATACTGATCAGTAACATTGCCACAAGCTTCAACAGTCTAGTACCAACATCTATACCAGATTTGTCTTAGCCTCGTGGGACTAAGACTCCCTATTACATGGGGCTTCGGGTGACGTCCCTTAGGAAACTCACAGGGGTTCCTCGTGTGACACCCATCGGCTGACCTATGGGGGGCTGCCTAATTAGGGTTACAGAGTAACCCTAGTATTCTGTAGCTCTGAAACTTTCTCTCTTTCCTCGCACTTTATCCACTGCCTCAGAATTGTTGTAATATTATCCAATAGACCAAAATATCAGACCATAACATTCACAATATAGATATTCAATGTAAGTGTGTGTACTTATTAGAGACTCCTTGACGTGTATTTATACTTTTTCTAGGTAACCTCTTTCCTTATTCTTAGGGCTTCTTGAATTTCTTGTTACAACCACTTTACCCTTTCATTAATTGTCTTATAACCAATTAGGGGCTTCTAACTTCACAAGGCCATAACTCCTCAATCGTGAGGAACCACATGGTGTACCACCTATCATTGGAAATGGAACGATGGGGAATATCCATTTATGAGTGTCTTACTTGCATTTAATCTGTTCTTCATGTCCATATTCCTCAGACAACTTCAACTACTGTAACCACACCTCTGAGGCTTCATGTAGACTTCATCAAATGCACCCATCACATATGTTGACATTGACTGCTCCATAAATGACAACTAACTCACCATCAATATAAACCACATCTCTAGGGATTCCATACTTGTCTAGGGTTTGACATCAATGACACCCAACTGCCCAACAATATCCCCCTTTGGCATTGATGTAAACACAAACATTGATGGAAACACTCATATTGCAATACTCATGCTCCTATGTGACCATGTCTCCTCATCAATGTTTCTCTATCTCCCCCTTTGACATCAATGGAAAATGGTGTCTCTCCTTGGGGCTGCTTTCCCTATCTTCAGGCATATATTCTTTCTTTATGTTTCCATGCCTTTATTTTTTTCTCTTCACATGTTTCTCTCCTCATGTTCCTCTTTCCTTGTGACTTCCCTTGAAAGTATACTTTATCTGAACAATCATTTTATGACTTCATTCGCTCAATTATTACTCTTTTGATCTTTTTGTTTCTCTTCCTTTGACATCATGGGAAAACTGGTAACTCTCCATTATTCTCTCTCTCTCTCTCTCTCTCTCTCTCTCTCTCTCTTTGTATGCAAGCCTATGATTTTATCTTCATGGTGCTTCCTCGTGTAAAAATATGATGTATACGAGAATCATTCAAAAATATTCTTTACTTGCATTATTTAATTCTTTTGCATATCTCCCCATGTCTTCTTGCTATTTATCTTCTTTTCTAAATATCTTGATGATTTATCTTCCCTTGAATTCTCTATAAGATTTCATGTAGATCAATGTAGGGATACCTGTAAATGTATCTTTTCATCTCTTAAAGTTCTTTCTAATTGTCCGTTGGTGCTTCCTCTTGTAACTCTATGAGATAGACAAAACATTCATTGGTTGTTTTCTTCATTCACTTGTCGTGTTCACTTAACCATATTGTTCAATGATTTTGTTTTGATGATTTATCTTATGCTGATGGTTTCTATTTCCCTGTTATATTTTTCCTTTCACCACTTTCCTTTCTCTGACTAATTGATTCCAATTGATTCCACTGGTTCCAATTGTAAATACACTTCTATGCATCTTCTCTGATCCATGTTATCTGTACCTGTTGATACTGAGAGGGGGGTGAATAAGTATCAAGTAAAATTTAAAAACCTTTTTCAACTTATACTTAAACCATTCAATTATATCCAATGATCAATGAACAACAGTTTAAGAGTTACACTAATACACCACAATACACCATGCACAATATATGAGAAATAATCAATAGTTTTTGTTCAAGGGAAGTAATGAATTCCAAAGGTAGCTACAGCTTCCAAATGTAGAGGGAGGGATAAAACTCCAAGAGGAAAATACAATCCTCGAATATCAAGAGAGATTTAAACTTTCCATCCTTGCCCCTTCCTTCCACCCAAGAATATATGAGAGATAATAAAACTTTACATTAAATCATCACCATCAACCAATCATCACATAGAACCTGATAATGCTTCCTGAGACTTCTTCAATTTCTATAATTCTTCAATTCTTGGAGTACTCTGTTCCTGTAGATAATATTACTCAATGTATTCTCTGAAACTCCTCCAATTTTCACTCCTTGAATCCTCCCCAAAAATAGGTTATAGAAAGAATGGTAGACTTTATTCAATTATGGTTTGTTCAGAAGACCCAACTTGTACAACATGGCCCACACTGAATATTTAACATCCAATTCTGAAACTCACAAAAAAGAAACTAAAGTCTGTACTCTTTCCAATGGAAGTGGTCCCACTTCTTTTGGATTATGTATGAATAATTTATGACTGTTTTACCCGGAACACCTGTTTATTGACTAGCTTCAGGACTGGTCACAAACGCTATCTTCCATAGAGCGTATCTCCATAATTATAGCGAATCAAGAGCTAAAATATTTACCAGAGGTACCTTGATATGTCTTCTCAATACCATAGATATTTCACCATCTGAATAGTCCTAGAAAAAAAGTTATAGCAAAAATGGTAAGATGACCTGAAAATAACATACCTTAGAACACATCACCAAAAGACTTCATCCTCCCTTGAAATTTGGCCTTCTTTTACTTCTGATTCCCTCTGAAATTCGACTTGTATCAAATGAATGTAAAATGATGTTTATTCATACCATTTATGTCACTTCTTTTTAACATTAGGTCTGACCTGACACTTTCTTATTTTGTAATTCTTTTCTGTAATTATCTTCAGGGCCTACATGTACAATTCACTTTGTCATATTCAAAAATTCATTTCTCCTCAACCATGAGGATCCACATGACATGCCACATACCACCAGAAACAACATGATGTATACTATCCATTCATGGGTGTTGTATATTCATGTGCATTTTCCTTCATGTACAAATACCTTTATCAATCTTGCGGTCCAAAACCCATGACTAGGGTTGACATCAATGACAACAACCAATCTTCCAATAGTACCTACTAAGTATCCATATCTATTCATAACTACTATGCATCTTCTCTGACCCATGTTTTTTGTACCTGCTAAGTATCCATCTCTATCCATACATCGCAAAATTTCCATACCTTTGCTACTCAACTTTCCACAATGCTAACCCATATATCATTGTAATATCATGGTTTCAACTGATCATCATATGTTCTTGTTTCTTCAAACTGAAGAAAATATTTCCACTAGTCTTCTCTATCTGTAATTCAAACTCTACATGTATGGAATATTGAAATGAATATATCCCTTCCTGAATACATACGTGGAATACAATCATAAACTTCTTCCTGTGTAACTACCAACTGATATCTGCATGGAAACACTACATGTCAAATAATCAATATGTCACACTATACTTCTATTATCCGATTGCTTTGAATCTATCTCTATATATACTTCAAACTACTCGAAGGATGGTTCTCTTTTATGTAGTAGCTACTGCACTAACTCACCCTGTTCAATATTCATATTTACTTGGAGTCTCCAAGATGGATGGCTTAGAACAATACCTGCTCTGATGTGGAGTAATCTTCCTCTTCATCAATGGATTCATCATTTTCTTGAATTATGACATCCTTTTTATCTTGCTTCTTAATTCTAACATATTCTTTTTCATCAACTTCCTATATTCTGACATATTCCTCTTGGCTTGTAAATTCACCCTGATCTTGTGATATTGAAAGTACTGTAAGTACAATCTATGGAAGTTCTTCATTCATCTATTCTTCTAGTTCCTTCTTTCCTTTCCAAACCTTTATATATCTGACATCAATGTCTTCCTTCATGAAGGGATCTATCATGCTTCTATAAGTTCGAGTTATGTGTCCATAGTTGTGGAATTTGTAACATTCTATATCGCGTGGGGCCACATAAGAATCTCTTGCTTGAATATTTATTTCATACGTTTTGAAATTCATAGTTTTATGCTCAAAATTAGTACATTTAAAACAATGACCATATAAGAAATTTATACACCCAGGAGTGAATGATCTTCTTTGTTGTGTAGTCCTTTTTAATCCTTGCCTTGGTTGATCATGATCTTCTCTTTTGTTGTTCCCTTCATAATTATTGAAGCTCCTTTGTTACCTGAATGTAGAAGGTCTTCTGCATTCATTCCTTTATGATTCATGTTGACTATGATTCCTTCCTTTGAGAACTTCTACATAACTCTTTTGTTCTATTCCTTTTGTCATGAAGCTTGAACCTTCCTCAAAATGAACGTTCTTGTATCCTAGTCCATATTTGTCACTTTACAATCTTTGATTGTTGAGAATTTTTTCTAACACTTGAGAACTTTTCAATTTCTTGTTGAGCTTGTTGAATTCAACTCTCAATGTCACGATTTCCTTTTCAAGCTTCTCACACTCTTTTTCTTTATTTATCATCTGGATCTGCATTACTTCTTCCTTTCTTCTTCATTCTTCAAGTTGGGTTTTCAAGGAGATCTTTTCTTCTTTGAATGATTTGTTTTTCTTCCTTTCTTTCTTCACTTCAGTTAAAGAACTAATTAATTCTGCCTCAATGTCTACTTCTCCTTCTTCATCTCTTTCAAGAGTTATTTTCTTATTTTCCATAGCCATAAAGAGCACTCTTTATGAGTCACTATTACTTTCATCATCTTCATTAGATGAAGAACTAACTTCTCTTGAGTAGAGATATTTCTTGAAGAATTTCCTTTTATCTCCCTCCCTGTTTCCCTTTTGATATTTCTTTTCTTTCTTGGGATCTTCTTCTTCATCACTATATGATTTCTTAGCATAAGGACACTTATTTGAAAAATGACCAATTTTATCACAATTAAAACATGTTAAGGAAATCATACCTTTGTACTTTCTACTTCCTCTCTTCAAATTCCTCACGAAGTTGTCTATTTCTTCATCCTCATATGAATCATCACTACAACTGCTATTTGTTTTTGACTTAGGCCTTTTCTTCTTGTTTGTATTCTTGGATTATTTGAAGGTTTCTTCTTTCTTGGATGGATTTTCCTTATTTTTTCTCTTTTCATAAGCCTTAAATATTCCATGTAGCTCATCCATGCTTATCGTACTTAGATCTAATATTTCTTCTAGTGATGAAATATTAGGGTCAAATATCATTGGAAGAGATCACAATACCTTTTGAAAAATCATAGATTCATCAACCTCTTTTCCCAATCCTTTAATTTCATTCAATACATTTCATCAACTCCTAAAAATTAAGTTGCAATGTTTTCATCTTCCTTCATTTAAATTTTTTCAAATTGACCTATGTAAATATAAAGCTTGGTTGCCTTGACTTTTGCATCTCCTTCATAAACATTCTGAAGTTTGTCCCAAATCTCCTTTGTAGAATCATAATGCATAACCTTGATATATATTGTATCAACCAGACCATTCATGATAGCAGTTTTAGCCCTCGAATTGTTTTGACTGACTTTATGTCCATCATTATCTGTTGGAGGAGTGGCATGGCCTTTGTATCTGTCTACTATTGATTTCCAAACATCAAATCCCTATGCTTGTACATATGTTTTCATCCGTCTGCTCCAGAAGGAATAATTTTTTCCATCAAACTATGTTATTCCATTCTTATACATATTTGTTCTCTCCATGATCTTCTTTCTAGTGGATAAACTATTTTCTTTAAGGACATGCTCTAATACCATTTGTTGGAATACTGAGAGGAGGGGGGTGAATCAATATGCTCACTTTATACCTCTATTAAGCATAATATATATTCTTTAAATTTTCAGTAGTATATCATCAATGTATTATCAATATATCATGAGCATATAAATATAAGCACCATCACATCAAGTAAACAATACATCGGAATTTATGTGGAAATTCAAATGGGAGAAAACCACATAATGTTTTCTTATATATTAAAGAATAGATTCATTGGAAGAACCAACTTTCAAATTCTCCAGTTGCAACTAGAAGGAGGATCCAACTCGTTGAGTTCTCTAGCACCAATCAGAAGGAGGATGCAACCCCCTTTCCTTTCCCCATCCTGCCACCCTAAAATATAAGTGTAGACCAAATTGTCACTACCACAATCACTTCCATTGTCTCTTTCATTGCCACTGTCACTGTCGTTTCCACTGTCACCATCAATTCCATTGTCACATCAACCTGTAACATGTCAACCTTTCACTGTATCTAACCTATCACCATATATAACCTATCACATCAACCTATCACTGATCAACCTGCCCAACTTGTTACTATCACCGATACTCAACCAGATCCTCTTAGATGGATCATATACCAAGGAAACCTCTCAAATAGATGTCCAACATCACCAACGCATGCCTCTACCAATCATGTACCAATATCACCAACATACCATCGCAAGATATGTGTCTCAAGCATGTACCAAAGAATGTACCAAACCATCAACATGTACCATACCAAACATCAACTTTGTACCACAACCTGTATCACACCAAGTGCATCAACCATGCACCAACACCAACACCTATACCACAACAAGTTCATCAACCGTGCACCGACACCTATACCAAACTGTGCATAAACCATGGACCATAACAGTACCAAACATTGTATCAACCATGTACATCAACACCTTACCAAGTATCAGTCCTGTACCATACCATGTGCCAAAAATGTATGTCAACCATATACCATATCACTCAATCATGCCATACACTATGTACCATTGGATATATTCAACAAGTACCATAAATGGTGTACCTCAACCAAGTACCAACATCACCAAGAGATGTATCTCATACATGTGTTTTCATATACCAAGTGTAATCCTCAACAATGTATCAATATTAATGACAACCATACACCATGTGCCAATGCTTGAAGAGTGTACCAAGAATAAGCCTCAAGCATAGAGCATCATCACCATGTAACCAAACCAAATACCAATATATCAATACAACCAATATGTACTAATAATCAATGTACCTTACCAATGTCACAAATATGTACCATGCATCAACAAGACATGCATATCAAGCATGTACCATGTTGAAACATACATGTTATTTTAAGATTTAGACTAAATTATCTTTCATTTTTGTTTAAATAAAACCAAAAATAAAATAAAATGCACTTGGATAATCATCATCGAATGAAGCCTTCTGATTAATCCAACGGTCTAAAATTATTAAGAGATATGGAACCACCTATTTATTAATGAATCAGTTTATATAAAGGTTTTCTTTCAAAAATTTGGGAATCGGGGTTTCGCGAAGTACGAAGGTTCAACATTGAGCATCTTCGAAGCCCCGATACCCAAATTCCTGAAAGTACTCATTGTTAAGCCGGGTTAATTAAAGATTAATAAAGTTTAACGATAAGAAAATCTCATCACGACTTCGCGATTTAGAATCTCTTAAATATAAAAGCTTTGAAGTAACGATACTCGAAACCCCGCCATTCTAAAATTAATCGCAGTTAATTAGAAGAGTTAAAAACAATTATACTTAATTAAACCTATCGCAACTTCGCATTTTATAAGTCTTAGTTTAAAATGTTATAAAGATCCCCGAAGATCCGAAACGCCGAAACTTGATTAAATGATAAGTTTTATTAATTAATGTACTAAATGAGGATTATACCCTAATTAATCTATTTCTTAATAATAGCTTAGATACATTCAAATTCTGTGCTTTTCCCGAGGTATCAACCATTAATGACATTAATATCTGATTTAGGGAAATGTTTCCAAGTAAGATCCAATTTTAACGGCCAAATATTTTTTATTAAAGAAATTGAACGCATTGTCAGTAAAGGTATACGCATGATTTATGCGTTTAAGGTAAAAATATTTTTTAGTTTTGAATTACATTCTTGTTTTCATAGAGCCTGCTTAGTGAAATAACTAGTTTTCTACATTATCATTCTCTGTATCAAGTGATAGAACTCTAAAATTTGATATCATGGCTCCATGGAAAGCGTCCAAAGCAACTAGCGAAAGTTTTGGCCAGAACACAGACGTTATTTTTTATACTTCGCCCAAAAGTATAAACATAGTTAAAACCTGGACACATGTGTTCAACACCATACAATACGAAGTGGTAAACTTCCATGATGATTCAAGCGACAATGAAAAGGATAACTTATCTACCAAATATAATATTATCACTCAAGCAGAGCTGTATAAGGTAGCAACCAGGCTGATGCTTTTACCTTACACCGACATGATTAGATGGGTGTTGGATGATGTAGATATCCCAAATAGAACTACATTCAACTCTTAGAAGGTAGTTGTTGGGTCATTTCGGCCGGAACACATACATGTCATGTATAAATTGTCTGTAACATCAAACTTCATTTATAATTCCAGTTTTCAAGTGAATTTTAATAATAAGGAGTGTGATAAATATGGAAAGAGTCTTTCTGACTTGATCAAAGACAGGTGTTCATGCCCCAAAAATTTCAGAGCTAAATCTCATGGCGTATATTCAATATCATCGCTTGAACCACAGTTCATGTATATAGCCATGATGATGTGCATAATTTATGGAAAAGAGAACACAACCCATTTCTTTCTACCATGGGTACCCATTATACATTCAGTGGTGGAAGGATTTTCTTTTGACTAGGAAAAGATATTGTTGGATAATCTAGCTAGCAAAATCACAAAATATCAAACAAGGAAAACCAAAGGGAAACCAACTTCATTCTTTATGTCAGCTTATATTATGGACACCATCTATTTCATGATGCCTTTCCCACTGATGAGTTGGAGTTGTACTCCAGATAGTGTAGAACCAATTCATGACAATCATTCAAAGCTCTGGGAAGACAAGGAAAAATATTTCTTTTATGAAATTTGTAATTGGGTAGTGGTGCCGATGCATATAGTTATATTTGGTCACCGACCTCCTAGAATTTCAAACAACATTATCGTTAACCTGGGTAAAGTGGCAGACAGTTACATAGAGGAACAATTCTCTTATATCAAAGTTTTTGGTTGTTCAGTTCCCCCATATGCATTACAATAATTTTTACCAGACCCACTGGTATGCCATGAGGTTGCATGATAAACTGTACTTGGAGGGATTAACAAGGAGCTCAATGTTGTGCAGAAAAAGGTATGTCCATATTTTCCTTTACAGATCAGTGCATTTTCTTTGTCAAATTTCGACCATTCCAGAGTGGAGGCTGCAGCCTTAGAAGAGATAAAGTTGGTTAAGATTTAATTCAAGAAGCACAACCCACAGAAGGTCATGGGAAACCATATGGCCAGTTGCAATATTAAAAGGTATGAACATGAAGAGTCCCCTCAGGACGAAATGTTCCGAGGGGTAATATCTTACCAAGAAGTTCTGAGCCGTGTTTGAGCTCTATCACCTGGTGAAATGGCTAAGTTTTACATTTTCCAAAAACACCGAAGAAGTGGCCTCCCTAAAGTATTATAGGGAGAAAACCCAAAGTCTCCAGCTACACAACAAACAGAGACCCAAAACCCAGAAGTCGAGAGCTCTAACAAACAAGAAGCCCCAGAAAACTCATATAGTTATGAGATCTCGACTCAGAAAAAGGATATCCCAACAAAAGAGGTATCTGATGACTAGTCCAAAGATCAATTAGAAACATTAAAAAATCAAGGAGAAGATAATTCATTATCTTCACCTGATAAATCAACTATAGATGGTGCTGGAAAATAGTTATACACAGAGATTGGTAGCCCCATTGAGGCTATCACGCCATTACAGTTAACTAGAGGAAACCCTAATGCAGAGGTAATATTCATAGGGGACTTCACGCCTATCCCTATTGAAGAAATACCTCCTACTAATTTATTTTTTAGTAAGAAAAGGAAATATGTAGTAAAGAAAGAAATGCACCAGAAAGAAGGGATGATTTTAAGGATGGAAATTTATTTTAAAATGTAGAAACCTTGGAGAATCTTACTAATCCTTCATATGCCAACTATAAACTTTTGGCAATATGTTTGTAAAACTATTCAAATTTGTAAGTATGTTATATAGTTTTTATAAAGTTTTGGCGATTTTTAAGGTAAAATAATTTTATCCTATAGAATTTGGGTGAATCATTTTTAAAATAATGAATCTTCTTTTTGGAAAAACCATGGAAAATTAGCCCATGAGAAAAATTGAGCCCCTAAAATCATCCCTGCCAGAAAGGGGGTGCAATGGTCATAAAGCACATAGTATTATTGGATGGAAAAAAATTGGAAGATGAAGACTTTGCTATAGAGGTAGCAAGCTCTTTGGGATCTTTTTCAACAACCAACTTATTCTCAGTCGATAACCTAAAAGAAAGGCTGAAGCAGATAAATCAGATGATAAGTCAGTTGCGAGATAAAGTAAAAAATACATAGAAGAATATCAAAGATGAGGTAAATAAAGGACTTGAAAAGGCTAGAGCTGTTGATAGACAAGAAATCCAACTTCTCGAGTCCAATCTTGTCCAACAAGATGAGTTGGTTATGTTGGGGTCCTATAATTATAGGGAACTCGATT
This sequence comes from Picea engelmannii, assembly GCA_009831015.1. Taxonomy (NCBI): domain Eukaryota; kingdom Viridiplantae; phylum Streptophyta; class Pinopsida; order Pinales; family Pinaceae; genus Picea; species Picea engelmannii. The sequence goes on along the minus strand of ML798629.1, from coordinate 255,192 downwards.
CTTTGACTGTTGATTTGGCATTTCTCTCGTGATGACGAAGTCCTGGCTCAGTTGATTCCGCTTCCTCCCTCCATTCTTGTCGCTCAATCCCCCATTTCCCTATTGCATCCTTCATCTACGCTGTGCCCTCACTCCCTTGTCCTGTTGCCCCATTGAGTACGCCCCTCCCGCCTTCCATCCATGAATAAATGGACTTAGGATGAACAAAAAGAACAATAGGTTAGTTAGATTAAAATAATAATAAATGTTAGTATAGTTAGGATAGGTTAAATAAATTAATAAACAACTAGTTAATAATTAATGAATTATTAATAAATTAAATATTAATTAATTAATTATTGATTGAGTTAAAAATCTAAGTTAGTAACTAAGTTAGTAATTAGGATTAGTTAAACACTAGATAAAACAAATTAAAAAACAAAAACATAAAAAGAAAATAAAAAGAAAATACAAAAACAATATAAAACATAAACAAAATAATAAAACATACCATAATAAAATAAAATATATATTAAATAATATAAAACAAATAAAACAAATTACAAAAATGTGAAACAAACATAAAACATATAATAAAAATATTAAAAAACAAATAAAACTAAAACTAAACTATCCTAAAGTCTACTCCACTCACACCCCTCATACCTCACACCTACCATCCTTCACGTCACCCTCCACTCACCGTTACCTCCACGCGCCCTCACGTCACCCTCCACTCACCTTTACCACCCAAAACTCCCACTCATATTCCATGCCTCACGCCCCTCCATCACACTTACCATTTAAATCAACGCACCATAATTTTTCCGGACCCCCCCTCACCATCCAGAATTTAACGAGAGGGGGGGGGTCCGGAATCGTAAATAATACTTGTGCACCTCTGAACGGCCCAGGGACGGGCACCTAAATCAATGGTCCAGATTAGATTCTGGATGCCCCCATCCATTCTACCTTTAATGGAGGGGGGGGAGGGGGTCCGGAATACCGCTTTTCACCAAAAAAACCACTTTTCCATATTTTTGCCAATTTTTGCCTGTTTTACCATGTCTTCGTCCGAGGCCGATTCTGTGCAAACGAAGATGGATTTTAAAAATCCGAGAGAGGTTTTTTCTCAGCACGGGCTGAGGAACAAAAAAATCTCCCAGTTTTTTCAACGGCACTACGATCAGGGAGAATCGAAGACATCTTCGAGGCCCATTTTTCTAGATTCTCAATTTTCCGTTACAGTCTTGATCTTGCAGGAGCTGTTACGGCCAACTGGGGACGAAGTTGGCGAAACCGAAAGAGGTTTTTGCTCAGCACATGCCCATCTACAATAAAATCCTTCATTTTTCACCCAGATGTCATCATTGAAGAGAAAATCACGTCTACTCGGACCCCTGTTTCGCAGAAAACCGATCCGTCTTTCATGGCAGAAAGTTCCAAATTTTGTGGGAGTGGTGGCTATTTTTGGCCGAGGCGGTTAAACCGAATTTCGAAACTTATTGGGATGATCTATCCTATTTATTTAGAGTATTGTAATGTAAAAGGGTTCGACCTGTGAGGTTCCTTGCTGGACTGTGGGCTGTGCTTGGCCATAAAACTTCTTTCTGTAATTTTAAATGATCAATCAGTGATGGACATGTGATTTTTGCTACAAGATTCTTGTGTGGATGTATTGGTGATGGTTTTTTTCTGTTAATGTATTTTCCTGTCCTCTTTACATTTGTTTTCAATTTATTATTATTAGAAGGAAAGTAATAGAAGAATAATTTACTAGCAGATACTCTGCCTCTCAACTTGTGATAATCTTTATGTTTCTCCTCTAAAAAGCTAGTTTAGGAATTTTTAGTTGCTCCTTTGCCTGGTTTTTTTTCCTCACCTATTTCTTCCTCAAATCAACATCATCAAAACTTATTTCAATCCAATATTTCCACTACCTTGCCCTGTTTAAGAGTTTTGTCTAGATCTGAGAATGAATCACATATTCAAGTGCAGACCCCATTTGCCCAATGGCCCTCCTTGTTGTTCCAAAACAACCATTTAAAAACCCCAACCCATGTTCTTCATAACTAGCCTAATACCTCTTCAAACAAAGCTATATCAGACAGATAGATCCCTCTCTGAGTCTTGGAGGGCTAGATCCACGGCTCGAAGTGGTTATGATGTTGCCTCTGTGACTGCCTCACAGCCTTGGGCAAATTACAGAGTGCTAACAGGTTAAACAATTACAAAAAAAGGTAAGTTCCACTAAAAAAATGGTTATGGGTATAACATTGTTCCAAGATCAAGTATCGAAAGTGTTAAAGAAACTTGAAATAGCACAACAAATCCTTTTGGCTAAGGTAGAGATCATCCAAAATCATTTTCAGGAAGTAAATCAATCATTAGATAATATCAGTTGCAAAGAAGGAGAGGCTAATGCAACTCGGACCACCTTTCAAAAAGCGGTCGTGTCATCGGCTAGAGAAGAAGTATATGTAACTCCCAGATTGACTGTTGCAGAACAAATCAGAGGTGATATAATATTGAAGGCATGGGAGGCTAGTATAGCCGAGATTAAAAGAATGGCCAAAGAAATAAAAGGGGATTGTGAAGAGGTTTTTGATTTGCTAAACAAAGAATCACTAGGCATTGGAAAGGATGATGTTTCTGAGATACTAGGACAAATAAACATTGTAAAACATCAACTTGACATCAAAGAGAGCTTAAAGGAAGCTCATATTGAAATTTCATAGCTGAAGCAGGTTGACATCGCTCAAATAGATTGATGGCTAGTAATGCCAAATTTACAGTTACAGTCATGACTTCTGAAGATAAAAACATAGAAGACAAATTGTCACAATTACAGAGAAAGATGTATATTTTTGAGGCAAAATATGTGAAAGAACCTTCAAGACTATTGGTACAATTCCTAAGAAGGTGCGTAAAATGTCTCAAGCAAGGTGAAGGAAGTACTTCAAAGAATCAATGAAGTAACATACGTATACCTGTTCTACTAGTATAAAAAAGAAATAGAAAAGAACCAAGTATAATGGTTCAAGTTTTCATTTTGTAGCCATTATTAACCATTACCATTTAGAAATAACGTGAATTTCAACCGCCTAGGGTTGAAATTTTTTTGTATAAATATATTTTCAAAAGACTAAAAGGGGGATGGTTTTTTTGCCGATTGTAAGAGAGAAATCTCTCCTTTTCAAGAATTAATACAAGTACATACCAAAGACTCCATATTTTGTCACTCTTGAGTTATGTGTTCTTCTGTACCTTCATATTTGAGAATATGTATTCATATGTCTTTGATGAATGCCTAATCACAACTTAGTACAACATCTATTGTGGTTATATGTTTTGTTTAGTTATCTGATTGCTTACAAATTTTCCTCTGTGTTTTCTATTAGCAAATATAATACCCGAGATTTAGTTAGATTGCTACATTTTATGCTTCATTAAAGGTTTCTCATCTATTTTCTTATTCTGTAGCAGAGTGAGATTCTTCTGTGATTAACGCCTTGCTTTGTTCAACAACTTTATGTTTTTCCCTCATCACATTCATCATTTTCAAATTTAAATCAGATACAAAAGACGACCTCTGAGCTGTTATACCATTAATTCAATTTTAGGAACTTTTTCTCATATAATTGAAAGTAGAAAAAGAAAATATTAAAGAAAAACAACAGATCTTTCGACTTTCCTTTTTTCCATGACTGTACCTATTGCACAACAACCCAATATTGAGCTCGGTCTTAATGATCAAACTAACATTTCTTTAACCTTGTTTAATACCATCCTTGAGACCGCTAATACCTGAGTTGAACTTGAACGCTCATGGGTAGTGATTGAACATGACATAAGTGTCTGAGAACATTGGGAAGCTAGGAAAAGACAGCTTCAGTATCTACCATAGCTTCACTTTCTTAATAGTATTGATATTCTTGTCAAAACTAAAACCTTATTTATTTTTGGATGCCTTGACATTATACTTTGAAGCCTTAAGTATAAAATCAGTAACAACATCTTTTTGGCGCCATTACCGGGGACAGAGAAACGAAGTTATTTTTCCCTGGGAGAACGACATTGGTAAGTTTCTTTCTTTGATAGTGAACAAAGACTGAATACTTTATAAGGATAATTTTTATCTTTCACTTGGAGACTCCACAACTAATAACCTAGCATTTAATAGAAAAAAATACCAGAAAAAATCCAGATGATAAATAGACCTCACATGTATCCGATCCTGAAAAACTTCTGAAACCAAAAAGATACCTTAAACCACAAACCCATAAGACTCTGAGAATTTCATGTGATAACACCAGGCCTGGCACAGATGGAAGATGAAATAGTTGAGAGCCAAGTGGGGAAGCTCGTTGAATCCATTCAACAGCTTCAAGAAAGAGTAGTAGAGATAGAACTTCAAGTAGTTCCTAGCACTCCATAAGAAGTGTGGGATCAGAGGGAATAAGCTTCTAGGAGCACCGTAGAACGAATCAGGGCATTGGCCTCATAATGTAAGAAACTTAGTGACCGAAGTGCACAAACCTATAAGTTCCTTGCAGAAGACCTGGAGCTAAGGATACTAGAAGAAAAACTCCAGGAGGTGAAGCGGACAGGCTTCCACAATGCAAGAAAAATGGAAGATGCTCACTGTAGTAAAAAAGATGAAGATGTCATAGGAGCAACACATAGTTCAAAAGCAGGTCACTGCCATCCATAGAAGATTTATGTAGGTGACACAGAGACTCTAGCTGGTGTAGGATGAATCTTGAACCCTTTTTGAAGAGATTGAGGGATGAGGCTCACAGTTGGAACAGGTAGTCGTGAAAGTGGAGCAACGCCTGGAAGGGCTTGCCACCGAGAAAGTACTTCAAAAGTTCGTCGAGCAGGAGGATTTGGTGAAGCATCAAGTCGAGGTAGATCAAGCTAAGATCGAGGCATTCAAAGTAGAGCTTCCCATATCGGACTGACTCAGGACAAGTCACAGGTAAGAGTTGGGGTCATGTTTTCCCTCGAACAAGTTTTGAGGAAACATTGGTCATGTTTTAGCATTTTTGGTACTTCGATAGGCTGGTTGAAGATGAAGTGTCCAGGTGAAGTAGATATTGCGGGATCTCTCCCTTTTTGTAGGATTTTTGGGCTTTTAGGGTTTATGTAACATGTATGGTATGTAGGCCCATGGGTTTACCAATGCTTAGGACCCCTTTTGTAATGTATGAATAAGTGGCTAGGTGATGTAATAAGTAGTTACTAGCCATTGGTCGGCTTAATGCATGGCTAGTTGGCTTTGTGCATGAATGTGAGAGGATTGCAGAGCTAAGTGCAATCATTTTGTAAGTGCTATGCGCAGACAAACTATATAAGACTTTGTTCTTTGATCTCACTCAGGGAAGGAGGATCTGGCGAGGTGCACGTAGATCTCCTGTCTCTCACGAAGTTATCTCGGTGTCTTGGTGCATCTAAGAAGATTGGAATAGACTAATAAAGAAGAAGAAAAGTTGGTGGACGTAGCCCCACACTAGGGCGAACCACGTATATCCTGTGTTTATGTGCTTTGTGCAATGTTTTTCATGATGTTTATGTATCTAATTTCTTAGTGCACTTTTCTTGATGTGTGATAGGTAGATCCATTGATGTTTAGTGTTTGATATATGAATAAATGTTGGATGTTCTCTGATGTTATGTGCTAAATGATAAGATGTGCTTGATCTTGATTACTACTGCATTGATCTATAATTAGGGTTAATCCGTGAAGTGAATAAGAATCATAACTTAATGCATGTTATTGGCTAAGTTCTTTGTTAAGTTCTATAATCACAGATCTATGTCTGAGCTAGGTTGTAGACGCTTGAGCCCTGCAACCCCCCTGCCTCTACCTCGGGTGAGACTTCATCTGCTTCATAGGTGTTGTTGAAAGGGCCGGTATTTAGGGTTTTTTCTGTGCGTTGTTGAAGCATTGAACCCTGGGTCTTCCCCTGTGTGCCGAAAAAAACCAAAGAAAAGATGCTTATCAAAGAGATGAAGAAAACATATGGGAAGGAGAGATGCTTGCGTGGAATCATTATCAAGAGAATCAATGACGTAGCCACTAGGATTCCAACAAAGCTTACGACATGCAAATTTCTACGCAAATGTCTCAAGGAGGAGGTCCCTACAGGGGTTTTCCCAACCGCAACTCAGTGTACAAATGACACTATGCTTGACTGGGCCCCATATTTATTGAACCTATTCTTAGACGACTATAAGGATACGCAGGACTTGGGAACAAAGTTCCACTACTCTTAATTGTTGATCGTAATAGATTTAATTAGGTGGAAGGAGCCTCCCTACTCCTAATTCTGTGATAGAGTAGGCCATTGTCACGTAATGCTTTATATATCAATGGGAATCACTTCGGACCCCAAGTGAAGAAGTAGAAATGTCAACACCTTTGCTTGGTATTTCAGCGATATCCAAGACAACATAGAAAACACTTGGAGGATAACTTTGGAAGTGGTCTCGCAGTATCAAGGAGTAGCCAACTTTAGGGCTACATGACACAACATATGGATCCAAGCGCGCAGGGATCCAGTGAAAGAATGGCTACAAATTCAATTATGCATCAATGTAGAGGAGGTTGAAATGGAAATACAAGACTAGAAGGACAACTGGATGATCCCAATCATTACCAAAGGAATGTCAAAGGGTAAGGAGGTAGAAGAAGGTTCATCCAAAACACCTCTAATAGATAGCATTGTGCCCAAAAATCCAACACAACAGGGGAATCTCAGTCAAAATCCAGTGCAGAAGAAGAAGGGAAGTGCCCAAAATAAGGATGCATAGTTAGGGAAGAAGGACACTACCTCGACACATAAAGAACATGGAGGGGGGACACATTGATGTAGGAAACCCCTTTGGAAACCACTAAACAATAAATAAGGCCACCCAAGCGCCCAATCATACATACAGAGGGGTTGTGCAAGAGGGCCAAGGACCACAAATAGATTCCAACGTATACAATCACCGAGGATGATGTCGATCTTTTCACAGAGAGAGTACAATATCGCACAACAAAGGAGTTTGAAGAGGTTGAAAATTAAATGGGAAGGATACATAATGAGTTGGTTGATATCAAGCAGGTCCTAAAATAGATACAAGCATTGCAGAGGCAAGAAAGTGGAACATAGTCGATCCCCCGAGCAACAGAAGTTGAGCACATTAGTGTGTAGAACAAATAAGACACTATCCATACCATAGCGCAAGAAAGTCCAAGATTCCAAATAACATTAGAGATGTTGTAGATGCATGAGGCCACAACCCAGACACCACTCCGAGATATGGAATAGGTACAGTTGGTAATGGTGAAAATACCAACAAAGGAATTGTACAAATGTCAAGTCAGTGTTGCATAGGAAGTGCAATTGTGAGCAAGGACAGATGCGGTGTAATTGTAGGTAACAAAATATAGTAAGGATTCACTAGAATTGGTGGTCTAGTGGGTGAAGCTAGAGACAAAAGAGGAGAAACAACGTGCAAATAATTTAGAGCAGAAACTGAAGGAAGAATTTACAAGAATTCCAAATAGTGCGTAGGCAGCCATGAATGTGGAAGAAAATATTCAACTCATAGCACAGATGCTCGAGGACTACAAGAAGGAGATCGTGGAGATTAAGGAAAATTAACCCCAACTACTCCTAAAGTTATGGTTGAAAGGGAACAACGGGAAGATCTTTAAGTGGAAATGATAGAGAAGGAATCCAAAAAGGTGACACAACTCTTTGATAGGACCACACAACTATGGACATTGTTGGAAGAAGATGATAGGGTCCAACAAGAGGAGGTAGTCAGAACTGCAATCCAGGATCTTAAGTAGAGGCAAAAGTCAATGAGTATCACATAGAGAGTAAAGGGCGAGTAGGAGATGAAGACCCTAGATAAGGATTCTCCTCTTTTGTAAGGATTCCCTAGAACTAGTGGTCTAGCAGGTAAATATGGACACAAAAGAGGAGAAACAACGAGTAGATAATTTAGAGCAGAAACTGAAGGAACAATTTACAATAATTCTAGGTAGTGCATAGGCAGCCATGAGCAATCCGAAAGAACATATACAAATCATCAGATAGACTCTCGAGGAATAAAATAAGGAGATCGAGGAGCTTAAGGAAAAATTAAACCCAACTACTCCTCCTGAAGTTATGGTTGAAAGGGAACAATGGGAAGTTTTACAATTGGAAATGATGGAGAAGGAATTTGAAAAGGTCACACAACTCTTTGACAGGACCGCACAACTATGGAAATTGTTGGAATAAGATGATAGGGTCCAACAATTGGACCAACAAGAGGAGGTAGTCAACACTACAATCTAGGATCTGAAGAAGAGGAAAAATTTGATGAGCATAACATAGTGAGTAAAGGATGCGTAGGAGATGAAGACCCTGCAGGAAGAACTAAAGACTGAGCATAATAACAAGTAGGCAAGGCAAGCCCAGTTATAACCTCTTGTTGGATTACTAAGAGGGGGGTGAATTAGTAATAGATCAATGTAATCCTTTTTCACCATAAAATGAAAGTGTTATATCAATGTAACATTATCATCCAATAGTTGCAGAGTAAATAAACAATGAACAAATGAGAAATCACACACATACATAGTACACCAGTGTTTTACGTGGAAAACCAAAGTGGGAGAAAACCAAAGAATGATTTTCTTATATGTCTTTAAGAATTACATTCATTGGAAGCACCAACTTCCTTTGTTTTCTAGCTACAACTGGAAGGAGGCTCCAACCCTCTAGTTTCTCAGGCTACAACCTGAGGGAAGCTCCAACTCCCCAATTCTTTGGCTACAACTAGAAGGAGGCTAGAACCCCCTATGTTATCCATCTACAACTAGAAGGTGGCTACAGCTACTTGTCCTTGCCCCATCCAACCACCATGGTATATAAGTAGAATGATGGAACCACTATCACACTATCACTGTGAGATATACTATTGTAAATCTGTACCAATCAACCTACACCAGACAACTTGTACCAATAACTTGAACCATGCATCAACCATGCATCAACCTGTACCTCAACCTATAATCAACATGTACCATAAAAAAGTGCATCAACCATGCACCAACTTGTAATCAACCTGCACCATAAACAAGTGCATCAACCATGCATTAAACATGTACGACTAACCTGTCACAATAACCTATCACAACAACCTCTCTCATCAATCTTATCAACCAAATCAGATATACTGGCCAAGATCAATCACCAAGACAACTCTCAAAGATGTGCATCAACCAAGCATAACATAACAACTCATAATCATCACCAAGATCAATATCTGCTTCTAATAATATACCAATACAAGTATGCTACATCATCCATAAACCATGTGTCAACAATATTACTAACAAGCGTCTCCAACCATGTATCAAGTATGTACCAATAATGTATCAACTACTCATCAACTATGACTCATCAAGATGTACCAATATCATCAACTATACACCTCATGTATGTGCCAACTCATCAACTACTTGTCTCAACCATGTACCCAACATGTACCTCAACCAAAATCCCTCATCAATTTCATCATCCAAATACAATTTGTAACTCTGTAATAGTACTAGTTTATATGATCACATACCTGCAAACCTTCCTTAACTTTAACAACAAGAGACTAGCATTTTCATAAAACTTTACTTTAGTCTCACATGACTAGTTTTGGATTAGTTAGCAACCCTAACTTGAAATAATCATAACTATGTACCTATAATGAATATATATCTGAAAATAGTACACATTGTTATTCAGCGTGTTTTATGGAATTCCTCTAGGTGTCACTACTTGGAACCTCTCAAAAAAAGAGTTATAGAAAAAATGGCATACCTTGTTGAATTCTAGCTTATTCTAGAGAGTGAACTTGTAGAGCGTGCCTCGCACAAAATATTTGTTGTATGGATATGAATATTTTACAAAGAATACTAAAGAATGTAATCTAACCAACACATTTGGTCTTACTTAATTTGGATCTTTTATGAAGACATTATGAAACACTTGTTTTAGACTAGTTTCAAGACTAGCCATGAACCCTATTTTCCACAAAGTATAACTCCAAAAATACAATGACACAAAAGAATAAATTCGTACCATAGCTACTTTGATATTTTTTCTCAATGGCCTCTCAATTTCATGGTCAAAATCATTCTAGAAAAAAAGGTATTGCAAAAATGGTGAGATGACTTGTAAATAACATACCTTAGAAAGCATCATCAAAATAATTTATTCTCCCTTGAATTTCGGCCTTCTTTACTTCACCTTCCCTCTAAAATTCATCTAAGATATCCTTTGGTTAGCTTAGACATCTGTATATATTCAATATGCTCAAGTGTGATTAAAATGAGAGAGCCTTGCCTCTTATTTATACTCTCCAAGTAGCTTCCTTAGAAGCATCTTCTAGGCCACTTTGTCCACATAGTGACTTATGTCCAACTTTGCCCAAATTGCCACTCGTCCATATATCCAATATCCGCTTGACTACTTAACCCATTTTATTGGTTTTAGGGTTAACCTTCTTATAACCACTTTCCATAATTAGAAATTTCTCGATTTACTTTATAATTTAAATAATCCTCATTGACTTTGTCACTTCACTTTATTATTTAAATAATACTCTTTGACTTTGTCACTTCACTTTATTATTTAAATAATCCTCTTTGAATTTTTCACTTCACTTTATTATTTAAATAATATCTTCTTTGCAAGCACTTTAACTTCTTTGACCTTTTGGGGCTTCAAGCCAACATATGAGGGTCCTCCAAATTCGTAAGGTCGTAACTCTCAAACCGTGGGGAGTTATGTGCATTCCACATACCACCATAAATGGAATGACATCTACTATCCATATATAATAGTCTTACCTACAAATATATCAAATCTCATACCATTATACATCAAACAAACTTGGGTCCATTACCCAAACCTGGGTTCTCCAACTTCACATGACCATAACTCTCTAATCGTGAGGCGTTATGTGATGTTCCACATACCACCGGAAATGGCATGACATGTACTACCCATATAGAATAGTATTTCCTTCAAATATATTAAAACTCATACCATTATACATGAAACAAAATTGGTTCCATTACCCAAACCTTTGTGCTACCAGAATTCGCTACTCGAATTTCTCCAAGGGTTGACATCAATCTACAATATCACTCTCCAATGGTTGACATCAATAACAACCAACAATCCATACCATTATTCCATCGACTAAATCCAACTTTTCGACACCTCTCCAAGAGCAAGCAACACAAATAATTGTGAAACTGGAGAAGGAAAAGGCAAGATTGACTCAGGACCATGCTAAGAGCGTAGAGTCTCTCAGGGAGCATATCACAATGAAGAGGGTAGAATAACTCACAAAGAAAGATGCACAAGATAGAGAAAAAGGAGAAGATCTAGAAGGAAAAGTCCACAGCTTGGTAGAGGTTGTTCAGAGAGCATGCACTACCTTAGTGGCTCAGGAAGAGCCACATGTCAGTGTTGGGGGCATGTTGGGTGCATACCTATTTTGAGAAAAGACCTATTTTTGGAAGGAGAGACATAATTTTGTGGCACATACAAACATTGACAAGAAAGAAGCATGCAGAAGCAAAAGGAAAAGCATCATGCAAGAGGAAAATCCACATGTGAGGAGGAATACAAGCCTAACCATATTAGGGTTAGGTTTTTTGATAAGGATTGTAATGTTTTTAAGCCTGTAAAATAGTATAAATAATAACCTAGGAGGTCTAGGTCAGGGGTTCGGTTGATTGTAGTTCAATGGTTCAGTTGTTCAGTGGTTGCAAGTTTGTTGTTGAAGGTGTTCGATTATTATTGTAATAAGGTTGTAGAAGAGTCAAGGAAGCTAGATTTTGAGGTTTAGGTCACAAGATGAGGAGCCTAGTGTGATATAGTCTTCCTCACAAAGGTTAATTAACATCATCATGATTGTATGATTAAATATGTAATGCGCACAACGCCATATTTTGTAGTAGATTAAATAAATGAGCAGAGAAGCCAAATCTTTGTGGACGTAGCCCAGGAGTGGGTGAAACATGGTAAAAATTGTGTTCTTTGTGATGTTTCTTGAATGATTTACCTCCTGTCAATGGTTATATTATGAATTAATGATTAACTAGATGTGTTAGAATGCATGCATGAGTCTAAATATAGATGAATCCTAGAAGTAATTGAATCAATAACAAGTTTAATGCATAAAGAGAAGCAAGAACATAATCCCAAATCCCTACTCATTCCTAGAATTGAAGCACTTGATCATTGAATCCACCCATAGATATATCTCGGGTTAAACTGCATTGTCTGACCTGTGCACAAAGTTTGCTTCTGGTTTACTAGGAGAGCCGATAGTTTTAGAGGGTTTGTTCAGATCTGAACCTGGGTCAGACCAAGTAGTTAAAGAAAGAGAGACCTAAACCAAAAAGATATAATAAAGAAATGTACAGAGATATCTCATATATCCAATAATATAACACAAATATATCATAGATGTAAGCATAAAGACAAAGATATAGTAATACACAATTTCTATTAATGAGCGAAATGTACAAAACTATAGAAATACAGAGTGAAAGAATCGGTAGAATGGTGGAGGCTTATCTCTGAGAAGAGATGTGAAGAATACTCACATTCACAAGAATATGGATTAAAATGAGGCTCTTAAGGCCTTTTTAACATAAATAAATTCCAAAATCCTAACCTTGGAAAATGAAAAGCCAACAATTTTGTGGACCCCATTTTGGATAGTTTGGTGTATCACCTTCTTGGGGGTGTAAATTTGGAATACAATCTCTCTTTGGGGTGCACGATAGCTCGTTGGAAAGGTATGGTCAAGGAGATTCATTTTGGTGGCTCAATAAAATATTTAGGTGATAATTGAAGTGCTTGATCCAAAAAAAAACTTCATTTAGGCCCTCAAAATGGCCCCGTGAAGTTTAGGGGCGAAAAACTGCTAAAAATACTTAGTTACCATAAGACTATTTTGAGATAGTTTGAATAGGTGGGTGGACACCGATATATACCTAGATGAATCTTCCCTCCTAAGGATGAAATTTTCTAGATTGTGTTGAGTGCTCGGGGGAGAGGGAAAAACATTTGTTGAATCTACATATTTATGAGTTGATTTCCTTGTTGTAAAAGTTGCACTGCTTATCTTGTTGAAGGTTGTCATGAAACTATGGCTAGAAGTGTTGGAACTTTTGAACCAGTCTGGATACATGATATGAATGTGTGTGGAAGGAATCATTCTTCTTTTCTTCAATCTTATTGACCTACTTCTGCTGGAAAGAACGTGCTTGGATTGAGGTTGTAGTGGTTTTGGTGTTCTTTTGTTCACCTTTTGAACAAAATGTGAAGAAGATGATTTTTTAGTATGAGATACTACCTTGCGGCACTGTTTAGGTGGGACAGTAGTTGGAAATACCTCTGGTATCTTGTAGAGATGACCCCCCAAAGTAACAATGACAATATGGGGTTGAGACTCATAAATAACATGGCACTTCCACATATATGGCTGGCACAAAAGAACATCACATACATCCATTGGGGAAACATCACATAATACCTCATCCTTGAATGGTTGGATGTCATATGATAATAAACACTGTTGGCTGACACAAAGACCTCATACCTGACGAAACCACCTGATGTTGTATGGTTGTGGGTGTGGTGTTTTCGACAATCCCAACTGTTCGACTACCTCTGTTGAGATGAGGTTCTTCTGGCTTCTGTTATCAAAAATAAAATGCGGTGGGATCCCCTTCACCCACATTTGTGAATGAAAAAGGAACCCCCCTCTTTAGGATCTATTGGTTCTTCTCGTTGAATAGCTACGGTCACGACAATAACAATGGTTTCTGCGTCGATGATGTTTCTTCTACTAGTATTTTTTGAATCAGATTCTGAATCAGGGTTCGACTCCTTGTATTTGATCTCGGCCACCAATGAATGTTTTGAGAGAAATTCATCGATGTTGTGTAAGGGGATTTTGTGTAAATCACACCATTTTCTAGTGTCCTTCTTCGTCTTTCCATTAGCCTTCTTTTCTTGTTGCTTGGACTTATTTTCTAAAGGCTGGTTGTTAGCGACGTCTTTACCATACTTTGGTTTTTGTGGATTTGTAGACTTGAACTCCCATTTGTTCTAGTGCTTAAATTTATACTCAATTTTAATAGCATATAAATAAGAAGAACCCAGTGCAGATATGTCCAAAAAATCCATTTTAGTTTGGATGTATCTATGTAGAGCCCCACGGTATTTCAAAACCAGATGTCACTCAGAGTCTTTGATACCTAGCTTGGTACACAAGGTATGAAATGTATTGGTGAACTACGATACTGCTTGGCCCCTCTCTTTTCACAATGTGGTACATCTCATGTGCTAGTTGTGATAGTTGCAAACAGGGTAATATCGTTCCTTGACCGCATCCACAGAAAAATCCCAAGTGGGCTCGACCCCATATATTCCAGACTCCTCTATGGAACTTTTATCCTAGTAAGTTTCCCACCAATGTTTGACATGGGGGAGAGCCTTAAGGAGTGAGAATGTGATCTTTCCCCTGTCGGATAAATTATGAACAAAGAAATAACCTTCTATCAGATTTAACCATTTTTCTAGAGCATTTGCATCTATTTGTCCTTCAAATATGGGAATATCAAAATTAACATGTACCTTGAAAGGAGAGGTTCCTCCAAAGTGGTTGCTTTATGAAGACATGCATGTTGTTATCGATAGGCATTGAAGGATGTGGGAAAAATTCTCCATCATTTCATCCCTCTGTCACGTGAGAGCTTTCTCAAGAAATAGATTGATAGAATCTTCTTCTCTCTCATTTTTCTTTTCTTTTGACATGAAGGGTTTATTGGGTGTGCAAGAGTGATTTTCCTCAAGAGAGACAAGATCGAGACCCAACTTGCTATACTCAAACCTCGTCGGGGAGATGCATTGAAAAAAATGATCAAGAGCAACATGCTCTGATACCACTGATCCGAATTATTTTTGGCACGAAATGAGAGTGGATATATATTAAATAAATGTAAATAGATATCTTAGATATCCAATAATATAACATAAATATATCAGATATGCAACCATAAACATAGAGATACAGTAATACACAATTTCTATTAATGAACGAAATGTACAAAACTGTAGAAATACATAGTAAAAGACTCGCTAGAATGGTGGCAGCGTATCTCTGAGAGGAGATGTGATGGCTACTCATATTCACAAGAATATGGATTACAATGAGGCTCTAAATTCATTTTTAACATAAATAAAATCCAAAACCGAAACCCCGGAAGATGAAAATCAAACAATTTTGTGGTCACCGTTTTGGGTAGTTTGGTGTATCAACTTACCGGGTGTGTAACGTTGGCATACAATGTCCATTTGGGGAACACAATAGCTCGTTGGAAAGGTATTGTCGAGGAGATTCATTTTTAGGGATCAATTAGAGCCTTATGCCATTGTTGAGGTGCTCTATCTTTAAAAAACTTTGTTTAGGCCCTCAAAATGGCATCGGAAGTTTAGGGGCTGAAAAACTACTAAAAATAGTAAGTTGCCATAAGACCATTTTGAGCCAGTTTGAATAGGTGGGTGGACAATATCCACCTAGATCACCATGTACAAAATGTGAGCGTGGAGCACAACTCCAAGATAGATAAGTTACATAATAACTCCTTAAAGAATAGGGGAACCCCCTCCAAATAACCAAATACCATTCATACTTCACAATTAACATCCCTTAATACCGCATACATGGTCTCTTATATATAGTTATTCACACATGAAAATGAGGCCTCTTTTATACTAGGATGACCCCATTACATATTTATTTACACATTACATATATATTTAGGCTTCTCAATCTTTAAAGATAAGATAAGGGAAGGATCCCACTTGCTCCTTCCTCAAAGACTTAGAAGAAGGGTTTGTTTAAGAGGGATAATGAAAAATAAAATACCATGTCCACTTTATTAATACTTAATTATCATCATCCATAAACACTAACAAGGAAAAAGAGGTCCATTTACTTATATTATCATTCATTCATGCAAGCCTCACCAATATCCATCCAAGAAAAGAGTGCAATCCACATTAACAAGTCCTCCTTAAGAGGTTGCTCTACTTATACATCCATAGTGCATAAGAGAAAAGATATAGAAGTCTCCACAATGTTCAATGATCTAAATGAGGTCCGTCTGTAAATATGATGAAACCAAGAGCTATCGTCTATACAAGGCTACAATGAAGCAACATCCCTAAAATGCAATAAATCCATGATACAAGGTGGATAGGTCAAGGACAACCCCTAATAAAATACCTCATCAATAAGCAAAAGATGTCATAAATGCTAGACATTTATCATAAATTCTCTTAAAGATTCACACATGTGATTGGGTTAGTGAAATAAGCATGACATCATCCTCCAAAGTGGTGTATAATGCTCCAAAGGTCATGTATCTCCATAAAAGGGTGCAACGTCTAAGAAAAGGTGATATCTGATCATCCAAAAATCGCATATCATCATCAAAGGTTCTAATTTTCTCCTCATCATGCTAGGTCAACTCCAAAGTAGTCGTGCATTATCATCAAGTGAAATGATCCATCATAAGTGCAATTCCCTCAGTCTAGGGCATGTTGTCATCAAGGGAGAAGGTGCCATGACCCCCCCAAAGGGGTGTTTTATCATCATCACATTCATCGGGGGTGTAAATTTGGCATACAATCAGAGGTGGTGAAACATGGTAAAAATTGTGTTCTTTGTGATGTTTCTTGAATGATTTGCCTCTTGTCAATGGTTATATTATGAATGAGTGATTAACTAGATGTATTAGAATGCATGCATGAGTCTAAATATATATGAATCCTAGAAGTACTTGAATCAATAACAAGTTTAATGCATAAAGAGAAGCAAGAACATACTCCTAGATCCCCACTCATTCCTAAACTACAAGAACTTGAGAATTTAAGTCACCCATAGAGATACCTCGGGTGAAACTGCATTTTGTACTCCGCGTGCAACGTTTCCTTCTGGTTTACCAGGAGGGCTGAAACTTTTAGAGGGTTTTGTTGGAAACATGTTCAGATCTGAACCTGGGTTAGCCCAAGAAGTTAAAGAAAGAGAGATCTAAACCAACAAGGTATAATAAATAAATGTACATAGATATCTCATATATCCAATAATATAATAGAAATATATCATAGATGCAAGCATAAAAACATAGATACAATAATACGCAATTTCTATTAATGAGTGAAATGTACAAAACTGTAGAAATATAGAGTGAAAGACTCGCTAGAATGGTGGAAGCTTGTCTTTGAGAAGAGATGTGAAGAATAATAACATTCACAAGAAGATGGATTAAAATGAGGCTCTAAAGGAATTTTTAACATAAATAACATCCAAAAACCTAACCTCGGAAGATGAAAAGCCAACAATTTTGTGGACCCCGTTTTGGATAGTTTGGTGTATCAACTTCTCAGGGGTGTAAATTTGGCATACGATCTCTGTTTGGGGCACACGATAGCTCGTTGGAAAGGTATTGATGAGGTGATTCATTTTGAGGGCTCAATCAAATCATTAGGTAGTAATTGAAGTGCTTTATCCCAAAAAAACTATGTTTAGGACCTCAAAATAGCCCCAGAAGTTTAGGGGCTGAAGAACTGCTAAAAATAGTTAGCTATGAGAAGACTGTTTTGAGACAGTTGGAATAGGTGGGTGGACAACGATATCCACTTGGATCAATCCTCCCTCATTAGGAAACAATTTTCTACATTGTGTTGAGTGCTCGGGGGAGAGGCAAAAACATTTATTGAATCTGCATCTTGATGAGTTGCTTTCCTTGTTGGAGAAGTTGCAATGCTTAGCTTGTTGAAGGTTTTCATCAAACTATGTCTAGAAGGGTTGGAGATGTTGAACCAGTCTGGATACATGATATGATTGTGTACGGAAGGAATCATTCTTCTTTTCTTCAATATTATCGACCTACTTCTGCTGGAAAGAAGGTGCTTGGACCGAGGTTGTAGTGGTTTTGGTGTTCTTTTGTTCACCTTTTGAACAGACTATGAAGATGATTTTTTTAGTATTAGATACTACCTTACAGCACTATTTAGTTGGGAAAGTAATTGGAACTACCTCTGGTATCTTGTAGAGATGACCCCTCAAATTAACAATGACACTACGGGGTTGAGACTCATAAATAACATGGCACTTCCACATATATGGCTGGCACAAAAGAACATCACATACATCCAGTGAGGAAACATCACATAATACCTCATCCTTGAATGGTTGGATTTTGTATGATAATCAAGACTGTTGGCTGACACAAAAACCTCATCCCTAATGAAACCACCCGATGTTGTATGGTTGTGGGTGTGGTGTGTCGACAATCCCAACTATTTGATGACCTCTACTGAGATGAGGTTCTTCTAGCTTCTGTTATAAACAATAAAATGTAGCGGGGTCCCCTTCACCCACATTTGTGAATGGAAAATGCACCCCCCCCTCTTTAGGATTTGTTGGTTCTTCTAGTTGAATAGCGACAGTCATGACAATAGAAGTGGGTTCTGTGTCGATGATCTTTCTTCTACAAGTATTTTCTGAATCAGATTCTGAATCAGGGTTCAGCTCCTTGTATTTTATGTCGGCCACCAATGACTGTTTTGAGAAAAATTCATCGGTGTTGTGTCAGGGGATTTTGTGTAAATCACACCATTTTCCATTTTCCTTTTTCATCTTTCCATTACCCTTCTTTTCATGTGGCTTGGACTGATTTTCTAAAGGCTGGTTGTTAGGGTTGTCTTTACCATAGTTTGGTTTTTGTGGATTTGCAGAACTGAACTCCCACTTGTTCTAGTGCTTAAATTTATACTCGATTTTAATAACATATTGATAAGAAGCACCCAGCGATGAGATGTCCATAAAATCCATTTTAGTTTGGGTGTATCTATGTAGAGCCCCACGGTATTTCAAAACCAAATGTCGCTCAGAGTATTTGATACCTAGCTTGGTGCACAAGGTATGGAATGTATTGGTGAACTATGACATTTATTTCCCCCTCTCTTGTTGCAATGTGGTCCTTCTCATGTACTGGTCGTCATAGTTGTCAACAGGGTAATTTCATTCCTTGACTGCATCCACAAAAAAATCCCAAGTGGGATTGGCCCCATATATTCCAGAATCCTCTGTGGAACTTTTCTCCCAATAAGTTTCCCACCAATGTGTAAATTTTAAACCTATGAAGTAAAGCAATGCATATAGATTCTTAAGCAAAACATAATTTAATCAATGACTCATTCACATAGTACACAGAGATTTATATCGGAAACCCTCAACTGGGAAAACCTTTCTTATATTCATTATAAAATTTCACCATTCACAATAAAATATATACAATGTTTTTAGGTATTCTGTATATACCAAAACCCTAATCCCTTAATCTGAAATTAATTTAGTAAACCGCTAAAAATAGCAAAATCCGCTAAAAATAGAAAAAACTGAGGGATCGTCGGAGGCGGTTGTCGAATCTGACACGCCTACACACACATGAAAATAATATAACACATACCCAACACAATGTTTGACATGGGGGAGATCCTTAAGGTGTGAGAATGTGATATTTTCCCTGTCGTAGAAATTATGAACATAGAAATAACCTTCTAGTAGATTTAACAATTTTTCTAGAGCATCTGCATCTATCTGTCCTTGAAATATGGGAATCTAAAAATTAATGTGTACCTTGAAAGGAGAGGTTCCTCCAAAGTGGCCACTTGATGAAGACGTGCATGTTTTTATTAGTAGGCATTGAAGGATGTGGGAAAAATTCTCGGCCATCATTTCGTCTCTTTGTCACGTGAGAGCTTTGTCAAGCAATAGATTGATAGAATATTCTTCTCTCTCATTTTTGTTTTCTTTCACCATGGAGGGTTTCTTGGGTGTGTGAGAGTGATTTTCCTCAAGAGATA
Source organism: Picea engelmannii (assembly GCA_009831015.1). Classification (NCBI taxonomy): domain Eukaryota; kingdom Viridiplantae; phylum Streptophyta; class Pinopsida; order Pinales; family Pinaceae; genus Picea; species Picea engelmannii. The sequence goes on along the minus strand of ML798629.1, from coordinate 235,207 downwards.
GAAGATCGAGACCTAAATTTCTATACTCAGACCTCGTCGGGGACATGCACTGAAAAAATGATCAAGAGCAGCATGGTCTGATACCATTGATCTGAATTATTTTCGGCATGAAATGAGAGTGGAGATATATTAAATAAATGTACAAAGATATATCATATATCCAATAATATAACAAAAATATATCAGAGATGAAACCATAAACACAGAGATATAGTAATACACAATTTCTATTAATGAACGAAATGTACAAAACTGTAGAAATACATAGTGAAAGGATCGCTAGAATGGTGGCATCTTATCTCTGAGAGGAGATGTGATGGATACTCACATTCAAAAGAATATGGATTACAATGAGGCTCTAAAGGCCTTTGTAACATAAATAAAATCCAAAACCCAAACCCTGGAAGATGAAAATTCAATAGTTTTGTGGACACCGTTTTGGGTAGTTTGGTGTATCAACTTCTCGGGGTCATAACTTTGGCATATGATCTCCATTTGGGGCACATAATAGCTCGTTAGAAAGGTATTGTCAAGGAGATTCATTTTGAGGGATCAATTAGAGACTTAAGCCATTGTTGAGGTGCCCGATCTCAAAAAAACTTTGTTTAGGCCCTCAAAATGGCCCTAGAAGTTTAGGGGCTGAAAAACTGCTAAAAATAGTAAGTTGCCAGAAGACCGTTTTAGGCCAGTGGGAATAGGTGGGTGGCCACCGATATCCACCTAAATCACCATGTAAAAAATGTGAGTGTGGAGCACAACTCCAGGATAGATAAGTTACATAATAACTCTTTAAAGAATATGGGAACACCCTCCAAATAACCAAATACCATTCATACTTCACATCCCCTAATAATGAATACATGGTCTCTTATATATAGTTATTCACACATGAAAATGAGGCCTCTTTTACACTAGTTTGAGCCCATTACATATATATTTACACATTACATATATATTTAGGATTCTCAATATTTCAAGATGAGATAAGGGAAGGAGCCCACTTTCTCATTCCTAAAAGACTTAGAAGAAGGGTTTGTTTTTTGGGACAATGAAAAGTAAAATAGTACACAAGAGAAAAGACATAGAAGTGTCCACAATGTGCAATGATGCAAATGAGGTCCCTCTATAAATAGGAGGAAACCAAGAGCTATTGTCTACAAAATCCTACAATGAAGTAACATCCCTAAAATGCAATAAATCCATGATACAAGGTGGATAGGTCAACGACAACCCATAATAAAATACCTCATGAATAATAAAAATATGTCATATATGTTAGACGTTTATCATAAAGTCTCTTAAAGATTCACACATGTGACTAGGTGAGTTAAATAAGCATGACATCATCCTCCAAAGTGGTGTATAATGCTCCAGAATTCATGTATCTCCATAAAAAGGTGCAACGTCGAATAAAAGGTCATATCTGATCATCCAAAAGTCACATATCATCATCAAAGGTGCTAATTTTCTCCTCATCATTCTAGGTCGGCTCCAAAGTAGTCATTCGTTATCATCAAATGAAATGTTCCATCATAAGTGAAATGCCCTCAATATAGGGCATGTCGTCATCAAGGGAGAAGGTGCCATGACCCCCCCAAAGGGGTGTGTTATCATCATCAGGAGAAGGCTCAATGCCCATCAAGAAGGTACAATTCCATCATGGGGGTGTGATTCCCTCTCCAAGGGGTACAAGGTCACCAAGAAATCCCAACATCCTCAAGAATGGTTCAAATCATCATTAAAATAGGAGAATGTGCTCAAGAATCATGGAAGGAGAGTGTAGTCATCACAATCATGGTAAGAAGGTACTCTCTATCATGGTATATCATCATCTATGTGGGCTCATATCATCAATATACATTTTGGGGACACACTTCCACAACAACCTAATAAGCATATCATGTCATATACAAGGGTCATTAGGTTATATCACACCAAGAATCCTAATCAATCTTCACAATAGATCAATATTCAATACAATTTACCAAGTATATATACAGTATAGCGATCACCTACCCCTAGGACTAGAGGTGATGGTCACGAATGAGGGGGAATTGCTCAAATTTCCTTGTTATGGTCCCTTTAATTATTCTTTTTCATTTTGACATTTCATAATTTCTCTTTACTTGGTTTCCATTAGCATCAGCCTCGAGCTTAATAACCCCTTATTCCCATGAGACTATTGAAAGGTGGACTTTTAATGGGAACATGTACAATTCAACCATGAAGGAGAGTATGGGGGAAATAGGGGATATGTTATGTATGGTGGGGATATGGAAAGAATACCCCTTTTCAAGCACTCCCAAGTATTACAACCAACCCCAAGAAATGCCACACTTTACTAGAAGAGGGTAGTGAGCTCCGATCAAAAACTAAGAAAACAAGTTAAAAAGCACAAATAAAGAGTTTCTTGATGCATTCAACAAATCTCCCAGATTTGTGAACAATCGTACATAGCCACCACTTTCATTCTCTATGTATTGAAAATGTATGTGTTGTAACAAGAACATACCCACTCATCCGATGCGACGATCGATGGGATTTTATAATTTGGTATAAATATGGTTCTCAAGTCTTCAATTCAATCACGGTTTTCTCGAAGAGTTGGGTTTGATCGTTCTATTTGCTCCCATCCTTGGATTAAACTTTAACCATTTTCGTTACTCAAAGCGAATTCAATTTGATAATAGCCTGTTAGCGGAAATGGCCATCCAACAAGCTGCCATGGTTTTTTTTTCTGATGCACAAAGTGTTGGGGATGTTGCAGATTCCTTTGTGAAAGAGTCAAAGAGTATGACTTTGTGAAAGAGTATTGAAATTACTTGCCGAGACCACCAAGGAATCTGCCACAAAGTTCTCCTCCCTTGGAACAAATGAAATATTAAAAGCCAAGAAAAAACTGTTAATCATATCCCATACCTCATTTCTATAAGCCCTTAACCTTGGGTGCTTAGCCTGATACATATTTTTGACTTCATGAACAATCGGCTCCGTGTCTCCAAACACTGTTAGCTCCTCAATTTTCATGTCTTTGGCAGCGTTCAAACCCAAGACAAGAACCTCATATTCTTCCACATTGTTTGTTGTTTCAAATTCCAAATTGTAGGATAGAGATATGGTCTCTTGGGTGGGGGAAATAAAAACCACTCCATCACCAACACCTTCCCTAGAAGAGGGTCCATCAAAAAATATTTTCTACATAAAGGTCTTGGGGGCAGGCTCTTCACAAATGGTAATAGGCTTCTTTCTAATTTCAATAGGTGGTTGAGAGACATCAAAGAGATGCAATATATTGGTTCCTAAATCAGTATCGAATGAGAAAATTGGGTGGTTTATGGGATTGGAGTCATCACTGATAATGTAGGCAAGTTGTGCTTCTCTATAAAGCCTTCTATGTTCCCCTCCAAACACAGGGATGGTGCAATATGATAGATCCATTTATAGAGTTCCCCCTAGTATTTTGATCCATGATCTAGATAAGAGCATCCTGAACTTAGGGGGGGCATTAGCTACCACTATGTCCATGACCACACTTTTCATTGGCAATTGAAACAAGGAGACAACCAGGTCCTTAATAAACCCGAGGAATTTCACCTTCCTAGAATTAAATGAATATAGGTCATGGTAGGTTTTTGTAACCTCCAACGCAAGCTCATCCATGAAAATTTTAGGCATAATATTGTGATATGCCCTTGAATCCATCAAGAAGTTGTGAAACACCTTATCATGGATGTTCAATCAAGTGTAGAAAGGAGGTGAGGAATCATCTCTATCCTTCACCAAAGGTCCCAGTATGACAACATGATTTTCGTCTTGGAGATTGACTGAGTCTATGGGATGAGATGAAGGTTCGGGTTTCCACACTTTGGAGAGGCACCTTTTGAAGTCCTCATGCTTGATTAACTCTGACAGAGGCATGGGGATCCTAATATTTTGAATTTCATGGTCAAAGATAAAAGAGGAGGGAGGCTTCACAACCTCCTTCACTTCTGGGATAGGGCCTTTAACCAGCGGAGGGGGGTTTTCCTCCTTTTATTTAACGCCATCTGCTACATTTTTTGTGGGATTCTTTGCTCTAGTAGGATGATCAGAAATATCCAAATTCCCTTATTTTTTCTTTGACCTCGGGCTATATCTATTGGGATTATGGATAGTCTTTTCTCCCCTGCTCAGCTTATTTAGTTGTCTATCCATGAGAGACTCATCATATGTAGATTGTGTCAGATGAGGAAATGAGGAAGTGTCTCCAAGACACTAGATTTCAAGATCAACATCTTCTTCCTCTCCTTCCTCGTTAGTAATAAGATTGTTTTGGAGAGGAGATTGAATTATATGATCATATATGTCCTTGTTTCTTTGATCTCTTTGGATGATATGAAGAGAATTGTTTGGTCTTTTGAAACTACCCCTATTATCAACATTTTGGGGATTCCTATAACTCAGATTTCCTTCCAATTCCAACCTTTCCATTCTAGCAGAAAGTGATTTTAGCATCTTGGTTACTTCATCCATTTGAAGGGGGGAAATAGAGGAACTAGAATTCAAAGCTTCAGACCTACCTTTTCTTTTGTCTCTATCATCCTTACTCCTAAGATTTCAACTGCCAATATATTGGATTCTACTTCAAGGGTTGCATCTTGCATATGATCCAAGGAGGTAGCTCTTCTTTCTCTCAATAGGAGGAAAAACTCAGGGTCAAAAGTACTTGCATAAGTCATCTTGGAAGAGGTTTATATAGGTTTAATTTCAATGGGAATATTTTTATACATCTTATTAAATATCTTTGAGAAGTCTGAAATAGATTCTCCCTCTTCTCTCTTAAGTGCCCCACATTCTTTAATATAATAAAGGAAATATTTTGTATTCCCCTAATGTCTTAAGAATGAATCATCCAGAGAATTAATCTCATCAATATATCTAGGAGGAAAGTCCTTAAACTAATCACTGGCATCACCATCAAGGATTTGTACAAAAAATCTCATCCACACATCTTCATTTTTGATGCTCTGAATCTCTGCAAATCCATAAAAGGATGAAAGTTGCTCTTTTGTAGTCACGTCTCCCTCCCCTGTGAACTGGGGCATGCACTTAAGGTATTCTATGGTTGGGAGAGCATTCATAGGCTAAGGTAAAACCAAAGGGGCATATCTAGCAGCCAATATCTCAGCCATCCTGTTCCTAGGAGGATTAGCACCTTCCATTTGGATGTGAAATAGAGGAGAACTGGGAGGAGATGAAGTTGGGACAGGTACGACTGTAGTTGTGTTTTTAGGAGGAAAAGGAAATGGCTGAGTGCTAGGAGAAAAATCCACATGGCTCGAGGGAATAGAGGTTTCCCCTTCTGTAAACGCAACAAATCTGATAGGGGGAGGAGTGGTAAATACTGGAGTGGGGAAGTATTCTAAGGTCCTGGTTCTAAACCACTATACAAATTTAGGGGAAATAGTGGTTTCAAATCTTTCTCCTTCCAATCCGATACTAGGAGGGGAGAAATAAGCAAGAAAAATCCCAAAATTTAAAATTCTTGAAACTCCAACAGATGGTATAATAGGGGAATTAGAAGCAGCTACGAGAGTTTTTAAAGAAGGATTATGTAAATTACCAGAATAACCTGATAGAGCAATTGAATTAACTTCTTGAGAGTTCTTTCCTTTTCTGATAATTTTCTCTAGGTTAGCTTCAGGTGTTGCTAGAGGCAGCTGTGGAGTAGACCTTGTATATCTTCACTTTAGAGCCACAACTGAAACAGTGGAGTCACCAGGTGCAAGTTGCAATATTCAAGGTACTGATTTTTGATGCACCTTCAGAATCATAATTTCTTTGTCGTTCTTACCCAGGTAAATTTCTTCAGTTCGTTCCCCGGCAATGACGCCAAGAATTTTATCACTGAGAGTCACCCTCAAATTATGAGATGATAAGCCCAGTACCCATCATATTTTTTGGTGGATGTTGGTTTTATATGAGTGGAGGTCAATGGAAAAAACTCAAGATATGAATGATGTTCAACAAAAAACTGGACAAGAAATGCAAAGGAAAGTGAAGGCCACATTAACTTCAGTCAGTGAGTTGAGTTTAATTGTGAACGAAGGGAATAATTAGTGACAAATGTGAAAAAGACTGATATGGGCATCAGGATTTCAAACAGCTTGGAGAATAAAACCTCAAACTCAAGATCACTCTTGAGCTCAAGCTTCAGACACTGAAATATGATCAAAAAACACAGTCACAACAACACAATGATCAAACCTACATCACAATGCAACTAAAAAACCTCGATTTAATCCTCCATGCTTGATCCAGTCAATGTAAGAGGGAAAAAGATAACAAGGGAGATGACTAAAACTGGTCATGATACCAGTGTAATCAAACCTACATTACAACAACATAATAACCTTCGACTGGATCCTCCATGCCCGAGTGCTTTAGCATAGTTTTTACAGAGAGATGAAAATAATTTGACTTCTATTAAAATGAAAGTCTCAAATATGAGACATAACAAGAGAACAATTATGGCATAAAAACATTACCAAATAGGGATCTCTTCTCAACCGGTTGACGACCTTAAGAAAATATCAAAACTAACTATTTCTACTCAGGACAATTCACCACTACCAAGAGCATGATCATGCCCTTTCATTCAAGTCTTTCCATCTGCGTCTTCTCTGTCATACTATGTAGGCATTCTCCTGTTAGACATGAGCTCATATTGGCATGGGTTTTGTAGGAAAATATTCTCATAGGAGTACCATGGGGTGACGGTTCAGTCCCCATGGTCTAACCTTCCATACCTTCCATTTATGGAGTGAGCCGAGGTTTCAACTACCACTCCTTTTTTTATTAACTACTTTCATCAGGATCAGGATGAGACTTAATGCCCAGGGATCTGCCATGTGCTTTTAGTAGATCTTCAAGTCAACCTGATGCCTTGAAACCATGATAATCTCACTCTGTTACTAACATGGGCATTTTTTATCCTTTGATGCCGATCTCATGAAATTTGAACCCTTTCCTTTGTGCTCCCAAGGCTTCTAGTGCTGTCTTTTTCTCCACTGTATTTCTTGCATGCAACCTCAGGCCATGAACTGATGATCATCTCTAAAGGCACTTTGGGATTTCACCTTTCAGATATTTTCACAACACTAGACCACAGACTTCTCGATGCCTTCTTTGACGAAATCACCTGACTCAGATTAACGACTAGATCTGCTTTGCATTTGAAGGCTCTGATTTCTTCCTTGGAACCCCGAGCTACTAGCTCCACGTGACGATCACTCACCTTTCTTTATGGACCCGCTTTCAATATGACCACAGGATATGACCATGGGCCCAATTCCTAAGTGCTTCGTGACTTTACTCTTTTAAAACTTGTGCCGCACTCCATGCTAAAACTTTTGATTTATGAAATCATGAATCTACTGATCTGGCACCACGTGCCCCTATGGGTTTGCGGCTACAATCTCTTTAGGTTTTTTGCCTTCCAGAAACTTTAACGCATCCCACTTCACAACTCCTGATATTCGAAACACAAATGGTCTCCACATACGTAGATCAACGGTCCTTATCGACTGATGATCAATGGCTTAGATCATACCTTTACTTTAGTTCGGAACTTCGGGCCTTAGGGACTTCAGGTCCTTCAGTGCTTCGACATTTCAAGCTTCGGCCCTTCGAGACTTCGGCCTTTTGAATAACAGCTTTAACGACATTCAGAACTACCGACTCTCGTGATACTTTTCCACGATTGATCTCTCCCAATGAGATCTACATCCTAGATTTAATATTTTCTCTACCTTTGATCTTGGGCCTTTGCTCCAGCACTAATCTTTGAGAAACTTTCAGATTTCGAACACCTAGGAATCGTCGATATGAAATACACATGGAATCCCAACCATTGGGAGTTGAAATTATATGTTTGCTTGATTAGAGTTTGGAATGGGTCTCTCTGAGTGTTGCACCTTGAGCTTGCGGCTGCGGCCTATATAAACAAAGACTTGGATGACTAGTTGGGGGCCCGAAAAGACAAAGGATGAGTGATTGAGAAAAAGAGGAAAGTTTTCAACCTTAGAGAAAATAGAAAATATTAGGGCCGATCCTTCTTAGGTAAAATGACAAGGAAAAATAGGTCGTTCAAACGAACGAGGGAAAACAAAGAAAAATTTACAAGATGAAGGGGAAAAAAATTAATATTTGGTCTTCAAAAAGCAGAGAGATAGGGCAAAATGACAGACTTAGGTAGAAACCACAAACCCACAAGACTCTGATAATTTCATGTGATAACATCAGGCCTAGAACAGATGGAAGAATAAATAATTGAGAGCCAAGTGGGGAAGCTCGTTGAAGCCATTCAATAGCTTCAAGAAAGAGTAGCAGAGCTAGAACTTCAATCAGTGCCTAGCACTCCGCAAGAAGTGTGGGATTAGAGGGAATAGGCTTCTAGGAGTGCAATAGAACGAATCAGGGCATTGGCCTCAGAATGTAAGCAACTTAGTGACTGAAGTGCACAGACCTATGAGAGCCTTGAAGAAGACCTAGAGCCGAGGAGACTAGAAGAACAACTCCAGGAGGTGAAGCAGACAGGATTCCACTGTGCAAGAAAAATGGAAGCTGCTCACTGCAGTACAAAATATGAAGAGGTCGCAGGAGGAGTGCATAATTCAGAAGCAGGCCACTGCCATCTAGAGAAGAGTTATGGAGGTGACACAGAGACTCTAGCCGGTGCAGGATGAAGCCTGCACCCTTTTTGAAGAGATTGAGGGACGAGGCTCATAGTTGGAATAGGTAGTCGTGACAGTGGAGAAACGCCTGGAAGGGCCTGTGACTAAGAAAGTACTTCAGAAGTTCGTCGAGCAGGAGGCTCTGGTGAAGCATCAAGTCGAGGCAACTCGAGTGAAGATCGAGGAATTCAAAGCATATATGCCCATATAAGAGTGACTTGGGACGAGTCACGGGTGAGTGTTGGGGCCATGTTGGCCCTCGACCAAGTTTTGAGGAAACGTTGGTCATGTTTGACCATTTTTGGTACTTCGATAGGTTGGTTGAAGATGGAGTGCCCAGAAGAAGTAGAGATCACGGGATCTCGCCCTTTTTGTGGGCTTTTTGGGATTTTAGGGTTTTTGTAATAGGTATGGTATGTAGGCCCATGGGTTTACCCATGCTTAGGACCCCTTTTGTAATGTATAAATAAGTGGCTAGGTGATGTAATAAGTAGTTACTAGTCATTGATCGGCTTAGTGCATGGCTAGTTGGCTTTGTGCATGAATGTGTGGGGCTTGCAGAGCTAAGTGCAATCGTTTTGTAAGTGCTCTGTTCAGACAAACTGTATAAGGCTTTGTGCTTTGATCTAACTAAGGGAAGGAGGATCTAGCGAGGTGCGCGTAGATCTCATGTCTCTCGCAAAGTCAACTCGATGGCTTGGTGCATGTAAGAAGATTGGAAGAGACTAATAAAGAAGAAGAAGAGTTGGTGGACGTAGCCCTACGCTGGGGTGAACCACATATATCCTGTGTTGATGTTCTTTGTGCAATGTTTTTCATGAAATTTATGTATTTAATTTCTTAGTGCACTTTTCTTGATGTGTGATAGGTAGATCCATTGATGTTTAGTGTTTGATATATGAATAAATGTTGGATGTTCTCTGATGTTATGTGATAAATGATTAGATGTGCTTGATCTTGATTACTACTGAGTTGATTTGTAATTAGGGTTAATCCATGAAGTGAATAAGAATCATAACTTAATCCATGTTATTGGATAAGTGTTTTTTTAAGTGTTGTAATCACAAATCTGTGTCCTAGCTAGGTTGTAGACACTTGAGCCCTGCAACCCCCTTGCCTCTACCTCGGGTGAGACTTTATCTGCTTCGCAGGTGTTGCCGAAAGGGCCAGTAGTTAATGTTTTTTTGGTGTGTTTTTGAAGCATTGAACCCTGGGTCTTCCCCTGTGTGCCAACAAAAACCAAAGAAAAGACTCTCATCGAAGAGATGAAGAAAACATACGGGAAGGAGAGAGGCTTGCATGGAATCATTATCAAGAGAATGTAGCCACCATGATTCCCACAAAGATTATGGAATGCAAATTTCTACACAAATGTCTAAAGGAGGAGGTCCTTGTAGGGGTTTTCCTAACCGCAATTCAGTGCACAAATGACACTATGCTCGACTAGGCCCCATATTTATTGAACCTATTCTTAGACAACTATAAGGATTCACAGAACTTGGGAACAAAGTTCCACTACCCTTGGTTGTTGATCCTGATAGCTTTAATCAGGTGGAAGGAGACTCCCTACTCCTACTTTTGCGATAGAGTAGGCCATTTTCATGCAACGCGATATATATCAATGGGAAGAACTTCATACCCCAAGAGAAAAAGTAGAAATGTCAACACCTTTGCTCAGTCTTTCAGTAATATCCAAGACAACATAGCCAACACTTGGAGGATAACTTTGGAAGTGGTCGTGTAGTATCAAGGAGTAGCCAACTTTAGGGATACAAGAAACAACATGTGGATCCAAGCGCACATGGATCCAGTGAAAGAATGGTTACAAATTCAATTATGCATCAATGCAGAGGAGGTTGAAATGTCAATACAAGACTAGAAGGATGACTAGATGATCCCATTCATTACCAAAGAAATGACAAAGGGTAAGGAGGTAGAATAAGGTTCATCCAAGACACCTCTAAGAGATAGCATTCCGCCTAAAAATCTAACACAACAGGAGAAGACTAGTCAAAATCCAGTGCAGTTGAAGAAGGGAAGTGGCCAAAATAAGGATGCGTAGTTAGGGAAGAAGGACACTGCCCCGACACATAAAGAACATGGAGGGGGGACAAACTGATGTAAGAAACCCCTTCAGAAACCACTAAACAATAAACAAGGCCACCCAAGTGCCCAATCATACATACAGAGGGGTTGTGCAAGAGGGCCAAGGACCACAAACAGATTCCAACGTATACAATCACCGAGGATGATGTAGATCTTGTCACAAAGAGAGTACGAGATCGCACAACAAAGGAGTTTGAAGAGGTTGAAAATTAAATGGGAATTATACAAAATGTGTTGGTTGATATCAAGCTGGTCCTAAAATAGATACAAGCAGTGCAGAGGCAAGAAAGGGGAACATAGTCAATCCCCCGAGCAATAGAAGTTGAGGAGATTAGTGCACAGAACAAAGAAGACACTATCCATACCATAGCGCAAGAAATTCCAATATTCCAAATAACATCAAAGATGTTGCAGATGGACAAGGCCACAACCCAGACACCACTTAGAGATAAGGCATAGGTACAACTGGTAATGGCGAAAATACCAACAAAGGAACTATACAAACTGCAATTCAGTGTCGCGTAGGAAGTGCAATTGTGAGCAAGGACAGACGCGGTGTAATTGTAGGTAAAACAATATGGTAAGGATTCCATATAATTGGTGGTCTAGCAGGTGAAGCTGGAGACAAAAGAGGAGAAACAACGCGCAGATAATTTAGAGAAGAAACTGAAGGAAGAATTTACAAGAATTCCAAATAGTGTGTAGGCAGCCATGAATGCGGAAGAAAAGATCCAACTCATCGCATAGATGCTCGAGGACTACAAGAAGGAGATCGAGGAGCTTAAGGAAAAATTAACCCCAACTACTCCTCCTGAAGTTATGGCTGAAAAGGAACAACGGGAAGCTCTACAAGTGGAAATGATGGAGAAGGAATCTGAAAAATGTGACACAACTCTTTGACAAGACCACACAACTATGGACATTATTGGAAGAAGACGATAGGGTCCAACAAGATGAGGTAGTCAAAATTGCAATCCATAATCTTAAGCAGAGGAAAAATTCAATGAGTATCACATAGAGAGTGAAGGGCGCATAGGAGATGAAGACCTTTCAGGAAGAACTGAAGACTGCGTAGAATAATAAGAAGGCAAGGCAAGCCCAGTTAGAACCTCTTGTTGGATTACTGAGAGGGGGGGTGAATCAGTAATAGAGCAATGCAATCCTTTTTCACCATAAAATGAAAGTGTTATATCAATGTAGCATTATCATCCAATAGTTGTGGAGTAAATAAACAATGAACAAATGAGAAATCACATAGATACACAGTACACCAGTGTTTTACGTGGAAACTCAAAGCGGGAGAAAACCACGGAATTATTTTTCTTATATGTCTTTAAGAATTACATTCATTGGAAGCACCAACTTCCTTTGTTTTCTAGTTGCAACTGGAAGAAGGCTCCAACCCCCTAGTTTCTCAGGTTACACTTGAGGGAAGATCCAACTCCCTAATTCTCTGGCTACAACCATAAGGAAGCTAAAACCCCCTATGTTCTCTAGCTACAACCGAAAGCTGGCTACAACCACCTGTCCTTTCCCCATCCAACTTCCCTGGTATATAAGTAGAATGATGGAACCATTGTCACACTATCACTGTGAGATATACTGATGTAAACCTGTACCAATCAACCTGCACCAAACAAGCTATACCAATAACCTGAACCATGCATCAACCTGTACCTCAACTTGTAATCAATCTATACCATAAAAAAGTGCATCAACCATGCACCAACGTGTACCAACAACCTCTAATCAACTTGTACCATAAACAACTGCATCAACCATGCACCAAACATGTATGAATAACCTATCACACCAACATGTCCAAACAACCTACACAACAACCTGTCTCATCAATCTTATCAACCAAATCAGATCTACTCACCAAGATCAATCACCAAGACAAATCTCAAATATGTGCATCAACCAAGCATAACACAACAACTCATAATCATCACCAAGATCAATATCTGCTTCTAATAATATACCAATACAAGTATGCTACATCATCCATAAAACATGTGTCAAAAATACTACTAACAAGTGCCTCCAACCATGTACCGAGTATGTACCAATCATGTATCAACTACTAATCAACTATGACTCATCAATATGTACCAACATCATCAACTATACACCTCATGTATGTGCCAACTCATCAACTACTTGTCTCAACCATGTACTCAACATGTACCTCAACCAAAATCCCTCATCAATTTCATCATCCAAATATGATTTGTAACTTTGTAATAGACTTGGTGTATACGATCACATACCTACAAACCTTCCTTAACTTTAACAACAAGAGACTAGAATTTTCATCAAACTTTACTTTAGTCTCACATGACTAGTTTTGGATTAGTCAACCACCCTAACTTGAAATAATCATAACTACGTAACTATAATGAATAAAGATTTAAAAATAGTACACAATGTTCTTCAGTGTGTTTTATGCAATTCCTCCAGGTGTCACTACTTGGAACCCTTTAGAAAAGGATTTATAGCAAAAATGGCATACCTTGTTGAATTCTAGCTTATTCTAGAGAAAGAACTTGTAGAGCGTGCCCCACATGGAATAATTGTTGTATGGATCTAAAAATTTTACACTGACTACTAAATACTGTACTCTAACCAACAAATTTGGTTTTACTAAATTTGTATATGTTATGAATAAGTTATGACGTTTTTACCTGAAACACATGTTTTAGACTAGTTTCAGGACTAGCCACAAACCCTATTTTCCACGGAGTGTAACTCCAAAACTACAACGACCCACAAGAGGAAATTTGTACCAAAGATAATTGGATATGTTTTCTCAATGGCCTCCCAATTTCACAGTCTGAATCATTCTAGAAAAAAAGGTATTGCAAAAATGGTGAGATGACCTGTAAATAGCATACCTTAGAAAGCATTATTAAAATAATTTATCCTCCCTTGAATTTCGACCTTCTTTACTTCACCTTCCCTCTGAAATTCGACTTAGATATCTTATGGTTACCTCAGTCACCTGTAGATATTCAATATTCTCAAGTATGATTAAAATGAGAGAGCCTTGTCTCTTATTTATACTCTCCAAGTAGCTTCCTTAGAAGCATCTTCTATGCCACTTTGTCCACATAGCCACTTTGTCCACATAGTCACCTATGTCCAAATTTTCTCAAATTGACACTTGTCCATATATCCAATTGCCACTTGACTACTTAACCCATTTTCTTCATTTTAGTGTTAACCTTCTTATAACCACTTTCCATAATTAGAAAGTTCTCCATTTAATTTGTTATTTAAATAATCCTTATTGACTTTGTCACTTCACTTTATTATTTAAATAATCCTCTTTGACTTTGTCACTTCACTTTATTATTTAAATAATTTCTTATTTGCAAGAACTTTGACTTCTTTGACCTTTTGCGGCTTCAAGCCAACATATGAGTGTCCTCCAAATTTGTAAGGCCATAACTCTAAAATCGTGAGGAGTTATGTGGCGTTCCACATACCACCAGAAATGGAAAGACATGTATTATCCATATAGAATAGTCTTACTGGAAAATATATCAAAAATCATACCATTACACATCAAACAAACTTGGGTCCATAACCCAAACTTGAGATCTTCAACTTCACATGGCCATAACTCTCTAACCGTGAGGAGTTATGTGATGTTCCACATACCACCGGAAATGGCATGGCATGTACTACCCATATAAAATAGTATTACCTTCAAATATATTAAAATTCATACCATTATACATGAAACAAACTTGGGTCCATTACCCAAACCTTTGTGCTACTAGAATTCGCTTCTGGACTTTCTCCAAGGGTTGACATCAATCACTAAGGGTTGACATCAATCTACAATATCACTCTCCAATGGTTGACATCAATGACAACCAATAATCCATACCAGTTGTCCATCAACCTAAGACAATTTTCTGACACCTCGCCAAGAGCAAGCAACGCAAATAATTGTGAAACTGTAGAAGGAAAATGTAAGAATGGATTAGGACCATGCTAAGAGCGCAAAGTCTCCCAAGGATCATATCACAATGAAGAGGGTAGAAGAACTCATAGGGAAACATGCACAAGATAGCGCAAAAGGAGAAGAGCTAGAAGGAAATTTCCACAGCTTGGCAGAGGTTGTTCAGGGAGCACGCACTACCTGAGTGGCTCGGGAAAAGCCACATGTCAGTGTTGGGGGCATGTTGGGCACAGACCTATTTTCAATAAAGACCCATTTTTGGAATGAGAAGCCTAATTTTTGGGCACGTGCAAACATTGACAAGAAAGCAACATGCAGAAACAGAATGAAAAGCATCATGCAAGAGGAAAATCCACATGCGAGGAGGAAGACAAGCCTAACCATATTAGGGTTAGTTTTTTTGATAAGGATTGTAATGACTTTAATCCTATAAAATAGTATAGATAATAACCTAGGAGGTCTAGGTCAGGGGTTCGGTTGATTGTAGTTCAATGGTTCAGTGATTTAGTGGTTGTAAGTTTGTTCTTGAAGGTGTTCGGTTATTATTGTAATAAGGTTGTAGAAGAGTCAAGGAAGCTAGATTTTGAGGGTTAGGTCACAAGATGAGGAGCCTAGTGTGATCTAGTCTTTTTCATAGAGGTTACTTAACCTCATCATGATTGTATGATTAAATATGTAATGCACACAATGCCATATTTTACAACAGATTAAATAAAAGAGCATAGAAGCCAAATCTTTGTGGACGTAGCCCAGGAGGGGGTGAAACATGGTAAAAATTGTGTTCTTTGTGATGTTTATTGAATGATTCACCTCATGTCAATGTTTATATTATGAATGAATGAATAACTAGATGTATTAGAATGCATGCATGGGTCTAAAGATAGATGAATCCTAGAAGTACTTGAATCAATAACAAATTTAATGCATAAAGAGAAGCAAGAACATACTCCCAGATCCCCACTCATTCCTAGATTGCAATCACTTGAGCATTGAAGTAACCCATAGAGATATCTCGGGTGAAAATGCACTGTGTGCTTTGTGCGCAACGTTTCCTTCTGATTTTTCAGGAAGGTCTATAATTTTAGAGGGTTTTGTTGGAAACCTGTTCAGATCTGAACTTGCATCAGACCAAGAAGTTAAAGAAAGAGAGATCTAAACCAAAAAGATATAACAAATAAATGTACAAAGATATCTCATATATCCAATAATAAAATAGAAATGTACAATAGATGCAAGCATAAACACAAAGATACAGTAATACACATTTTTTTATTAATGAGCGAAATGTACAAAACTGTAGATATACAGAGTGAAAGACTCGCTAGAATGGTGGAAGCTTATCTCTGAGAAGAGATGTGAAGAATACTCACATTCACAAGAAGATGGATTAAAATGAGTCTCTAAAGGCCTTTTTAACATAAATAAAATCCAAAAGACTAACCCCAGAAGATGAAAAGCCAACAATTTTGTGGACCCTGTTTTGGATAGTTTGATGTATCAACTTCTTGTGGGTGTAAATTTGGCATATGATCTATGTTTTGGGCACACGATAGCTTGTTGGAAAGGTATTGTCGAGGAGATTCATTTTGGGGGCTCAATCAAATCCTTCGGCAATAATTGAAGTGCTTGATCCCAAAAAACTTCGTTTAGTCCCTCAAAATGGCCCCGGAAGTTTAGGGGCCGAAGAACTGCTAAAAATAGTTAGTTACGAAAAGATTGTTTTGAGACAGTTGGAATAGGTGGGTGGACACCAATATCCACCTGGATCAATCCTCCCTCCTTAGGAAGCAATTGTCTACATTTTGTTGAGTGCTTGAGGGAGAAGGAAAAACATTTGTTGAATTTACATCTTGATGAGTTGCTTGCCTTATTGGAGAAGTTGCACTGCTTAGCTTGTTCAAGGTTGTCATGAAATTGTGGCTAGAAGGGTTGGACCATTTGAACTAGTCTGGATACATGATATGATTGTGTGCAGAAGGAATCATTCTTCTTTGCTTCAATCTTATCGACCTGCTTCTGCTGGACAGAAGGTGCTTGGACTGAGGCTACAGTGGTTTTGGTGTTCTTTTGTTCATCTTTTGAACATACCGTGAAGAAGATGCATTTTTTAGTATGAGATACTACCTTGTAGCACTGTTTAGGTGGGACAGTAGTTGGAACTACCTCTAGTATCTTGTAGAGATGACCCCCCAAAGTGAAAATGACACTATGGGGTCAAGACTCATAAATAACATGGCACTTCCACATATATGGCTGACACAAAAGAAGATCGCATACATCTAGTGGGGAAACATCATATAACACCTCATCCTTGAATGGTTGGATGTCGTATGACAATCAACACACTTGGTTGACACAAAGACCTCACCCCTGAGGAAACCACCTGATGTTGTATGGTTGTGGGTGTGGTGTTGTCAACAATCCCAGCTGTTTGATGACCTTTGCTGAGATAAGGTTCTTATGGATACTGTTATCAACAATAAAATGCAGCAGGGTCCCGTTCACCCACATTTGTGAATGAAAAAGGCACCCCCCCTCTTCAAGATTTGTTGGTTCTTCTGGTTGAATAGCTACGATCACGACAATAGCAGTGGGTTCTGCGTCGATGATCTTTCTTACACTAGTATTTTCTGAATCGCGGTTCAGCTCCTTGTCTTTGATCTCGGCCACCAATGACTGTTTTGAGCGAAATTCATCGGTTTTGTGTCAGGGGATTTTGTGTAAATCGCACCATTTTCCAGTGTCCTTCTTCGTCTTTCCATTACCCTTCTTTTCTTGTGGCTTGGACTAATTTTCTAAACGTTGGTTGTTAGGGTCGCCTTTACCATACTTCATTTTTTGTGGATTTGTAGACCTAAAATCCCGCTTGTTCTAGTGCTTAAATTTCTACTCGTTTTTAATAACATATTGATAAGAAGCACCCAGTGATGAGATGTCCAGAAAATCCATTTTAGTTTGGATGTATCTATGTAGATCCCCACGGTATTTCAAAACCAGATGTCGCTCAGAGTCTTTGATACCTAGCTCAGCGCACAAGGTATGGAATGTATTGGTGAACTACGATACTTCTAGGCCCCTCTCTTGCCGCAATGTGGTCCATCTCATTTACTGGTCGTCATAGTTTCCAACAGGGTAATATCGTTCCTTGACCGCATCCACAAAAAAATCCCAAGTGGACTCGACCCCATATATTCCAGACTCCTCTGTGGAAATTTTCTCCCAGTAAGTTTCCCACCAATGTTTTACATGGGGGAGAGCCTTAAGGAGTTCGAATGTGATCTTTTCCCTGTCGGAGAAATTATGAACAAAGAAATAACCTTCTAGCAGATTTAACCATTTTTCTAGACCATCCACATTTATCTATCCTTCAAATATGGGAATATAAAAATTAGCGTGTACCTTGAAAGGAGAGGTGCCTCCAAAGTGGTCGCTTGATGAAGACGTGCATGTTGTTATCGGTAGGCATTGAAGGATGTGGGAAAAATTCTCCATCATTTCGTCCCTCTGTCACGTGAGAGATTTCTCAAGCAATAGATTCATAGAATCTTATGCTCTCTCATTTTTCTTTTCTTCCACCATGGAAGGTTTCTTGGGTGTGAGAGAGTGATTTTGATAAAGGGAGACAAGCTCGAGACCCAACTTGCTATACTCAGACCTCGTCGGGGATAGGCACTGAAAAAAATGATCAAGAGCAACATGCTCTGATACCACTGATCCGAATTATTTTCAGCACGAAATGAGAGTGGAGATATATTAAATAAATGTGTAGATATATCTTAGATATCCAATAATATAACAAAAATATATAAGAGATGCAACCATAAACACAGAGATACAGTAATAGATAATTTCTATTAATGAATGAAATGTACAAAACTGTAGAAATACATAGTGAAAGGCTCGCTAGAATGGTGGCAGCTTATCTCTGAGAGGAGATGTGACAGATACTCACATTCACAAGAAGATAGATTACAATGAGGCTCTAAAGGCCTTTTTAACATAAATAAAATCCAAAACCCAAACCCTGGAAGATGAAAATCCAACAGTTTTGTGGACACCGTTTTTGGTAGTTTGGTGTATCAACTTCTCGGGGGCGTAACTTTGGCATAGGATCTCCATTTGGGGAACACAATAGCTCGTTGGAAAGGTATTGTCGAGGAGATTTATTTTGAGGGCTCAATCAAAACCTTTGGCCATCGTTGAGGTGCTCGATCTCGAAAAAAAATTCGTTTAGGCCTTCAAAATGGCCCCGGAAGTTTAGGGGTTGAAAAACTACTAAAAATAGTAAGTTATCAGAAGACTGTTTTGAGTCAGTTGGAATAGGTGGGTGGCCAACGATATCCACCTATATCACCATGTGCAAAATGTGAGCATGGAGCACAACTCTAAGATAGATAAGTTACATAATAACTCCTTAAAGAATAGGGGAACCCCCTCCAAATAGCCAAATATTGTTCATACTTCACAATTAGCATCCCTTAATAATGAATACGTGGTCTCTTATATATAGTTATTCACACATGAAAATGAGGCCTCTTTTACACTAGGATGACCCCATTACATATATATTTACACATTACATATATATTTAGGCTTCTCAATCTTTAAAGATGAGATAAGGGAAGGATCCCCCTTGCTCCTTCCTCAAAGACTTAAAACAAGGGCTTGTTTAAGAGGGATAATGAAAAATAAAATACCATGCCCACTTTCTTAATACTTAATTACCATCATCCATAAACACTAACAAGGCAAAAGAAGTCCATTTACTTATATTATCATGCATTCATGCAAGCCTCACCAATATCCATCCAAGAAAAGAGTGCAATCCACATTGACAAGTCCTCCTTAAGAGGTTGCTCTACTTAGACATCCATAGTGCACAAGAGAAAAGACATAGAAGTCTCCACAATGTGCAATGATCCAAATGAAGTCCCTCTATAAATAGGAGGAAACCAAAACTTATCATCTACAAAAGGCTACAACGAAGTAACATCCCTAAAATGCAATAAATCCATGATACATGGTAGATAGGTCAAGGACAACCCCGAAGAAAATATCTCATCAATAAGCAAAAGATGTCATATATGCTAGACATTTATCATAAATTCTCTTAAAGATTCACACGTCACTGGGTGAGTGAAATAAACATGATATCATCCTCCAAAGTGGTGTATAATGCTCCATAAGTCATGTATCTCCATAAAAGGGTGCAACGTCTAATAAAAGGTCATGCATCATCATCAAGTGAAATGTTCCATCATAAGTGCAATGCCCTCAATCTAGGGCATGTCGTCATCAAGGGAGAAGGTGCCATGACCCCCACAAAGGGGTGTGTTATCATCATCCGACGCGACGATCAATGGGCTTTTATAATTTGGTATAAATACGGTTCTCAAGTCTTCAATTCAATCACGGATTTCTCAAAGAGCTGGGCTTCATCGTTCTCTCTGCTCTCCAACTTTAAGCATTTCCGTTAATCGGAGCGAATTCAATCTGATGAGGATGGGGATGTCCGTTATGGATGAGGATGAGGATAGGGATGTCTGTTATGGTTGGGAATTCAAACAATCTGCCATGGAGTTCAAACAAATATCCGTGGGTGGGAATTCCAACAAATTGCCATGGTTTGGGATGCCAGCCGGCTTTCGGTATCGCCAACAACATGCTGCCATGGTTGGGCATGCCTTTGCGAAAGATTATTACAATATTCTTGTTTCTTCACCTGAATTGCTACACAAATTTTACAAAACTTACAGCATAGTCAGTCGCCCAGATGTCACTGAACAAATTCCTTCAGCTCGTAACGACAATGGGCAAATGCCTTCAGTAATAACTATGTATTATTTCAATCAGCTGATAACGTCTATGGATTACAGAGCGTTAGATGTCGAGATCAAGACCGTTGATTCACAGGAGTGTGATAAGAATAATTTACTAGTTTTGGTAAGTGGATTTATTACCTTTAAAAACAGTGGAAGGCGGACCTTCACTCAGTCCTTTTTCCTGAATCGCCCGTTAAAGGCATACTTTGTATTGAATGATATCGTTAGGTACTTAGATGAAGAACCCCAACACCAAAAGCAAAATCSTGTAGAAGATGCAGCCAAAGCAAATCCTGTCTCAGAGCAGGAATCCACAACAGTGGTGGAGGAGACTGCTCCTGTTGTTGAGGGGGTTCACKATMATGCCATGCATCAGAGRGAGCTGGTTCACGATAATGCCATTCTAGTTCAAGRACKTGAAGWATTTCTCCGGSAGAAAAAAGAAAGAGCTAATAAATCCTTAAGTTCCACTCCTTTGAATATTKCAAAAGGAACTGRGAGCTGGTTCTTTAGAGATTGGTTTGCAAAAGATGAAGAACCCCAACACCAAAACCAAAATCCTGTAGAAGATGCATTCAAAGCAAATCCTGTAGAAGATACAGACAAAGCAAATCCTGTAGAAGATGCAGCCAAGGCAAATCCTGTCTCAGAGCAGGAATCCACAACAGTGGTGGAGGAGACTGCTCCTGTTGTTGAGGGGATTCACGATAATGCCATGCATCAGAGGGAAGTCTCACAAGGCTCATCTAGCAGCACTGCAGAAGGAAGTGGGTACTCTATTTTTATTGACAACTTGCCTGTGAATATTACTCCTGCCCAAGTTGAGGAAGAGTTGAAGAAGTTTGGAGCCATAAAAGCTTGTGTGGTTAGGAAAAGGCAAGGAGGTGCATTGTGTTTAGGTTTTGTTGAATTTGAAGAAACAGCTTCAGTCCAAAAAGCAGTTCAGGCTTCCCGTATTCTAGTTCAGGGACGTGAAGTATTTCTCCGGGAGAAAAAAGCAAGAGCTAATAAATCCTTAAGTTCCACTCCTTTGAATATTGCAAAAGGAACTGGGAGCTGGTTCTTTAGAGATTGCTTTGCAAAACCATGCTAAATTGGTTTGCACAACCATGCTAATTCTTGGGACATTGGTTTGCACAACCATATTAGTTCTTTGGACACCTTGAACATCCATGTCAATGCCCTAGAAACATGAGATCAAATGATTATTAAAATACATGATTATCATTAAATGAAAATTTCAATATAATATTATATACAGTGGTTTTTATGGATACATACATGTGTCATAGATGGGTTCCTTGGAGTAAAAATGCAATGCTTATATCAACATCACTTTTAACATGTAAACTTTTTTTTTTTGGAAAATGACATTCAGTATAACAATTGCTTTAACAATATTAATTAAACTACATATTTTGTTAGGATTTTTTTTTTTTAATTTATCAAGAATTTTCACTTTTGTTTCTTATTTTTCTCAATGCCATATATCTTATGCTTAAATAAAGTCCATACACAAAAGTTATGGCCCTAGGAACTGGACATTCAAATTTGGTTTCTTAAGACCCATCTTTTTGTTTCAATGATTAAAATCCATAAAAAAAAAATTATGAATAAATGATGTTAAATATTTAAATTATGTTTTATTCTTAATTGAATTATATAATACATTTTACATGTGATAATATTAAAGTAAATTTAAATCAAATGACAACTTCTAAAGTATCTTTAGCTAGTTAAAGTAAAGTTAATAAAGGAAGTAGGTTTATAATTTCTCATGTATCTAACAACATATTACAAATTCATGAATGGAACTAAATGAAAACACAACAATTCAAATATTTAATTTGGACAATGGAATTAAACATGAAAATATGGAGAAATCACTTAAATCTTTTGAGAAATCACCAACTCATTACATATGGAGAATGTTCCTCCCAATCACATGCCTATTTACAAATCCAATGCCATTGATGGGATCAAAATATGAGGTCTGAAAGTAATAAAATGATCACCATGGATTTCCCATCAATTGAACCTCATTAATCCTGAAACCGCTAAAATGATTTATTGAAGTTGTAATTTCTCTCATTAGAAACTTCTCCATGTGATCGTCTTGTGCTCGTCAGAGTGGTCATGAATCCCACTTGCCTTTATTTTTTAAGTGACACTTTTTTATTCTTTATTTTTGAGTGACACTTGCTTACATGTGTTATGTTTTTTAAATTGATATATAAAAGTATTTAATTTTATTTTTCTTTAAATATTTTTAAAAAATCATAAAAATCATTTAACATATTGAAAGTTAATCCCTTGCCACCTGAATATGTTTTCTCATGTACGTCATCCTTACCACTGGGTGTTAGGATGGGACATCAACCTTCTCATTGCACTCTATTTTGTAAGTTTGGCTGATTTCTTTCGTTCAAGGAAGTAGCTTAAATGTTTCTCTTCAGGCTTGAATTGAAGAACTAGAGTTGGGGACATGAAGTTAAACTATATGGTACAAGAAATAATATTGTAGGGAGTGGTGACGTCAACAATTGCATATTACTTACAATGTTTGTGCATGTGGTTAAAAGGACCTTTATTTGTGACAACATTTAGTCCGTTGATGATGATAATCATGGCATTTATAATCATTTATCATTATCTCTGGGAGCATTTGTTTGGTCACATTCAATTTGAAGAACATGGAGCTTTGAAGTATAGCAAGGTGGAATTAGTTTAGCATCACTATCTGGAACTTAAGGTTGCTTTGCACATACTGTTAATGCAAGTGAATTAAAAGAATATGCCTTTCAATCACATATGTTAAGTGTATTTATGAAAGTATACCATGATGTCACTGAACAAAATTCTAAACAACATAATGTAAGAAGACACCTAAAATATTATCTTAATTGATGTTCCCTATAAAGTTGCTCCCAGTTCGACTTTTTTGCAAATAGATCGAGTTAAGTTCATCATTTTCACAATTGGTTTCTACTTAGCTTCTACACATGATTATGTTAAGGGTAGATACACTGAAGGCTACTTCCAAGTGGTAGGTTAATCAAATTATTTTTAAGAAAACCATTACTTTTATTTGGAGCCTTGTTTTTTGGGAAGCAATTCTTGAAAGATTAGTTCCATCTAACTTACAATTAAGTTGCTTGCATTTTCCTTACCTTCATATATGATCCAATAATTTCTTGGAGGATACCAATGACTGCAAAACATCTTGAACTTTAATTTGTTTCATAGAATTCTATGTGTGATCTTGTCTTGTGAATAACTACCTAATTAAACTAGCCATAAATTAGTCCATCTCATGTACTCTCACACGCCGGTCAGGAGGAAACATCGTTTTGCTTGTTGAGGGATTCCTTTTCCTTTCCCACTCTTGTTATCATCACATTTACCATCTGTTTTGACTCTGCATCTAAGAACTTTGTCATTTTCCTTCGAATGTAAAAACTACAAACCAACTTTTAACAACTCTTCATTTGTAAAACTTACTTGAATTGTCACAATTTAGCATGCCAAAAAGAGAGACTTTCATAGAAGTAACGCATTTAAGATCTTGGGCTTGAATGTTGAAGTCAGAGACAGAAACAAGTGTTCCTTATTTCAGAGGATATTGTCTTGTAATGTGTAGTTGGGAGGTAGGTTAGGATCCTCCTGAAGTTGTTGAATTACCTGGGAGATGGTTGGATGGGTTAGCCACTCTTGTCAAAATTATTCAATCCAATTAGGAACATGTTGGGTGGGTTAGCACATGACCTGCTTTAAATATTTGAAGGCCTGCTTTGCTGCTTGTGTCCAATGAAATGCATTCTTCTTAAGAATGTCCTTTAATGGTTGAGAACTTTTTCCATAGTGGTGGACAAATTTCATGTAATATCCTGTGAGGCCTAGGAAACCTTGAAGTCATTTCAAGGTCATGGATATCGACCAATATTTCATAGCCTGAATCTATTTGGTTTCCACTCTTACCCCCTCACGTCCCACAATGTGTCCTAAGTATTAGACCTCGCTTTCCCCAAAAGAACACTTGGCCTTTTTGACAAACAATTGATTGTTCTGTAATAATCAAAGTACTTTGTCCACATGGTGTAGATGGGCATCCCAAGTGTGATGTAAATGAGGATGTCATCGAAGAAAACCAGAACAAACTTCCGAAGGTATGCCTTCAAGAGTTTATTCATGAGACTTTGGAAGGTAGATGGGGCATTGCAAAGTCCAAAATATGTTACTAAGAATTCATAATGGCCTTCATGAGTTCGGAAAGTGGTCTTTGTAATATCTTCTTCATTCATCCAAATATGGTGATATCTTGAGCGAAGATCTAATTTTGTGAAGAAACATGCACCTTGGAGTTCATCCAACATATCATCAATGACAGGAATGGAAAACTTATCCTTAATGGTCAATTTATTAAGGCTACAAAAATATGGACACATGCACCAAGAACCTTCCCTTTTTAAGACAATCATAATAGGGGATGAATATGGGTTGGTACTTGAGTGAATTACACCGACCTTCAGTAATTCCTACACTATTTAAATTCTATTTCATTTTTTTGAGAAAATAGATATCAGTAGGGGAGTACATTGGGGGGTTGACTTCCTGGAAGGAGAGGGATGTTCTGATCATGCTCACCTTGGGAGGGGGATAAGTCTATGGGTGTCTCAAATATCATGTGGTGCTTGTCCAAGGCCAATTGCATATCGAGATGTAATGTTGGAAATGATTGATCACATACCTGGATGAAGTTGTGCAATCCCACCATGGTGTTCTTTCTTCAGGAGTTTCTCCATTTGGTGAGAACTAATAATTTTTGGGAAGCCAACTTGTATTCCTTGGAGGGAATAGGTGTGATCATCTTGAGTAAATCTCATATATAACTAATGATAATCCATGGTAATCTGATCCAAATTGATCTTGAAAGGTTCAAAAATCAAATTTCTTAAATTATCAAGAAAACGACATGATCGTGAAGTGCTTGTCGTAATATTTTTGGTGGCACAGAGATCGAAAAAAAAAATTTGTATGCAAAAGTTATTGGAATCTAAAGTTTGGGTCAAAAAGGTAAAAAGTCAATTGGTCAAGGGACACGTTGCATATTCAACATGTGACATGTGGAAGCTTTTAAATTCGACAAGTGGAAGCCATCAGGTGCTGACATGTGGTATCACTAGGTCATGACAAGTGGCAAGGGTTCATGATGACAAGTGTGAAAGTTTTGATAGTCCATGTGGCAAAAGATTGGCCAACCATGGGCTGACACATGTTCCAATCTAAGGGTGCCACATGTCACCATGGTCAAGGCCTTAAAAAGGTAAAATTTATATTTTTGGACTCCATGGGATTCGATCCCATGACCTACCTCTTCAAATGACTTAAGCACAATGAGCTAGCCACAAATGGAGAATTACTACTTTACTTTACTTTTCATAAATTTAAACTTAAGCACCTTTTCCAGCTAAGGGAGGTGTGCCCCTTAACACTAGGCTACATGGCCCTCATACAACCACAGAAGGGGTGCATGCGCCCTAACTGGGGGCTTAAGCAAGTATTTTAGCAAATTTTGTGTTTTGACCTTATTTTAGTGGATTTTTAGCTGATTTTTAGTGATTTTTGAGGATTTTTGGCCCTCTGAAGGGGATCTGAGACCAATCTGAGGCCGGGAAGTCGGGGAGAAGTTGGATTTAGACACCCAACTCAGAATCTATATAAACCAGAGGTTTTTGATAGACCACATAGGTTCAAAAGAGGAGAAATTCTATAGAATTGTGAAGCTAAAGTCAATTTTATGCTGAGAATCCATTGAGGAGAGGAAATTTGTGGGCCAATTCCGAGAGATTCGATCAACTATTTTTAGTGTTGTCAGTGGTGTTGGGTTCTTTAGGTCTCGAAAAATACAACTAGACAAATTTTTAATCCATTTGACACTTTTATGATGTACTTTTAAATCTTTTAAGAGAAATAAGAAAGCCTCACCCACTGAGACAAAGGCCCAGAGACGTAGACAATCTTGTCGAAATCCATTAACAACTTTGTTGTTATGGTTTGCTGATTCTTGGTGCTTATTTTCAGATATGCATTTCTTATTATGGATTCCATGTTATATCATTAATTTCTTCCTCTTTCTTTAATTCCTGAATGGTTAATGAACTCATGCTTTAAAACTTAACCATAGTCTTAAAAGATCATTTTTGGATCAAGTGGTATTAGAGCAGGTTGACAGTTGGTTTTTGAGTTTGCATGATTACAAGGGAAAATCTGAATCGTGGTGAAGGCGAACTTGTTGAAGAGAATCCTGAGATTAGATCGAGAATGAGAATTTATCAAAGTGAGAAGATGGCATCAAAAGAGGGACTTTCTCATGACGAGATAGAGTTTTGAAAGACCTTATATATGATGATTACTTGGAGCGGAAGAGACCGATTCTAGGTGAATCTTCAAAGGCCAAAAGTGAAGAAGGAGAGGATCCTCCTAAACCTCCTCCTTCACCTCCTTCTTCTCTATCAACTTCTTATTCTTCAAGTACAAGTTCCAAATCCACCGTAATAAAACATTCCCATAAACATAAAATTGATATGCCTTTACTTAAGCTTGATGTAAAGTTTGAATTACCTATGTATGATGGTGAATTTAATGCAAATAGGCTTGAAAACTGGGTCAAACAGATGGAAGTTTATTCTAGTGTGCAACAAATCAAATATGAGGCATCTCAAATCAAATTGGCATCACTTTGACTTGTAGGCACATCACTCATATGGTGGAAAATCAAGTTGCAAAATGACACGCAACAAGTGGGTAATGTATTTCCATCATGTCAAGTTTTGTTTCTGCACTTAAAAAACAATTTTATCCTTTGGTTTATAAAGAGAAGGCTTTAATTGAATGGAAATGTCTTAAACTAAGAAAGGGACAAATAGTGCAAGAATACACAGATGAATTTCGTAAGATGGCATTGATGTTAGACATTCCTTTACATACCCAAGAAACTCTTATGAAGTATATAGGAGGTTTACCTATGCACATTCGTAAGACTGTATTTTTGTTTGGACCTACTGATCTTGACGAGGTTTATGTTCAAGAAACATAAATTGAGGCACGAAAAACAAGATTTGGTGTATCAGGGGAATCATCTTCAACAAAAGAGGACAAAAGGAAGTGGAATGGAAAGAAAGAAAATTCAGTGACAAGAAAGGAAGAGAAACTCTCTCGAAAGTATTGCAAGAAATAAGGGCATGATGATGACCATTGTTGGCAATTGCATCCTGAGAAGAGACCAAAGTGGTTCAAAGAGAGGAAAGGGAGGCAAACAACTATAGAAGCAACACAACCAACATATTTGGGATCAGATTCGGGTGATGAGTCTAAAATCATAGTGGTTGGTTTGACAAGTAAAATTGGTGATGGATATGATTCTAGAAGTAAATCGTTTCACATAAGGGTCATAATGAGGCATACTAAGGTCGACACATTGATAGATAGTGGATCTCAATCTAACTTTATTTCAGAGGAGGTCATTAAAAAATTGGGACTAAACACTCATATGCATCATAAACCTAACTCACTTAAATGGATAAGAAACAATCATAAATTGCACATAACAAAGCAATGCACTTTGAAGTTTGCAATTTCATCAAAGTTTTTCGATGAGGTAACATGTGATGTGGTGCCACTCAATGAATGTGGAATGGTCTTAGGAAGACCTTATTTGTATGATCACAAATAAATCTTGTATAGGGAACATAATCAATATCACTTAACCAAAGAAGGCAATTAATATGTTGTACATGCTCATCACTTAAAAGAAAATCAATCTCTTCAAAGAATGAAACAATTAAGGAAGGTAGCTTATGCAAGAAACACACCTATAATTGTGCCAAATAAAGAAATTGATATTAAGCATGAACATGAGATGGTTGTGGAATGGAATTTCAGTCATAGTTTGCTTCAAGATAAGTTAATGTCGTGAAAGTACTACAAACATATTAGCTCATTTGCCGTCATAGTTTTTATGTCATCATTGATAATGTTTTCAACATGGATGGTAATGGATTTAGTAATATGTGAAAGAGTACAAGTGGATAACAATATGATGTCAGTTGTCATGGTTGTTTTGCAATTGATATTGATGAGACAAGTGCATAAGATCAAGTTTAAAGACAGAGAACAAGTCGAGTGGCCTATCCCTCACTTGATGTCTGGTTAATTACTTTTGGAGGACCAAAAGGTCTTAGTGGGTTGGTGTCATCCAATTGAATCTTGAGAGGTTCAAAAATTAAATTTCTCAAATGCTCAAGAAAATGACATGATCGTGAAGTCACCATCGTAAGATTTTTGGCGAAGCAAATGGATCGAAAAATGGAGTTTGTATGCAAAATTTATTGCAATCTAAAGTTTGGGTCAAACAGTAAAAAAGTCAATTGGTCAAGGGACACATGGAATATTCATCATGTGACATGTGGAAGCCTCTAAATTCAACAAGTGGAAGCCATCAGGTGATGACATGTGGTATCACCAGGTCATGACAAATGGCAAGGGTTCATGATGACAAGTGTCAAAATTTTGATAGTCCATGTGGAAAAATTAGATTGGCCAACCATGGGCTGACACATGGTCCAATCCAAGGGTGCCACATGTCACCATGTTCAAGGCCTTAAAAAGGTAAAATTTATATTGTTGGACTCCATGGGATTCGATCCCATGACTTGCCTCTTCAAATGACTTAAGCACAATGAGCTAGCCACAAAAGGTGAATTACTACTATAGAGAAAAAACCCACTTTTCATAAATTTAAACTTAAGCACCTTTTCCAGCTAAGGGAGGTGCACCCCTTAGCACTAGGACACATGGCCCTCATATGACCACAGAAGGGGGGAATGTGCCCTAACTGGGGTCTTAAGTAGATATTTTTCCAAATTTTGGGTTTTGACCATATTTTAGTGGATTTTTAGCTGCGTTTTAGTGATTTTTGAGGATTTTTGGCCCTCTAAACGGGATTTGAGCCCAATGTGAGGCCAAAAATTTGAGGATAAGTTCGATTTCAACCCCCAAATCAAAATCTATATGAAATAGAGGATTTTTACAGTCCACACAGGTTTAGAAGAGGAGAAATTCTATAGAATTGTGAAGTAAAAGTTAGTTTTATGTAGGGAAGCCATTGAGGAGAGGAAATTTGCAGGCCAATTATGGGAGCTTCACTCAACTATTTCCAGTGTCGTCGGTTGTGTTGGGTTAGTTAGGTCTAGGAAAAAACAACTAGACCAGTTTTTAATCCATTTGAATCTTTAATGATGTAATTTTGAATCTTTGATGAGAAATAAGAAAGCTTCACCCACTTAGACAAAGGCCCGGAGACATAGGAAATATTTCCAAACTTCGTTAACAACTTTGTTTTTATGGTTTGTTGATTATTGATGCTTATTTTAAGATCTTCATTTCTTATTATAGTTGCTATGTTATATCATTAATTTCTTCCTCTTTCTTGAATTCCTAAATGGTTAATGAACTCATACTTTAAAACTTAACCATAGTCTTAAAGGATCATTTTCGGATCATAATCGGTACTAGAGTGCAAATTCATTCAACACCCAAGACAATATCAAATCCACCCATGGAAATGGAAAACATGTGAGTTTTCAAGTTATAATCTCCCATTTGGAGTTTGACATTCTCACAATAGCCCCCACATTTCATTGTACCGCCATTAACTATGAGAATTTGAAAATTAGAAATTGGTCTAGCAAAGCAATTGACATCCTCAATGACCCTGCGATGAATAAAATTATGGGTTCTACCACTATCAATCAACACCATGATTGACCTGTGTTTTATGTGGCCCTTTATTTTTAAATTATGTGGATCATAAATACCCACGAGGGCATAGAGAGATATGATAGGTTCCTCTGGTTCCACAGGAGGTGTGACTAGATCTTGGACGAGGGAAGTTGGTTTTGTTTCCTTTAAGTCCGGGGCCTCACCAAATAAGTTTTCCTCGATCAAGGTGGAAGTCTACCCATCAATATAGAAGAAATTTTGTTCATGACATTTATGGCCTAGCGAATACTTTTCATCACAGTAATAGCAAAGTCCTTTCTTCCAACGTTCAACCATTTCCGCAGGAGATACCTTTTGGACCTTCAAAGTTTGGGTCAAAGGAAAGGTAACCATTCGACGAGGGTTGTTGGGAACTGAAGAATGAAGGGGTGGGGAATGAAGAATGGTTTCATCCTCCAATGCTAATTTTCACACCTGTAACCAAGTAACAATATGGTGCATGCAAACATGAGCATGAATGGCGTCCTTTAAGACATTGAGGAAGCATTCAAGATAGAACTCAACAGATAAGTCCTTCATTCTGGTATCCAACTTTTCAAATGAGGTGATGAAGTATGCTACTAACCTTGTTTGTTTCATCTTGGTGAGTCATCCCCAAAAATGATATTCCCTATCAAAACAGGCACAAACTACTTTGGTGAACATGGTCCAATTTGGTTATCTTGGATAACATTTCTTATGCAATTGTCAGTACAATTTCCATCGTTCTTGATCTAAGTAAAGAACCCCCACATGGCGTTTGGTCTCATCATATCAAATATCATGGAGGGATAAGTAGTGTTCCATTTGGGATACCCACCCGACCGGGTCTGATCCATCAAATTTATGCATCTCAACTTTGGGCACTTTATTCCAAGAATTTGGAGAACCCCAAGGGGAATGGGAAAAATGATTATTCTCATAATGGGAAGAATGAGTAACTTCAATGTGGTACTTCCAGTGGTTACCCTTGATGTGCATCACAAGTTTGTGGACTTGTTGGGTGAGGGAGTTCAGGTTCTGGGTGAGGGAGTTCAAGCTTAGGTTGAGGGATTCCATATTCTCGGATAGGTTGGTTACCTTAGTGTTCAACTCTTCCAGGTTTTGAGTGCAGGTGGTAGGGGACATTGTGGAGGCTTAGGTAGAATGATACCTCATCGATCAACACAAGATAACTAGAGTCTGTTGGGATAGGTGGAAAATAAGGGTGTTGGGAAGGGGGGTCTATTCCATGGAAAAAATAGGGTTAAACATGATAGCACGAGGTCTTCACCTTATTCACTGATTTCTTATCACGATCATTCATAAAGGGGGTTTTTAAATTATGAAAAATAGATTCAATATATTGTAGGTATTGGGGGATGGATGTAGGGTAAGGGGGGAGTTAATAGGTATTGTGGGGTATAAAAATGGGTATTTGGTAAAAATAAGGGTTATCTAGTAAAAATAGGGGTTTTTTAATTAGAAAATGTATTGGGAGGGGGTTTAAACA
Organism: Picea engelmannii; assembly: GCA_009831015.1. Taxonomy (NCBI): domain Eukaryota; kingdom Viridiplantae; phylum Streptophyta; class Pinopsida; order Pinales; family Pinaceae; genus Picea; species Picea engelmannii. Next base: position 203,281 of record ML798629.1, on the reverse strand, counting down.
AAAGGATTTGGGGAGGTATTTTTCAATATCTAGTGAAATTAGGGGTATTCTTTAATATCCCGTGAATGAACATGCTATGTCACATGCTCATAGAGTAGAGACCCCATTAATGATATATACCACGACAATCAAGACAAAGAAAGGAATCCAATGGGAGAGGTCCCAAAGGAGGGTGTTGAGAAGGGGGGTCGGGTCCATGGAAAAAATATGATTAAAAGTGATAGGCACCACTGCAATTAGGGCAGAGAGAGGAATCTAATGACAAAGGTCCCAAATAAGGGTGTCGATGGGACCACTATACTCTTTTTTTTTCCTACTGTAGAGTTATATTCTGATTTGAATACTTCTATATCTTCGAAATGCACAAATTCTTAAAAGTAAAAAATGTGTATTCAATTCACAACCAAAATTTAGGAGGCAAAGTTGCACGACCAAAAAATCTTGTTTGTACCTTGTCTGGTATGTTCCCCACTATTTAGGGTTTGCAGGATGCCTATGGACAAGGTTTTTCCCTATGCTATAGCTCTTTGATATATGTGCGAGTCGAAAAATAATACTCGACCTAATATCTCAGGGAACCAACTAAGGAGGCTTGATCGCACCCTTAGTCATACTACTCAATTACCCAGGTACTAGAGAGTATATTCTCGAGTGTTGTTCTTGGTGGCACTATAGAAGTCATGTGGTTTATCGGTTTATCGATGGAGGGTTTTAGGATAACTAGCATAGTCTATATACAAGTGTTGGTTGATGTGCTACCAATTGAAGGGATACCAACATGGGTTACAAGGGTGTCCAACAATATGAGCTTAAAAACCTCTTGTAATCCCTACGTCTATGCTTCCCCAACTATAGATTTATGCGATGAAAGACATATCACTGTAGCTTAAAGAAAAATGTTGTAGAAGATCTAGCCACAACAAATCCCGTCTCAGAGCCAGTTGTTAATTATGAACCAGTAGCTCAAGCTGAAGCCCAAAATCGTGTGATTGAGCAGGAATACACAACAATGGTGGAGAATGATGTGATTGAGCAGAAATCCACAACAATGGTAGAGACTAATGTGATTGAGCAGGAATACACAATAGTGGTTGAGGATACTACTCATGTTGTTGAGAGGGTTCATGATAATGCCATGCATCAGAGGGAAGTCTCACAAGACTCAACTAGAAGCACTGCAGAAGGAAGTGGGTACTCTATTTTTATCGACAACTTGCCTGTGAATATTACTCCTGCCCAAGTTGAGGAAGAGTTGAGGAAGTTTGGAGCAATAAAATCTTGTGGGGTTCAAGTTAGGAAAAGGCAAGGAGGTGCATTGTGTTTCGGTTTTGTTGAATTTGAAGAAACAACTTCAGTCCAAAAAGTAGTTCAGGCTTCCCATATTCTAGTTCAAGGACGTGAAGTATTTCTCTGGGAGAAAGAAGCAAGAGCTAATAAATCCTTAAGTTCCACTCATTTGAATATTGCAAAAGGAATTGGGAGTTGGTTCTTTAGACATTGGTTTGCAAAACCATGGTAAATTGGTTTGCACAACCATGCTAGTTCTGCTAGTTCTTGGGACATTGGTTTGCGCAAGCATATTAGATCTTTGGACACCTTGAACATCCATGTCAATGCCCTGGAAACATGAGATCAAATGATTATTAAAATACATTATTATCATTAAACATTAAATGAAAATTTCAATCTCATATTATATACACTAGTTTTTATGGATACATACATGTGTCATAGATGGGTTCCTTGATGGGCCTGATTTTGTGGATGGTGCAATCACCACTATATTGGAGTAAAAATGCAATGCTTATATCAACATAACTTTTAACATGTAAACTTTTTGTATTTTGGAAATTGACATTCAGTATAATAATTTCTTTAACAACATTAATCAAACAACATATCTTGTTAGGATTTTTTTATTTTAATTTAAGTATTTTCACTTCTATTTCTTACTTTTCTCAATGCGGTATATCCTATGCTTAAACAAAGTTCATACACAAAAGTTATGGCCCTATGAAGTGGACATTCAAATTTGGTTTCTTAAGACCCATCTTTGTGTTTCAATGATTAAAATCCATAAAAGGAACTATGGACAAATGATGTTAAATATTTAAATTACGTTTTATTCTTAATTGAATTATAAAATACGTTTTACATGCCATATTATTAAACTAAATCTAAATTAAATGACAACTTATGTAAAGTACCTTTAGCCTACTAAACTAGTTAAAATAAAGTTAACAAAAGAAGCAGGCCTATAATTTCCCATGCATCTAACAACATATTACAACTAAAGGAAAACACAAAAATTAAATATTTAATTTGCTTAGTGGAATTAAGCATGTAAATATAACAAATCACTTAAATCTTTTGAGAAATCACCAACTTGCTACGTATGGAGAATGTTCCTCCCAATCATAGGCCTATTTACAAATCCAATGCCATTGATGGGATCAAAATATGAGGTCCAAAAGTAATAAAATGATCACGACGAATTTCCCATCAATTGAACCTCATTAATCTTGAAATCGCTAAAATGATTGAATGAAGTTGTAATTTCTCTCATTAGAAACCTCTCCATGTGCTCGTCTCTCTGGTGGGCAGACTGGTCAGGAATCCCACTTGCCTTTATTTTTAAGTGAAACTTTTTTATTCTTTATTTTTGAGTGACACTTGCTTAGATGTGTTATGTTTTTTAAATTTATATATACAAGTATTTAATTTTTTTTTCTTTAAATATTTTACAAAAATCACAAAAATCATTTAACATATTGAAACTTTATCCCTTGCTACCTGAATATGTTTTCTAACATATGTCATCCTTACCATTGGGTTTTAGGATGGGACATCAACCTTCTCACTGCACTCTATTTTATAAGTTTGGCTCATTTCTTTCATTCAGGGAAGTAGCTTAAATGTTTCTCTTCAATCTTGAATTGAAGAAATAGAGTTGGGGACATGAAGTTAAACTATATGGTACACCAACTAATATTGTTGGATGTAGGGAGTGGTGAGATTAAACTATATGGTACAACAACTAATATTCTTGGATGTAGGGACTGATGAGGTTAAACTATATGGTACAACAACTAATATAATCATCTATCATTATCTCTGGGAGCATTTGTTTGGGAACATTCAATTTGAAGCACATTGAGCTCTAAAGTATAGCAAGGTGGAATTAGTTTAGCATCACTATCTGGAACTTAGGGTTGATTTTCACATACTAGTAATGCAAGTGAATTAAAATAATATGCCTTTCGATCACATATGTTAAGCGTATTTATGAAAGTATACCATAATGTCACTGAACGAAATTCTAAACAACATAGTGTAACAAGACACCTGAAATATTATCTTAATTGATGTTCCCTATAAAGTTGCCCACAGTTCGACTTTTTTGTAGATAGATCGAGATAAGTTCATCATTTTTTGAATTGGTTTCTACTTAGCTTGTACACATGATTATGTTAAGGGTAGATACACTGAAGGCTACTTCCAAGTGGTAGGTTAATCAACTTATTTTTAATAAAACCATTACTTTTATTTGGAGCCTTGTTTTTTGGGAAGCAATTCTTGAAAGATTTGTTCCATCTAACTTACAATTAAGTTGCTTGCATTTTCCTTACTTTCATATATGATCCAATAATTTCTTGGAGGATACCAATGACTACAAAACATCTTGAACTTTAATTTGTTTCATAGAATTCTATGTGTGATCTTGTCTTGCGAATAACTGCCTAATTAAACTAGCCATAAATCAGTCCATCTCATGTACTTTGACACGTCGTTAAGGAGGAAATGTCATTTTTCTTGTTGGGGGATTCCTTTTCCTTTCCCACTCTTTTTATCATCACATTTACCATCTGTTTTGACTCTGCATCTAACAACTCTGTCATTTTCCTTTGAATGTAAAAACTACAAACCAACTTTTAAAAACTCTTCATTTGTCAAACTTACTTGAATTTTCACAATTTAGCATGCCAAAAAGAAAGACTTTCATAGAAGCAACTCATAGAGTATGCAATTTATATTTCCCTCATAGAAGTAACTCATTTAAGATCTTGGGCTTGAGTGTTGAAGTCAGAGACAGAACCAAACGCTCCTTATACCAGAGGATATTGTCTTGTAAAGTGTAGTTGGGAGGTAGGTTAGGGTCCTCTCGGAGATGGTTGGGTGGGTTAGCCACTCTTGTCCAACTTATTCAATCCAATTGGGAACTCGTAATGATAAGAAGAAGAGGGAACCTTAATCCTCATATTGTATTGACAATGCATCTCCCACTACACTGTATTTTCATTTTTTATATATGATCTCATAACCATAACCAAACATTTTGGTCAACCACTTGTTATGTTCTGGGGAGAATAACCTTTGCTCTAGGAAATACTTCAGACTATGGTGATATGTTTTGATCTAAAAATGAAATCCCAATATATATGGTCGCCAAGTGTGCACAACATGGAGAGTGACCATCATTTCCTTTTCATATGTAGATTTTCCCAAATTGTGTCCACTCAAATCCTAGCTAGTGAAAGTAAACGGTCTACCTTCTTGTGTTAGAAGTGTGCCAATACAAGTTCCTGAAGCATCATATTCCACAACAAAATTTCTGTTGAAATCAAGGGCTACTAAGATAGGGGTGGTGCACATGACCTGCTTTAAATATTTGAAGGCCTTCTCTGTTGCCCGTGTCTAATGAAATGCATTCTTCTTAAGAATGTCCATTAATGCTTGGGAAATTTTTCCATAGTGGTGGACAAATTTCATGTAATATCCTGTGAGGCCAAGGAAACCTTGAAGGCATTTCAAGGTCATGGGTATCGACCAATATTGCATAGATTGAATCTATTTGGTGTCCACTCTTACCCCCTCATGACCCACAATGTGTCCCAACTAGTAGACCTCGCTTGCCCCAAAAGAACACTTGGCCTTTTTGACAAACAATTGATTGTTTTGTAATAATCAGAGTACTTTGTCCACATGGTGTAGATGGGCATCCCAAGTGTGGATGTAAATGAGGATTTCATCGAAGAAAACCAAAACAAACTTCCAAAGGTATGCCTTCAAGAGTTTATTCATGAGACTTTGGAAGGTAGGTGGGGCATTGCAAAGTCCAAAATGCATTACCAAGAATTCATAATGGTCTTCATGAGTTCAGAAAGTGGTCTTTGTAATATCTTCTTAATTCATCCAAATATGGTGATATCCTGAGTGAAGATCTAATTTTGTGAAGAAACATGCACATTGGAGTTCATCCAACATATCATCAATGACAGGAATGGGGAACTTATCCTTAATGGTCAATTTATTAAGGCCGCGAAAATATGGACACATGCACCAAGAACCTTCCCTTTTTAAGATGATCACAATAGGGGATGAATATGGGTTGGTACTTGGGTGAATTACACCAACCTTCAATAATTCCTACACTATTTAAATTCTATTTCTTTTTTTTGATAAAATGGATACCGGTAGGGGTGTACATTGGGGGTTTGACTGCCTGGAAGGAGAGGGATGTTGTGATCATGCTCACCCTAGGAGGGGGATAAGTCTGTGGGTGTCTCAAATATCCCGTGGTGCTTGTCCAATACTAATTGCAGATCAAGATGCAATGTTGGAAATGATTGATCACGTACCTGGATAGCATTAAGTTGAGAAATCACACCATGGTGTCCTTTCTTCAAGATATTCTCCATTTGGTGAGAACTAATAATTTATGGGGAGCCAACTCGTATTCCTTGGAGGGTATAGGTGTGATCATCTTGAGTAAAGCTCATATATAATTAATGATAATCCATGGTAATTTGATCCAAATTGATCTTGAAAGGTTCAAAAATCAAATTTCTCAAATTCTCAAGAAAATGACATGATCGTGAAGTGCTTGTCGTAATATTTTTGGTGGCGTAAACAGATCAAAAAATAGAGTCCATATGAAAAAGTTATCGGAATCTAAAGTTTGGGTCAAAAAGGTAAAAAATCAACTGGTCAAGGGAGACGTTGCATATTCAACATGTGACACGTGGAAGATTCTAAATTCGACAAGTGGAAGCCATCAGGTGATGACACGTGGCATCACTAGGTCATGACAAGTGGCAAGGGTTCATGATTACAAGTGTGAAAGTTTTGATAGTCCATGTGGCAAAAGATTTGCCAACCATGGGCTGACACATGGTCCAATCCAAGGGTGCCACATGTCACCATGGTCAAGGCCTTAAAAAGGTAAAATTTATATTGTTGGACTCCATGGGATTTGATCCCATGACCTGCTTCTTCAAATGACTTAAGCGCAATGAGCTAGCTACAAAGGGTGAATTACTACTTTAGAGAAAAAACTCACTTTTCATAAATTTAAACTTAAGCACATTTTCCAGCTAAGGGAGGTGTGCCCCTTAGCACTAGGCCACATGGCCCTCATACAACCATAGAAGGGGGGCGCCTGCCCTAATTGGGGGATTAAGCAAGTATTTTACCAAATTTTGGGTTTTGACCTTATTTTAGTGGATTTTTAGCTGATTTTCAATGATTTTTGAGGATTTTTGGCCCTCTATAGGGGATCTGAGCCCAATCTAAGGCGAAGAAGTTGGGGAGAAGTTGGATTTAGACGCCCAACTCAAAATATATATAAACTAGATTTTTTTGACAGACCACACAGGTTCAAAAGAGGAGAAATTCTATAGAATTGTGAAGATAAAGTCAGTTTTATGCTGGGAAGCCATTGAGGAGAGGAACTTTGTAGGCCAATTTCAAGAGCTTCACTGAACTATTTTCAGTGCCGTCAGTTGTTTTTGGTAATTTAGGTCTATAAAAACACAACTAGACCAATTTTTAATCCATTTGACTCTTTTATGATGTACTTTTAAATCTTTTAAGAGAAATAAGAAAGCCTCACCCACTGAGACAAAGGCCCAGAGACGTAGACAATCTTGTCAAAATCCGTTAACAACTTTGTTTTTATGGTTTGTTGATTCATGGTGCTTATTTTCAGATCTACATTTCTTATTATGGATGCCAGTGTATATCATTAATTTCTTCCTCTTTCTTCAATTCCTAAATGGTTAATGAACTCATGCTTTAAAACTTAACCATAGTCTTAAAAGATTAGTTTTTGATCAAGTGGTATCAGAGTAGGTTGACGGTTGGTTTTTGAGTTTGCATGATTACCAGGGAAAACTTGAATCGTGGTGAATATGAGCTTGTTGAAGAGAATCCTGAGATTGGTTCAAGAAATAGAACTTCTCAAAGTGAGAAGATGGCATCGGAAGAGGAACTTTCTCATGACGAGATAGAGTTTTGAAAGACCTTCGTTGTCATGTCGGAGATGATGACGGTTATATATGATGATTACTTGGAGCAGAAGAGACAGATTCTAGGTGAATCTTCGAAGGCCAAAAGTGAAGAAGGAGAGGATCCTCCTAAACCTCCTCCTTCACCTCCTTCTTCTCCATCAACTTCTTCTTCTTCAAGTACAAGTTCCAAATCCACCATAATAAAACATTCCCATAAACACAAACATGATATGCCTTTACTTAAGCTTGATTTGAAGTTTGAATTACCTATGTATGATGGTGAAGTCAATGCAAAGAGGCTTGATAACTGGGTTATACAGATGGAAGTTTATTGTAGTGTGCAACAAATCAAAGATGAGGAAACTCAAATCAAATTGGAATCGCTTCGACTTGCAGGCACATCACTCATATGGTGGAAAATAAAGTTGCAAAATGGCACACAACAAGTGGGTAATTTATTTCCATCATGGCAAATTTTGTTTCTGCACTTAAAAAAAATATATCCTTTGGGTTATAAATAGAAGGCTTTAATTGAATGTCAATGTCTTAAACTAAGAAAGGGACAAACAATGTAATAATACATAAATGAATTTCATAATATGGCATTGATGTTAGACATTCCTTTACATACCCAAGAAACTCGTATAAAGTATATAGGAGGTTTACCTATGCACATTCGCAACACTGTATTTATGTTTGGACCTATTAATATTGACGAGGTTTCTATTCAAGAAACATACATTGAGGCAGGGAAAACAGGAGTTGGTGTATCAGGGGAATCATCTTCAATACAAAAGGAAAAAAGGAAGTGGAATGGAAAGAAAGAAAATTCAGTGACAAGAAATGAAGAGAAACTCTCTTGCAAACATTACAAGAAAGAAGGGCATGATGATGACCATTGCTGGAAATTGCATACCGAGAAGAGACCAAAGTGGTTCAAAGAGAGGAAAGGGAGGCAAACAACTGCAGCAACAACACGACCAACAAATTTGGGATCAAAGTCGGGTGATGAGTATAAAATCATAGTGGTTGGTTTGACAAGTAAAATTGGTGATGGATATGATTTAGACGTAAATTGTTTCACATAAGGGTCTTAATGAGGAATACTAAGGTCGACACATTAATAGATATTGGATCTCAATCTAACTTGATTTCAGAGGAAGTGGTTAAAAAATTGGGATTAAACACTCAGATGCATCATAAACCTCACTCACTTAAATGGATAAGCAACAATCATAAATTGCACATAACAAAGAAATGCACTTTAAAGTTAGTAATTTCATCAAAGTTTGTGGATGGGGTAACGTGTGATGCGGTGCCACTCAATGAATGTGGAATGGTCTTAGGAAGGCCTTATTTGTATGATCACAAAGCAATCTTGTATAGGGAAAATAATCAATGTCACTTAACCAAAGAAGGTAATGAATATGTTGTACATGCTCATCACTTAAAAGAAAATCAATCTCTTCAAACAATGGAACAATTAAGGAAGGTCACTTATGGAAGAAACACACCTATAATTGTGTCAAATAAATAAACTAGTCTTAAGAATGAACATGAGATGGTTGTGGAATGGAAGTTCAATCATATTTTGCTTCAAGATAAGCTAATGGCGTGCAAGTACTACAAACATATTAGTTCATTTGCAGTCATAGTGTTTATTTTGTTGTTGCTAATGTTTTCAACATGGATGGTAGTGGCTTCAGTAAGATGTGAAAGAGTACAAGTGGCTGAAAATATGATCAGGTTAAATGGTTGTTTTTCAATTTATCTTGATGAGACAGGTGCATAGGACAGAGTTTAAAGACAGAGAACAAGTGGGGCAACCTATCCCGCACTTGATGTCTGGTTAATACCCTTTTGGAGGACCAAAAGGTCTTTGTGTGATCCGGATTTATGTAGGAACACAATGAAATACATAAATACACATAAACGCAGAGATGCAACGGAAATAAGACTTCATTTCATTAATAACAAATGACTGAAATATGTTTACAGACAGAATGAAAATAAACTAGCTAGGGCG
>ML798629.1:131834-149158 GCA_009831015.1 Picea engelmannii | reverse complement strand
TTTGGAAAGTTATCTTTCACACCTATTCCAAAGCCCTACAACTAATCTAATGTAGGTTTGCTACCAGAAAAGATAAAAATGTCTAATCAATTTTTATAAGCGCTTTATTTTATGGTTGTTGTTACTCAAAAGGAAGATGGCGTAGACAATATGGTGTTTTGACCGACTCGAAAAATTATGCAAAGATATGAAGATGCAATCTTTTCATTTCAATGAAATCTATGCTACGAGAAGGAGAAAACATTTATCATTCCCATATGCATGATTTCCCAAAAAAAATTCGCACTCATCAATCATGCAATCTCGCTACTTCAAATGCAAGGATGCCCCCAATCTAATATAAAGCAAGAAAATAAATCTTTTTGTTTCAAAAATTTCACTAAAAGCAATAATGAACTTTCTTAAAACAAAGAAACCCAAACTAAAAGTTTTCTTTTAAAGCAAACTATTCAGAAGAAATCTGATCTTTCCCTAAACAATTCTAAAGAAAACACATGCTTTGTAATTGAAAGACACTCAAAGAAAGAGACTAATCCTTCAAAACCAAACAAAGCAAAAGTGGCTAAAAGCAACTCAAAAGATGTCAAGCAGACTGTAAATAGATCAATATAGGCTCCAAAAGTTCAATCCAACTAGTGAAAGCAAAACTGGGCATCAAAAAAACTTAATCCAAAATTTTCACAAGTGAGTTCGCAGGTTAGCAGTGTATTACAATGTGAGAATCAAGGATTCTCGTAGGCTGGACATAGGTTGACTGCGAGGTGTTTGCACTGGACTGAACACCAAGGTGCGAACTCAAGTGATTCTCATAGGCTACTAACGAGTACAGTGCGAGAATGGTTGTAAACAATCAAAATTTGGAAAAAGGACAAAATTTCTAAGAGAACTTTTAGATACAAAGAGTCTTGATAGATCTCCCACAGACTCAAAGACCATAAAACAAGAAACCAAAGCAAGGGAAACTAGAATAATTAGGAAACACTCTGTTCCCCAGTGGGAGTCACCAATTTTGTTTCAGGATTAATCCGTAAGTGCGGACACAAACCAATCTCCCTAGATCCACCTGGATCTAGAACAAAACAAGATAGAATAATACTCTTTCCCTAGATTTCAATTGTTGAATGAACTAGGAGGCAAGAATCATGAACATACCTGATGATCGCTTCCTTGGGTCTTCGTTGTACCAAGCCTCGCTCCAATGCTCTTGTGTCATCAACACCACAACAATACAAACCAATCGAAGTGAAGACAACTCAATATATTCAACAGTTAATCTATGTATATGATCAAGGAGTTATATAATAAAGTGACATTAGCTTTATGGGAAAGAATCATATTAAATGTGAAAGAGAGATTACAACCGTTGCCTTGATGTCGTAAGGTCCCTTCCAACCGTCCTTCATTCCCCACACACTTCCTGCTACAAGGATTCTGAAACCATAGATCTGATAGCTACTCACAATCTATCTTGACAAAGAAAATCTCAAAGCCACTCCAACCAAGCTGATAATTCCAAGCCAATCAAGAACAAGCTCATGAACCAACCAAGCTAACCCAAGCTCAAGCTAACTTTCTCCATGAGAACTCCTCTCCTTTTATAAGTTGAAGAAGATAAGGTGAGGAGGTTAGGATGATTCCACTAAATCATGAAAGCGAGTAAGATCCAAACCATTCGGATGCCACCTCACCATAGAAGCTTCTCCTTCTAGAAGATTCAAGAAAACGCTCATTTTTCCCACGTGCTGGAATTCTCGCACCCTAGCTATAGAGCAACCTGCGAACACCTTGCACCCTGGCTATAGTGCAACCTACGAGAATAGGTCATTCTCACACCCTGCCTATATAACAACCTGCGAACTTCCCTTTTTATAAGTTTTTTACATAGGAAAATGCAACTTCTTTTCTCAGGAAAATTTCTTCTCTCTTCTCTCTTTAGGAACTCAGGCCACTGACCCCTCTGAAGGCACAGATAGGTTTACATCATTAACAATCATAGTGATGACGAAAATAATGTGTAACACTTGCACATAGGACATCTATTGGGTCTACACCATCCTCTCCTAAGGCAATTATCCCTTGTCAACAATTTATTGTTTAGTGCTAGCCATAACGTCAATTTACATCTAGAAGGAGATTTTATTTTCCACAAGGGATTCCATCACCATTTTGAGTGTGTCACATAGTTTTCTTCTAGCCAAGATTTATAGCCCAACTTGACCAAATATGAGTCATTATGTGGGTTTTTTGACAGGAAAAGGGAGTCCTCAGAAGCTCTATCCAGGGAAATGAAGTTTTCACATAAAAGGGAGATAAAGGAGTCCCATTTGTCTTGTATTTATAAGGATATATTCAAGGAGTCTGCATTCTTCCATCCCATTCTCCCTTGAATCTGGGGAAAGCCAATGTTTAGGTCGCTCAGGAAGAGAAGGTTTTTGTCTTTGAGGAACATAAGTAAGGGAGGGGAGAGTTTGTAGTTATTTCTTGCTCCCAACCCCGTGTATTCTCCCAGTATCACATTTTCCTTGTTTCCAAAGCCCCATACCATCCAAATACCTACAAGGGGAAAGAATTGCAATTAATAAGAATACATACCTCTCTACTTAGCAAATTTTTACATTTTTAATACGATATTAATGTGAATAGATGAGACTTTATTTATTAATTCTATAAGTTGAGTAGGGAATTTCATATTTTTAATATGATAATTAATGTGAATGAATGAAATTAGCTTCATCGTAGTCCATAGATGCCAGGTAAAAATGAAATTAATTGATTTTGTGCATAGAATTATTTGGACTTTTGTGAATTTTAACGCACAACATAATAATCAATGGTGGTGGATCCTTCAAAACATACCAAGAGTACAATATACATGCAAGCATATTTTTCCTAAGATTATTTTGTATGGAAGCATATCCCAAGAGTGTTTAATTTCTTTTGATTATTTTAATAGCGAATGTAATTAACATGCAAACAGATCATGTTTAGGATTATTTTTAATGGAGGTCATTTTTAAAACATTTTTGGTTGATTTAAAGAGGAGTGTATGATCCTTGCTTCTTGATGGACGATTTAGCGATGGAAAAAACAATGCATGAGCTAATTTAACAACCAACGTCTTGTTGACACTTTGGCCAATAGAAATACTTACGAAGTACCACTATTGTTTTCTCCACAATGAAGTGCTCTGCAACCTAACTATAATGTGTTATATTCTTTGCATGGTTAGAACTTGTGTTTACGTTGCGCCGAGTGCACGGGGGGGGGTAAGAGGGGGGCGGAGTGCCCTCTTTCCAGGGGGGTCAAAGGGGGGAGAGAGCCCCCCCTGTGAAAGGGTTCAAGGGAAGCACCCTCAAAAAAAAAAAAAATTGGTGGTTTTTGCGTCCATTTTTGGGCGGTTTTTCGATACATGGTTTTTGCTGATGGTTTTTCTATTTTTGGTTAAGGAATTAGATTGTTGACTAATCCGAGTTATTGTATTAGGGTTTTGGATGCTACAAGATTCTATATGTATATGGTATTGTAAATAATGTATGAGATGATGAATATAGAAGATGTTGGCTTTCCCGGTTTGGGTTTCTAGGGGAAAAATCTTTGTGTAATGTGTGTATTTTCCATTGTATCTTTTATGTTCTTTTACTGAATTTTTTTTTGTAGTAAATACTTGTACAAGGTTAAAATGTGCATAATGTGCCTCCTAAATTAGCTTTTCACACTCGCTTGAAGGAACACAAATATGACCCAGATAGTACAAGAGTGCATCCGAGAGGTGGAAGTTCAAGATTTGTTTATTTGTACTCAGTGTCTGATAAGTAGCAACAAAGTTAGAGTAGATGTTGTATAATTGTGGCCACTTGGAGTTCTTGTGCCCACAGGATTTAAGAAATGAGGTTATTTCCACAATTGAGGGCCGACTAAGGAAGTCTGCAACATGTCGGTTGACGTTTCCATTCTTGTACTTAATGTTCAAGTGGAATTATTGTAGGTATGTGAACCACTTCTAATGGAAGTCCTTTTGTAACTTTCCTTGTGTTTAAATGAATTGCAGAGGTTCTTGATCACTATGGATGATCATTTCCTTTCCTAGAATATAATGCTTCCATTTTCGACATGCTTTCACAATGGTGTACATCTTCATGTCATAGGTGGGATATCTGTGAACAACGTCAAATAACATTTCACTATGATAGGTCGTTGAATGTCCTTGTTGAGTGAGGAATGCATCGATACCATAGTCGACGACATCTATGTCAATCTCAAATGGCTATTGTAGGTCTAGCAATGTGAGAACTGGTGCAAAGAAGAGGTTGTGTTTTAGATCCTAGAATGCTTTCTACTATGATTCATACCAAGTAAACTTGGATTTATCTCTACATGAGATCTACCCTTTCTCACTTTACTTAAGGGATGAGTGATATGAGAGAACCTCAACATGAACCTATGGTAGAAGTTGACAAGGCCCAAAAAGCTGCATAGTTTTTTCAAAGTCATCAGGGCTGACCAGTCTTGAATAACTTGGACCTTGGTTGGGTCCACATGCACCCCATGTTCATCCACAATGTATCCTAAGTATTGTATTATCTATACGTTGAAGGAACATTTCTTTAGATTGGCATATAACTTGTGTTTCCACAGGGTGCAAAGGACCTACTGAATGTGTTGCAAATGTTCTTCCTAGGTTCGAATGAAGATGAGGATGTCATCCAAATATATGACCACAAAATATTTTGTTAACGACCACAAGATATCATCTATCATCCTCATGAATGTCATTGGATAATTAGTCAAGCCAAAAGCCATGACCAACCACTCAAAAAGGCCTACTTTAGATTTGAAGTTTATCTTCCATACATCAGTTTGTTATATCGGAACCTAGTGGTAGCCTAACTTCATATCAATCTTACTAAAGAACTTGGCACCCTTAAGTTGATCAATAAGATCATCAATACAGGGGATCGATTATCAATTATTGACAATGATTTTTTTCAGATATATACAATCAATACAGAGTCACCATGTGCCATCCTTCTTCTGCAACAACACAATTTCACTCCCACAAGGTGAGGATCTCAATTAAATGTTGCCCTTTTGGATGAGCTCGTGATTTTGATGATTTATTTCCTCATTATCCAAAAGGGAGTGTGTATATATTGGATCATTGGGTAAGGGAGCACCAAGTATCAAGTAAACGGGATGTTTGACCTAACAGTGCAGAGGCACCCCTAGATTTGATGCGAAGATGTCTCTATATTCATGTACAACCTTGTCCACCTGCTTCTGTTGTGTAGAGAGACCATGTGAAAAAGTTGTGGTGACCTTTCATTCACCTTCTAATTAAACCATGAAGAGGAAAAAAAATTAAGTTTGAGAGATTACCTTTCGGCACTACTTTTTCAAGATCATTGAAATTGTAGTCTTCAAAACTACCTCTAATACCCTATAGGGTTGACCTCCCAAAGTAACAATTACACTGTGGGGCCAAGACTCATAAACATCATGATGTTTCCTTAGATAGGTTTTTCCTAAAATAGCATCATAAACTTCAAGTGGATCAAAATCACACGACACCTCATCTTTGAAGGGCTTGATTCCATAAGACAAGTGAGATTGCTAGCTGGCACAAAGGTATTGTCCCTAGCTCAACTAACTAATGGTGTATGGTTGGGGGTGTGGAAATTGTTGACAACTTCAATATCTTGATGACCTCGACGGAGATCAGGTTCCTCTAGATCCTGCTATCAACAATGAAATGTAGAGGGGTTCCCTTCACCCACATCTATGAATGGAAGAGGTGTGCCCCCCTTGTCAGGCTCCTATGACTCTTCTAGTTGGATCTTTGCAGTTGCAATGGTAGCACTAGGTTCTATATCAATGATATGTTTTTCCTTATCCTATTCTAAATCAAAGTTTGAGTAAGGGTCTTAATATTGTTTTTTAAGCTCAACCAACAATGATTGTTTTGAGCGACATTCATCAATGTTGTGTCAGGGGATTTTGTGGAACTCACACCACTTTTCACTGTCGTTCGACTTTCCATTACCCTTCTTCGCCCAAGGCTTGGACTAGTTGTCTTAAGTTTGGATCTCCATGTCCCTTGTTCTATGAGTTAGGGCCACATTTACCATGCTTATATTGTGGCATATTTGTAGACCCAAATTCCCACTTATTCCTCTACTTGAATTTGTGCTCGATTTTGACAACATATTGATAAGCGGCTCCAAGTGAGGATATGTCCAAGAGATATATCTCTATTTGGATGTACTTGTGTGGGTCACTATAGTATGGAATATGTTGGTGTATTATGGCATTGTCTAGTCTCTCTCATGATGCAAAGTTGTCCATCTCGTGTACTAGTGATCACAGTTTCCAACGGAATAGAATTCCTCCTTGAGTGCATCAATAAAGGATGCCCAGTGGGTCATGTCCTAAATTTTATAGACTAATCTACAATATGTCTCCCCCAGTAAACTTCCCACCAATCTTTGACATGGGAAAGGGATTTAAGGAGCGTGAAGGTGATCTTTTCAATATCTGAATTTTTTTGAACAAAGTAATAACCCTCAAATAGATTTAACCATTTCTCCAAAGCATCCACATCTATGTGGCCTTCAAATAAAGGGATATCAAAGTTAACTTGTGCCTTGAAGGGTGTCACACCTCCAAAATGGTTGCTTGTTGAAGGTGCCTCACCCACTATCAATAGTGGTCGAAGGATTTGGGCGAAGTTGTCCATCATCTCATTCCACTGTCGCATTAGGGATTCCTTGAGAAACATCATATCTCTTTTATTTTTCCATGATAGGTTGCTTGGGTCGTCGAGAGTGGTCGTCCACAAGCGAAACTAGATCGTGACCCAACTTTTTATACCTTGACCTCGTCGGTGACATGCACCAAGAAATAACAAGGAGAATATTGCTCTGATACCACTCATCTGGATTGTATAGGGAACACAATGAAACATACATAAAAAAATAGCAAAGAGCATAGTGATATAGTGAAAAATCAACTTCCAATAATGAATAAAATAACATAATAGTATAGAACACAAACTGGCTAGAATGGTGGTAGCTTATCTTTGAAGAGAGAGATGTCAACTATGCACATTCACAAAAGATAATATAGGAGGCCAAAGGAATGGCCTTTTAACATAAAGCAAGAAACCTAAAGGTCCAAAACCCTAACCCTAGGAGGGGAGACACCAAAAGGTGTTTTTGGACCCCAAGGTGGTTAGTTGCCACAACAATTTCCCCGGGGAACAAATTCTGCACACAATAATTGTTTTGGGTGCATAGTATCTCATTGGAAAGCTCTAACTAAGGACTACAATGTTGTGGCATGTCCCAAGTTTGTCAAACCCATCTTTGACAAACTCAAAGTTTAGGACCCATAAAATCATAAACTTTATGGGTCTAAAGTTTAGGACCCATAAAATCATAACAAAACCACCAAGATGGAGAACCATGTTGAATCAGTGGAAGAGGTGGGGAGCCACCGATAGCTACATGGATCACAGAGTTTCATGGCTTGATTTGACTTTGTATCATTGGGTCTTAGATACTTCTTCCAATAATTTAAGTACATGTGACATGCCCTATCTTTTTTGTCATTTTTAGTAAGAAGGGTTGTTATTGTTCCAACCTAGAATAGTGTTGGTTGCAAGCATTTTAGCATTGTTGAATGGTGCAAAGGAGTTCTACTTTGGTTAGGTTATCTAGTTTGCTTTGCTTCTCTTTTCCAACCAATTTGAATCAATGGAAGAGGTGGGAGGCCACCGATAGCTACATACATCACAGACTTTCATGGCTTGATTTGAGTTTGTATCATTGGGTCTTCGATAATTCTTCTAACAATTTAAGTACATGTGGCATGCCCTATCTTTTTTGTCATTTTTAGTAAGGGTTGTTATTGTTCCAACCTAGAATAGTGTTGACCTTGCAAGCATTTTAGCATTCTTGAATGGTGCAAAGGAGTTCTACTTTGATTAGGTTATCTAGTTTGCTTTGCTTCTCTTTTCCAACCAATTTGTCTCGTCTCTCTTTAATTCAAGTTATTTTTGAATGATGAATCAAAGTCAATTTCATTTTCAATATGGATTAATTTTCAATATAGATTATAGATCAATTATCATAAGAGTCTATTATTTCTTATTCCACCTTTTGTAAAATGATCTCCAAAAACAATGGACACTTTTTTTTTATAATCCTAACCGTGATACTTCAACTCAAGTCCCTATAATGTCCCTGTAAACTTTGGATAGAACACTATGACATATTTCAATCATGACAAAACTTTATGATAATGTAATATGATTTAAGACAAGTTCAAGAGACTTGGTCGTTGGTAGCTGTCATAGTATTGCATTTGGTGGATGTTTTTTCTAGATACCTGTACGCCTTTAAAACTTAGGGATCATCTACATTACACGGTTTTATCTCATTATTTCCTGTTAATAAACAATCAACTGTATTTATTTGAAAACGAAAATGACATCATATATCTAACGGATAGATTACCGAAACCACTGTTTCGAAAAATGGCATCATATCTTTAACAGATAGATTACCAAAACCACTGTTTCCAAAAATGGCATCATAAATTACGAAAACCACTATTTTGAAAAACGGAATCATATCTTTTGACGGACAGAGAAAAACTTCCTTTATCTTTTCTTAAGCAGAGAAAAATTCAACAATCATATCCATAAGAAAATGTGGCTGCTGGGATTCGAGCCCAGGTCTCCACGGCCACAACGTGGAATTCTTACCACTAAACTACAGCCACTAGATATGAATCAAGTGTTTTACTAAATTTTAAAATAATAAACCAAAGCACGTCTAGAGAAGTTGGTAGGGCGTAAGCCCTTAACCGATAGATATTTCATTGATTAATTAATTGTTGAGCACCACCCTCCTTTCACAAAGATATAAAGAAGACTTTGGAAACGAATCAAAACCGTGAAAACCAAATAATTCGGGGTTGGTAAACATGATGAGCATGAAAGTGTAGTTAAGGTTGAAATAGCAAGTTAAAGAGGGATTTGGACAAGGACTTTTTAAGGAAATATTTAATAAGCAAGAGTTTATTTTCAGAAAGTTCTTCAACAAATATACATATTTTGATGGAGTGTTTTTATGTAATAAAAATGGTAAAATAAAGTTGATTTATATTTTAAATTTTTGTATTTTTATTTTAATGTAAGTTGATAGGTAAAAACTATAAAATTATATATAGAAAAAGTATGTTACATATGTAGACATTCATGAGATTAAGATTATGTAGAGAACTTAGTTTATTCCCCATACATTATCAACAAAGTGTGCGGGGAGGATATATTTTCATGGTTACATTAAATAGAAAACAACCAAACCTTGATCAACTAGAAATCCTAGTTACCATACCATGCAAGGAAACTAAGAGCAGGGTGAGAAGGAAACCATACACCAAGCTAAGTTGTAGTCTGAGCCACTACGAGTCATGCAACCTCCTCCCATGCCAACATCAAGTCTAGTCCAAAAATAATGTTTAAAGAACATACAAGGGAGCTACACAAACTCTAAAAGTCTTGGGTTGTTGGCCATCGATTTAACAATTATACATAGACAAACACTTTGACATGCCACCACCACGATTAGATACCCATGCTATCACATGCCTACATGAACCCCTACCATCATTTACCATCCACAATGAGCACCCATCATGCAAAGCATAACAAAGGCACCTCCATATATCCATCTCAGAGCGTAAAAGATAGCTAAGGGAACCACCCCATGCATCCATAAAGCCAAAATAACATAGCAGAGGAACATTATAGAGAGTTTCCATTGAAACCCTAGGTTGCTATACAAAAACAAACCAAGCTATCCACCAAATCCTCCTTGGCTCTCCACTCCACCACTACTCATGAACATCCTTGCCATGTCTAGCCACTATCTTTCAATTTATTACATTTGGAGCATGAAACCCTAGGGTTTGAGGCTAGATTTGAATGGAGGAGAAGAGCGGTGAGAGCCAATTCTCTTTTCTAACCCTCAGATGATATAATATTTCCTTAAAGAAAATTTTGAGGTGATATCAAGTATGTCGGGAAATATTTTACACATATTTCCAAACTATAATCCTCGTGAGAAGCGCCAAGGAAAAGAGTAAAGGTTGTGCTTATTGAATCTTATAGATCATCAATTATCAACGTTGCACAACATATAGACTCTTGGTTAACCGAACGATCTTTGTGTTTTTGGTTAAGAATACCTCTCAATGCTTTTTGATCCCTGGTGAGATCCTTAATAGGAACTCATACCAACTAAATTAATGCTCATTGGATAGAAATATCTCAACCTCCAATATATGCAGTTTAATTATCACATAATTGATGGGTTGAATTTACTTAATTTACTTGTCATGATTGTATTAAACTGTTGTCGTTTTTTTTAAGCACATGGATAGGTGGTTTCCAACTTTCACTAAGTTCCAGGCCTTTGTCCCTGTTAAGGTTATCTAGATTTAATTTGATCTCCAGGGATTTCATTACTTTCCTCTTCCTATAGCATTCAACCTTTGCAATGATCTTGGCATTTTTCAAAAAAAAAAGTGTTGCCTAGATTTTGGAGAATGTTCAACCAAATATTATATCTAAGTTCTATATTGTTTCAAATCCTCGTCATATTCCTTGAATCGAACCTTCATCAACCTACCTATCTCACCAACTTAAAATTTTATGCATGAGAATGATATCAAGTATACCCCTTTTGTACATGTTTGGGTCAATTGGATCTTTGGATGAGCACCACTATCCTTATGGTGCTTAGAGGGGAGAATACCATGCTAATGTTTTTTTCTTGAGGATTCTGGCCAATTTCTGTAATATTACCTTGATATAAAGAAGATAACTTATTCAATTGAGTATCATTCCTTCACTTGCCACCAATCCTTCTAAGCTTAGCAACAATCCTTTTAAATTGGTTTTCCCCATATCTATTCATCCTAAATGTATCAATCAAATGATTCACCTCTTGTTCCACATGTTCATTGTCATAAATTCTTAATGCCTAAGTTACCAAGTTGTTGATGACTCCCATTTTTTAGGAAGGAAAGTGATGTGAGTTGGCATGAAAATATCTATTAGTGTGTGTGGGTTTCCTATAAACTTGGTGCATCAATATGCAATCATATTTATTGGTGACAAGGATATCTAGGGAAGGTGTGTTTTTGTTCTCTTTTATTTCCATCATTACTTTTATGTTTTCATGTTGGTTGTTTAAGTGACTTTAAAAATGCATCTAAATTTATTCTCCCATGAGGCCAAACAAAATTGATATCATCCAAATACATTTTCCATTATTTAGGTTTCAAAATGAATGATTATAATTCTTTCTTCTCCAGAAAATCCATGTAGAGGTTGTCTGCTATAAGCGAGGGAGGAGATCCCATTACCACTTATTTTGTTTTCTCAAAAAAATTTCATTAAAGGTGAAATAAGTTGATCTCAAACATACCATTACTAATGATGATGTTTTCTTATTATTGAGATTTTTTATGACCTTGATAGCATCCTCAACAAGAATCTTAGTATACAAGCTCATCCACTAAGTGGAGTTGGTTGTTCTTAATGAATTCCAAGCTCATCCACTAAGTGGAGTTGGTTGTTCTTAATGAATTCCAAGCTCATCCACTAATATTTGAATCGATGCTTCCCTATGGTGTGGATTTAAAGATGATTATGATGGATATAGTCTGATTAATGATGACATATGACACCAAGCTTAGCATTCATGATTTCGTTCATGATGGGAGTAAAACATAGTCAAATACAAAAGGAGATGGGGATACGATGCAACATAGGGTCTACATACTTGTTATGATAGAGGGAAATACTACTCATTTGAATTGGGATCTATGGAATTTGGAGAGGGATTTCAAGACTATGATTTGGGTTCTCAACCTAGGGGAGGACACACCTCCTGTCTTCATCAACATTGATTCATAATTTTATGATTAGCCTTTGTCAATCTAGGTTTATTATAGGTTCATGTTGTCTTTTGATATAAATAGAGTCATGTTAGTTATAAGGATTTTTTCTTAGACTCAGGAAAATGATGCTTTAAGTTTTTGTTATTTATGGAATACTATCTATTTTGGAATTAATGTCACTCTAGTTTCTTGGAGAATGAGTTTTAGAAGGGTCTATATGTAACTCTTTTTGTACACTTAATAGAACCTAGCTAAATTACAAAAAAATATGTATTTGATTTCTTATTATATTATCAATTGTTTGTTGTTATTATTCACAAAGACATTCATAAAAAAATGTACCACAAAGGTGAAGGATGCGGCTAATAAGGAATACATATTCATCTAACAACCAATCAAACATTATGTTAATAGGAGGATGTTGGCATAGGGGCAGACCTAGGGTTCAGCTCCAAGAGCGCACAAACAATCCCTAACTACAGGCCCTTTCAGCAACACCTGAGAAGCAGATGCAGTCTCACCTGAAGTGGCTATGGGGGGTTGCAAGACACAGGTGTCTACAAATAGAGGAAATACAAAGTGGATCCAATACAAGAATAACACAACATCTAGATATCAGTTACCAACCTAGTCCTATTTCACACAACATATCTCAGATCTAGCACAATAATGTAATAACAGAGTAATCAGACGACAAAGGACACAACATCAATCACACATAACACAATATGTAAGTGGTTCACCCTCTCCCTAGGGATACATCCACATAACTGTGCTTTATAATATATTAGATGAAATCTTACATTCCTATCTGCGCTCTTAGCTTACAGATCTTCTCTCTTTCTCTCTTTCTCTCCTTCTCCCTTCCCTGCGCACCCAGCTACAAGGTTGATCTTCGCACCCTTTTGAATATATTACAATACCTAAGTGCTCTCATGCATAACACTTCTCTCTCTCTTCTCTATTTCAATGAACAACAACCAAAAATGACAACGACAAACCCCTCTTCTCTCAACTAGGTTCTTATTTATACATTACAATAGCTCACCAACAACTTTAGGCCGAAACCTAAGTGTCAAAACTCTAGATACCAAAACCCTAGGTGTCTAAAAACTTAGGTCATCTTGACCCGCGTTTTCAGGGTTTCACCAGCCTGTCATTCCTTCCTTCCCATGAGGTGCTCCAAAGCATCCAACGGTGGATTTTTCCACTTGCTGAGTTGTCCATGATCCATCTTCCTTTCTGATATGTCATCCTCAATCTCCTCGTCCAACAAATTGCTTTCTCAGGCTTCACTCCATCTTTTTTGCTCTTTTGCTCACTTCGACCTAGTATCAATCACTGTTTCTTCCGCGCAACTTTCATTTCATCTGTTCTTCTTTAATATTTTCTTTCTTCCATAACCAAGGGCCAATAGGACCCCAACACTCACCTGTGACTCTTCCTGAGGCACTCTGATCTAGACCTTTTGTTTCTCTTCAACTATAGACTGTGCAACGCAGTTTGTGCTTTCTACTTTGTTCCTCCCCATTGTGTATAGACTATCTTTTCTGTGTCTGGTACCCAGTTTCAACTGCACCTGGTACCTAGACCCTTCTCCTTCTATCTTTATCAAGAATTGCGAGGCAATTGGTTGTCATAGTATAATTTCAATCGGCTCCCATTCACCAATATTTCCTTCCATTCTCCATTCAAAGTTTTCAGTTGAACAACTCCTCCTTCTGTAACATAGACAACCTCATATGGCCTCACCCAATGTGTTCTGAACTTCCCTGGATGCTTCATGAATTTGTTGTCATATACCAATACCAAATCTCCATTCGTGAATTCTTTCTTCTTGATGTGTCTGTCGTGGTAGGAATTTTCTCTTTCCTTCTGAACCTGTTGATGGAAACCTGAAATAAATCTGTCTTCCTCAATTTCAACCAACTGCATGAGCTTTTCTTGAACAAAACCAATGTCATCCATATCTGTAAAGGATGCAATTCTTAGGCTAGGAAATAAATATTCCATGGGTACAACTGCTTCTAGACCATAGACCAACTTAAAGGGGGTCAGCATCATTAGATTCTTGCAAGTGGTTCTATAAGCCCATAGTACTCATGGTACTCTTAAGTCTCAGTCATCCCTGTTCACACTGCAAATCTTCATCAGTGTTGTTTCCAAGATCTTATTGAATGCTTCAACTGTCCCATTTGCTTGTGGATGGTAGGGTGTGCTCTTATGGTGATGAACTACAAATTCTTTAGTCAAGTATTCAATAGTCTTATTAATAAAATGTGTGCCTTGATCGCTCATAAGGATCTTCGGGCAGCTGAACCTGGTGATGATATCATCAAATATGAAGCATGCAATGGTAGTGGCATTACAATTATTAACTGCTCTTGCATCGACCCATCTAGACAAGTACTATGTCGCAGTGATTATGTACCTTTCTCATGTGTGCTTTCCTGGTGGGTTGATAGGTCCCACGAAATCAATGGCCCATTTCTCAAATGCTTGTAAGGTGAGCTAGGATGCTAAAGGAATTTCATCTCTTCTGGATGGTTTCCCAACTCTTTGGCATACATCGCAGGCTCTGTAGTAGTCCTTATCATCTCTATATAAAGTAGGCCACCAGAGGCCAGCTCTAAGGACCTTCTACATAGTTTCTTTTCTTGCGTAGTGTCCTCCTACGATGCCTTCATGAGCTTCAGATAAAATTAGTGGTCTTTCTGCTTCCATAACACATCTCCTCAGGACCTCATCAGGTCCCATCTTGTATAGTTGTCCAACTATAAGTGAAAAATCTGCAGTGTGCACTACCAGTTGTTTCTTCTGAATGATTTTGTATTCATGAGGTGCTATTCTGATTGGTAAGAACTGAACTATATCTGGGAAGTGATAATCAACCTTCCTAATGGCCAGCATTTGTGCATCTGGAAGTGTATCCTCCAAACTAGTGGTTTCCTCTCCATGTTCCAACCTAGACAAGTGATCAGGTCCTTTGTTCATCCTTCCTGGCTTAACCACAATTTCAAAATCATATTCCTGAAATAACAGAAGCCATATGCATATCCTTCCTCCCAACACTGACTTGTTGACTAGGTATTTTAGCATAGAGTGATCATTGAACATTTTAAAGTGTCCTCCCAACAAGTAGTGGCGAAATTTTTGCAGTGCATACACCATGGCTAAGTCTTCTCTCTCAGTGGTGGTGTAATTAATATTAGTTGTAGATAGTTTCCTCCTAGAAAAGGCTAATGGGTGGTCAATGTATCCTTCTCCTGGTTGTGCTAATACTGCTCCTAATGCAATAGAAGATGCATCGACATGCACATGAAATTCCTTGCTCCAATATGGGAAAACCATAATAAGCGCAGTAACCATTTTATGTTTCAATGTGTCGAAGTTCCATTGGCATTCTTCTGTCCATTGAAAGTGGAAATATTTCTTCAACAACTTCTCCATAGGTGTTTTTATCTGTGCATAGCCTTTAATTAACTTCTTGTAGTATCCTGTATGTACCAGCGCAGTGTAAGGTAGCTAGAGAGGTAGTGGGGGGGCTCAAAGGGCCCATAGTGATAACAGTGGAGGTCATTCAATGTAAGGTGGACTAGATCCACTATATTATTAAATAAGGCCCACTATGGTAGTTAGATATAACAAATGGGTAGTTAGATATAATAAATGTAAGAGGACTTCTTAGAAGTTTCTACTTCTAGAAGATTCCTCCTCTAGAATGTTCTTAGGTGATGGTTACACTATATAAAGGGGTTCAAAAAATGTAATGAGATATGAAGAGAATTATTTTATTTGGAGAAGTAGCTCAATAGTAGGATCCCCCCTTGAAAAGGCAAGTGAACATGAGAGGATCCCTTCCATAATAGGATCCATTGTACGGTGTTTCCCTACCTCAAGGGTTTGATAGTAATAAAAGAGATTTTGCATATTGTTCTTCTATATTTCTCTTTGACTCTATTGTGTATTCAATATTTGTGGTGATTATGTTTTTATATCTATTCAGGTTCTTAACAATTGGTATTAGAGCACTTTCCTTGGTAGACATTGTGGCAAATATTTTTTATTTTTGCAGATTGTTTTTTCGAAGAAGAAAAAAGAGGGCCGGGACATTCCATAAATTTTCAGTATATTTTTGTGAAAAAATTGTAGAAACAAGTTGTATATTTGAGTTCCTCTCGAAAAACACCCAATTTGAAAAAAATAATCGTCTGAAACAGAGTCCGGGAAGTCAAAATATTGAAGTTTTAAAATCTACAATTCTTTAGGGTTTTTTCTGTGGAAGGCGATGCGATTTTTTATTTATTTCTGTAGCAGTTGGAGGCCGAATTTTCCCAAAAAAATATCAGATCTGAGTTCCTTTCACAATTTCACCCAATTTCAAAAAACAAATTAGTCGAAACGGAGTCCGGGAAGTGAAGTTATGAGCATTTTAAATTCAACAGTTTTTTAGGGTTTTCCAGAAAAAGTCGTGATTTTCTGCCGTAACTTATTGTTCTATTTTTTGGGTTTTTTTAATGAAGGATACGGGACCGAAGAGTTCATAGGGTGCTCAGATGGTTTTTTCCTCTCAAACCCTCAAATAAATTCTTGAAGCATTCAAATCCAAATTGTATGACACATTGAATGACAAATTGGATGCCTTTGGAGATGGCCTCAATGATAGTTTTTGTAGTATTCAAGATTCATTGGATATTATGTAGAAAATATTTATTATGGAGGACATCCAGGATGACTATAATCAATCAATATATGCTTTGTATGATCTCTATGCCGATTCCGATGATTGGTATATGGATAGTTGTTATTTATGGGATGACAACCACTTCCATATTTTATTTGATGACTCTACTCCACCTTCTGTAGAGAACATCAATGTCCCACATCAGGAGCTACTTAGTAGTGTCCAACCTGCATATTTTACAATGGTATTGTTCTTTCCAGATTAATCTTTGATCATCTCCCACTATGTGGATGGATATTCTTATTTGGATCCACATGATAGGTGTCAATATTGGAAGCATCATTTTCAGTTGGTTATTGGGTGTCGATATCTTCCATGTGGAGTTCACATGAGCACTTGGACATGGGACCCTGGTTTACAATGGCATTTGGACTACTTCAACATGGTGGCTTCCATTTCTTAATGGGACCCTGGTTCTCTAGTCTACTTCAGCACTATGATCCACACCTATCCATGGGACCCTAGTGTATGGTTGTACATCAAGCGTTGAGGACAACGCTTTCATAAGGGGGATGGAATGTAAGGTAGCTAGAGAGGTAGTGGGGGGGCCTAGAGGGCCCATAGTGATAATAGTGGAGGTCATTCAATGTAAGGTGGACTAGATCCACTA
>ML798629.1:100899-115083 GCA_009831015.1 Picea engelmannii | reverse complement strand
GAAAGTTTTCAAAAAAGAATAGTTTACCTTTTTTCCTGTCCATTCCTCCTCTGGAATTCTACCATCCAAAGAGCTTGAAGGTCCTCTGTTTATTAAGTAAACAACAGTATCTATAGCATCTTCCCAGAACTGTAAGGGCAAACCTGCATGCAATCTCATACTCCTTGCACGCTCCATGATTGTCCTGTTCATCCTTTCTGACACACCATTTTCTTGTGGTATTCTTGGAACTATCTTCTCTCTATGAATCCCATGGTATGAACAATAATCATCAAATTCCTTACTGCAATATTCACCTCCATTATCTGATCTAAGACACTTCAACCTTTTTCCTGTCTCATTCTCAACCAAAGCTTTCCATATCTTAAAAGTATCAAAAACATCATATTTTTGTCAAATGTAATAAACCCAAGTTTTTCTAGTTGCAGCATCAATAAAAGTAACATAATAATGAGAGCCACCAAGAGATGATACCTAAGTTGGTCCCCATACATTTGTATGCACAAGCTCTAACCTTTCACTCTTCTTTTCTTTTCCAACTCTGACAAATCTGACTCTCTTTTGTTTTCCATAAACATAATGCTCACAGAAGTCCGAATCAATTTGTTTAAGATTTGGAAACAAATTTCTTTTTTGAAGTATCTGCATCCCCTTCTCACTCATGTGTCCAAGCCTATGATGCCACAGTGTTGTATCCACTCCTGTAGAAGCTAAAGAGATAGAAGAGTCAGTGTTACCAGTACATAAATACAATGTACCTACCTTCTCTCCTTTCTCTATCACCAATGATCCTTTGATGACCTTCCATGTCGTATCTGTAAATATGGATATACAACCTTCACTTGCCAACTGCCCTGTTGAAATTAGATTTTTCCTTAAATCTGGAACATGTCTTACCTCTTTCAACAACCATTGGTTTCCATTGCATTTCTTTATTTTTACCTTTCCCATTCCAACAATTTTGCATGGTGCATCGTCACCCAAATGAACCTGTCCAAAATCACCTTGAACATAATCTAGAAAATGTTTCCTATGGGGTGTGGCATGAAATGAAGCCCCTGAATCTACTACCCAAGACTTAAAAATATTATCTATAGAAAGAATCAAGACATCTTGTAACACATCACCTATTACATTTGCTTCCTGATTTCTCTCATATTGTCCATCTCTTTGTTTCTTTGGAGCTCTGCAGTCTTTCTTCAAATGTCCTTTCTTCCCACAATTCCAGCACTCTATCTTTCCAAATCTGGATTTGGATCTACCCTTCCTAGAATTTCCACAGTGCCCAAAACCCTTTCCTCTATCCTTTTGTCTTCCCCTGTTCTCCATGTTCAACGCATTTCCTGATGTCTCACCTATTCTTTTCCGTCGCATTTCCTCACTAAGGATAACACCAACAACATCATCAAATTTTAAAGTATTTGAGCTAGAGACAGAGTTACTTACAACCATGACCAAGCCGTTCCATCTTTCTAGCAATGAGCATAAGATTAGAAGATTCCTGACCTCATCATCAAAGTCCACTTTTACAGAACTTAGTTGATTAGTAACCGTATTAAAATTATTTAAATGATCTACAATAGACCCACCTTCCTACATCTTCATATTAAATAATCTCTTCATTAGAAATACCTTATTGGATGCCGAGGGTTTTTCATACAATTTGGCCAATGTGTCCATCAAACCCTTCGTTGTCTTTTCTTTTGAAATATTGAAATCCACTGACACTGCCAGGCTCAGCCGTATCATTCCTAGAGCCTTTCTATCAAGAATATCCCATTCTTCATCCTTCATAGCCACCAGATTCTTTACTATTCCACCCAATGGTAGGAATAGATCCTTCTGATATAAACAGTATTCCATCTGCATCTTCCATAACTGGTAGTTTTGGTCATTAAATTTCTCGACCCTAAACTTTCCATCTTCCGACATTGCTCCCACTCGAATAAGGAACCCTCTTTTCCTGCGAGTTACCTTTCGCTCTGATACTAGTTGTTAGAAAAACAGGATCATGGAGCAATAAAATAAACAAATGCCGAAACAAAAAAAAGAAGATACACAATACAATAGAGACACAGATTTACGTGGTTCACCCAGTGTGGGCTACGTCCACCAGAGAAATTGTCAGGTCCTTCCTTTATTATTATCCAGCATATGAAGGGATACAACCTACAACAAACCCACTGTAACTTCCTCTTCTTTCTCTCACAATCTCCTACCTTAGAATACAATATTCGCCATCAACCATATCCGCAATACATTTCCCTCATAAAAGAGAGTTTCCTTCTAGGGCAAAAATCCCTAACATAATATCTATTGTTAGATCTGCGACCTTATAATGAACGGTCCAGATTTACAATGAAATAACAATATACATTTACAAGCTAATTTTTCCTTTGGAGGCTTCGCCCCCGAACCCCTACTGGGGGCCTGCTTGCCCCCAGACCCTGCAAAGGGGGTACCCCCCCTCTACACTTCCCTGCATGGAAGAGTGTACATACTTCTGGGGTGTAAATACTTCATGGGGTATAAACACGGCTGAAAGTAAAAGACCTCTGAATCAAGAAGATAATCAGGCTCCACAACCAATAGTGACGTAAGCCCATAAAGAAGGCCAATATCTACAGCTGCAAGAGCCAAACATAATGAGCAAAAAACTCATGCATGGAAACTTTGTTTACCTGTATAGAACAAATTTGTTAATTAACGATTGCAAATTGTTATAATATGATAACAATATCTGTGGTTGAATTAAAGTGAGAAAAAATGCATGAATAATAGTCTTGGATATGGAAATGGTGTAAGCCCATAAGGAAGACTAATGGATGTTGTTGCAAGAGCCAAATGTCTTGAGAATAAATCTTGTGATTGGGAATCTTAGTTTCATATATGTAAAACATGTTCGGAAACTAATATGTAAAATTGCTATGATGATATCTCATGATGACTGTATTTGCATGATATAGATGATATGATGGCTATAAAGATGGAAATATTGGAAATGAGGCTATTGATATGACATTGGAACCCTATGATTTCCACAAGTTACAAATTTCTAGTGAAAAATCTAGTAGTGAGTTGGCAATCCCCTTGTGCAAGAACACCTTGGAAAATGATGGATTGCCTGAGGGACTTGTAGTAGTGAAGGGGATGCCTGATCCTAGAGGGTGAGGATGGAAAGGGGAATGGAACTCAATAACACATACAAAATGGTGGTTGGAATCATGAGGGTGTGTCAGGAATGGAACGCTGAGCTAAATCCTTATTGTGGTTTATTGTGAAATAGAGAAACAATCATATGAATAAGTGATTGTATCCATTGTGTCAATTATGATGAAAGATGAGTTAATTGTTGTTTAGTAAATTTTAAGTTTTATTTTCTCCGTATTCATTGTTGTTTGTTGTGCCTGAATGAGTTTTTGCATTTGTGTTTTTAAGTGATTGGATGTTTTTATGTGTATGTTTCATTGTCACTACATACATATAAGTTTATTGTGTTGTGTTTTAATTGTTATGGATAGTTGCATGAGATTGTATGTTATGTGGTGTATTCTCTTTCCATCAGAATTGCGTCAATAGGATGTGCAGGAGGCACAAATGCAACTATTTGATAGTTGGAGATTCCATTATCACAGCTGAAGTTCCTAGAGCCACAACTCAGAGACTTCATGTCTAACCTGGTACTGGAACCCTATAAGGGAAGTGGTATATCCTGAAGGATTGTAGTGAAAATAAGGGGTACACTTCCTTGGGTTGTGCAAGTTGAGGGGAATGAGATTTTGTTGGTTGGAATTGTTGTAGGAATCAATAAATTATAAAAGACATTGCAATTGGAGTTCCTAGAAACACAACTCAGAGACTCCATGTTTGACCTTGTACTAGAACACTTGAATGGAATTGGTACAACCTGAAGGAAATGTAGTGCAAAGAAGGGGTACACTTCCTTGGGTTGTGCAGGTTGAGGGGAACAAGAGTTTGTTGGTTGGAATTTTCATGGGAATCGACAAAGCGTGAAGAATATTGCAGTTGGAGCCAGAGAAAGGCAGCAAAGGCTGCAAAAAATGAAAGACTATTGGTTGGAATTTTTGCAAGAATGATGAATTGTAAAATTATCTTACACGGATTGGGCCAGGGATCCTAAGTATCTATGGTTTTTGGGCCAAAGTTCCTATGCATGTATATTTCTTGGGATGGGGTACCTATGTATCTATGATTTTAGGCCAAAGATCCTATGCAATTTTGTTTAGGTGGGAATTCCTATGTGATCTTGGGCCAAAGAGCCTATATGTTGATTAATGACTTGGGAGATGGAATTGTAAAATGAATTTACACTGAAGGGTGTTATGCACTGAGGACATTGAAATAACAAGGGGGAGGGGAATGTATCATCCCCAATTTCAATCCCCATGAATTAGAATGTAATTGTATGAATGCGATTTAGGCTGGTGAGCAGATGTGTTGGGGCAAAGAGCTCGTATTGGTTTAATACAGCCATGGGCCAAATTGTATGTTATGTGCATTAAAATAATTAACAAAGGTAATAATTGTTAGTTGTGATATGAAAGGGATGAAGAATGAAGGGGGGGCTATGATTCCATAAGAAAGAGGGGGTCCAAGGGGAATTTCTCATGGGTATTAATCCAACCCACATGCCTAAATTATTATTATTGTGCAAACTTTATGTTTGTTGTTGAGTGTTTCTAAATCCAACCATTAAGCTCATGTAAGAGCTAGGGATGATTTTAAGGATGGAAATTTATTTTTAAATGTAGAAACCTTGGCGAATCTTACTAATCCTTCATATGCCAATTATAAATGTTTGGCGATATTTTTGTAATTTTTTTAAATTTCTAAGGATTTTATATAGTTTGTATAAAATTTTGGTGTTTTTTAAGGTAAAATAATTTTATCCTATAGAATTTGGGCGAAACATTTTTAGAATAACAAATCTATTTTTGGAAAAAAACATGGAAAATTAGCCTATGAGCGAAATTTAGCCCCTAAAATCATCCCTAGTAAGAGCGTGGGTGTGATGAGACAGATCCCATAGTTATTAGAGAGCATGGGAAATAGTAATTTTAGCTTGGGGAAGAGTGTTAGTCAAGTCAAGCAAGCAAGCAAAGAGACGAAATTCATATGAACAAGGGGGAAGTTTTGGGACAATCACATTTTTACATGGAGAGTAGTTTTACTTGCAAATTTTGGATAGCAAGAGAGGAGATGAATGCTAGGAAGAGCACCAAACATGTTTGGATTGAAGGAAACCATTGTTGGGATGTGTTTTATGTTGAGAAAGAGGTATGTGTGCTTGTAAATCGAGATGTAATCCTATGAAGCATTTTTATGTTGAGAGAATAACTCAAGACCCATGTGAGGGTTGTTGTGAGCACTCATGGAGTAGCTGGGACGTTTTCTAGTCAACTAGAAGCACTGGAGCCCTAGACGGAAGTGGGAAGGCATAGGGGACTATGTGCAGTGAAGGGGGATCCCATTCCTTGGGTTGTGCAAGTTGTGGGAAACATATTGGAACCGGGGTTTTGGGATAGCTTGTTGTGTGTGGAGAGTGGATAGCCATAGGGCCAGATTTCCTTGTGGAATCATAGCCTCATCTCGGGGGTGGATTTTTGTTGAGAGAAAATGAACAACAATTCCTATGGTTGGGAGGTTCATCCTTTGTATGAAACCAGTTGGTTATCTATTAACATATACATTTTGTGTTGTGTTTATTATGATATTCCATTGTGTAAATGGTTTATATGGATGTTGTTTCTTTGTTGTTTTCTTGAGCAGTTGTATTCATGTTTTAATGTATGTTGTTAGATGCATTTAGAACTATGGTATCATTCAAATGGTTGAATTATGTGTGTGATCTATAGATGGTATTCTACATGTGAAGTTTCTTAACTAGGGGTTGGGTACATTACACCCTGCGACAAAAAAAGTTATATGATAACTTAGAGAAATGATCCTTTGGCATGAAAAAGGTCCAATACCTTAAGTACATTGTAGATGAGCACGGTGTGCATGTAGATCCACCCAAGATCCAAGTCATTCGTGATGGGCCAACCCCGAAAAAAGTTATCGAGCTTCATAGCTTCTTGGGATTTTCCAACTTCTATTGCATATTCTTGTTGGGGTTCTCTCATATTGCATGACCCATAAAACAGGTGACCAAGGGTGGTTGTAAATCCAAATTTGTGTGGGATAGGTCACAACATAAAGAATTTGACGATCTGAAACATCATCAATGATTAACCCTAGTGATCCCCTTACATGATCTGCAAAAACCTTTTGAGATTGAGATATATGCTTCAAACTATGTTGTTGGAAACATTCTCACTTAGTACAATCATTCAATTTCCTATCACAGTGAGACACTCTCAGATGTCATTCGTAAGTACCCCAACTATGACAAAGAGATGCATTCCATTGTAAAATACTTTCGCCAATGGAAGAATTAAATTCTATGGAAGGAGACAACCATCAATATGGATCACAAGACTTTGTAGTTCATGCAAACACAAGAAAAATTACAAAATGGCCACCATAAAAAGTGTTCCACATACTTGTAGAAGTTTCACCTCAACATTAAATATAAGAAAGGGAGCACTAATCGTGTCACTGAATGCCTCATTCAACCTCCAGTTGCAACACTAACGACAATGCTTGACTCTTATGGGCATGATACCTCCAGGTGGCCCTAACTCTATGAAAACAGTCCTAACTTTGCTACGACCTACCAAATGTCAAGAATATCATGACCATTTCTGATTTTCATCTTCAGGATGTAATGTTATGCAATCTGGGTCTTCTTTGTGTTCCTTCAAGAGAGCATGTAAAGCTGATTTGAGAATCCCACTAGAGTCCAATGGTGGGACACTTTGGCATGGAGAATACAGTGGAAGTACTGCATAAGTATTTCTATTGGTTGAAGCTTTGACATTATGTCAGTAAGTACATCATATCCTTCATTGTCTACTCCATAGCCAAGCTAGCCATTAAAAAACAAAGATTGTATACCACTTTGCCTACTTGTGACAGGCCTTCGGAATCCATCTCGATGGACTACATGTCATGTATCCCCTCAACCAAGCATGAAAATGATTGTGTATTCATGATTGTTGATCAATTCTCTAAGATGGCCATTTTGACAGCTTGGAAGAAGAGTATTACAACCAAGGCCACTCCCAAGATCTTATTCGAGTGAGTGTGGGTACACTTTGAACTACCATGGACCATCATATCAGAACAAAACAATAGGTTCTTGAGTACATTTGGTATAGCCTCTAGTCACTAATCGACACCAAAATCACCAAATCCACTTCCTTCCACCCCCAAATTGATGGATAGATAGAGGTTGTCAATAAGATGATTGTTCATATCTTGTGCATGTATAACTTCAAGAATCCACACACATGGATGAGAGCCTTCCTTATGTTCAACACAGCTACAATAGATCCCTTCATAGCTCAACTAACCACATCCCTTTTTCAGGTGGGCCTGGGATTTCAACCATTGGGCCCTATTGATGTAGCACTACCCCTTGCATCCACATAGGCATAATATTCCAATGCTCAATTTGAAGTTGACAAAGCCACCAAATTCATTGAACGGATCCAACACATCCACCAATAGGTCCATGATATTTTACAGAAATACAATGCTAAGTACAAGCATCACCATGATCAACATCGAGTTCCACACAAGTTTCATGTGGGACACAAGGTTTGGTTGCATTTGCAAAAAGAACACCTTACAGGACCCCATGAAAATTTGTGTCCACTTCACGATGGCCCTCACACCATCGCCAAGGTTGTGGGTGACAATTATTTTTAGTTAAGTATTCCCCCCTTCCTTGGCTTGCACCTATAATTCAATGTGGACCTTCTTCGACCATATTTTCCACCACTACTAGACACATTGGAAGTAGATGAGCAACTAAAACCTACAAAGATCAACCTTGACTGCATGGAACATGAAACCATTGATCGAATCATGGCCACATAGGTTAAGGGCACCCTCCAGCAGAAGATCCAACTTTATTAGGTTGGTCAAAGCAGGGCAACTACTACACCAAGGCAAGTGGCTCACCAAGCATCAAGTTCAACAAAAGTTTCCCCATTTGATGTGGGGAATCAACGCAATGAAGATAATTTCTTCCTAAAGGGGGAGGACTAATCCAGGTGGACATTGGTGGCCACCCACCTATTTCATGAGCTCAAAATATAGTTTCCACCTTGGCCTTTTTTATATGGTTTTTTTAGGTCCTAAACTTTCGGGGTCATTTTGAGGCCCTAAATGACAGGTTTTTGGCCCGTAAGCACCTAGTAAATAGTTGAAGGCATGTATTAGGCCATTAAGAATGTGCACTCCTTGGATAGAAATTTCTGGTGGGCTACCAAGCACCCCAAACAAAGATCGTATGCAAAATTAATGCCCCTAGGAAGTTGACATATCAACTAACCACATTAGGGCCCATAAACCTTTTGGTGTTTCATCTTTTGGGGTTAGGGTTTTGGATGTTTAGGGTTTTCTCATTGATGTTTTATGTTAAAAGGCCTTTTCAACCTCATTGCAATCATCTTCTTGTGAATGCGTGTATCCATCACATCGCTTCTCAAGGATAATCTACCACCATTCTAGCGAGTTCATTTCACTTTGCATTTTTACAGTTCATGCATATTTCATTCATTAATAGAAATTGAGTATTACTATATCTATGTGTTTTTGTCATATTTATGTGTTTTATCTCGTCCCCTTATAAATCAAGAGAGACAGAGAGAGGTTATCAATTTAAATTTTATAACTATTCAATGTTTAACTTCCCCGGTTAGCATAAGAATATAGGACATAAATGATAAATGAACAAGCAAGATGTCATATGTTTACTATACTTGCATTGATAAGTAAGAGAAAGACTAGTTTGATGAATTGATATTTTTCTATTTTTTTAAGGAATAATAATTGCATTCCTCCCAATAATATAGATATTAAATTATTATAAATAAAAAATACAAATACTTTTGAGAGTGCAATAGAGATCCAAATTTTAAAAGATCAAGTTAAGAAACTTATAAGATGTCTTAGAGTGGATGGAATAGAGAATTCTTGTCACCATTAGATAGAAAAATATGGATTCAAATATTAATAGAGATCTAAATTTTAAAAGATCGAGTTAAGAAACTTATAAGATGTCTTAGAGTGGATGGAATAGAGAATTCTTGTCACCATTAGATAGAAAAGTATGGATTCAAATATTAATGGATGAGCTTGGACTTCATTAAGAAAAATCAACTCCACTTTGATGTGATAATGAGGTTGCCATCCATCTTACTTATCATTTAGTGTATCATTTCAACACCAAACATATTGAATTCCATTAAAATTATATCAAAAATTGATCCAATATCAAATCATTCAACTTAAGTAATGCCATCCATTTTACTTATCATTAAGAGTATCATTTCAACACCAAACACATCGAAGTCCATTAAAATCCATTCACAGTATATCAATAATTAATTCAATATGAAATCATTCCATTTAAGTAATGTCATAATGAGAACCATATTGTAAACATCTTTACAAAATCCTTAACTAAGACCAAACTTCTCAAACTTCATACTATGCTTGGGATGAAATAATTTTCCATTAATTGTAATGTATTTTCCTTAATCCCAATCCCATGTCAAACTTAAAGATGTAAATATTAATTAATCATATCTTAAGGTTAATTAATGATAATAACGAGGTGATCAAAATGTCATGTTCTTTTACTATTTTGCATGACGTAAAGGCTATGTGCCCCTTTACCAATTACCACAAATAATGTTTTATCCATTTTCAAACACAATTTTGTATTGTATGCCATTACCCCAATTACCACAAATAATGTTTTATCCATTTTCAAACACAATTTTGTATTGTATGCCATTACCACAAATAATGTTTTATAAATTTTAAAACACAATTTTGTATTGTGTTGTGTGCCATTAAAGAATCCCTTTGGATGTTGAAACAAAAATGAAACTCACCATTAAAAGTTGTACTATGCCACAAATTTATGGATTACCAAGATCCATAAATTTATGGTCAAATCGATTCCTTTGTTAAAGAATTAGCCCCAAGCTACATCAATAAGTCAACTCAATTCCCTTCAAGAAGAAGGGGTCTATTTTGTTTTCCTCCTAAATCCTAATAGTGTCCCATATATATGTTCGAACTCGAGTTATATGTGCTTAACATTAGATACGAGTACTACATTGTAGCCAAATCAATAGTGTATAAATCATTATGTACCTCTATGGAAATCATAAGGCATTGGGAAAATAATCTAAAAGTACAACTAAAGGTTAGAGAAGGAAATATTCTAGTACATTTATACATCATTTTAATATTTCAAGAGTCTTGTTGAGGATGCTATCAAGCTCATAAAAGAGAGTTTTACTAATAAGGAGATATTATTATTAGTAATGGTATGTTTGTGATCAATTTATTTCACATTTCATGAAAATTTTTATGAGCAAACAAAAGAGAATTGGTAATGGGCTCTCCTCTCTCACTATGCTAGCCAACTTGGAGAAGAAAGCATTAGAATTATTCCTTTTGAAACCCAAATAATGGAAAATATATGTGGATGATATCAAATTTGTCTGGTCTCATGAGAGAAGATATTTAGATTTTTTTTAGTTACTTGAACAACCAACATGAAAACATAAAATTAATGATGGAAATAAAAGAGAATAGTGACATTTCTTCCCTTGATGTCCTTGTAACCAAGCAAGATGATTGCACATTGATGCACCAAATTTATAGGAAACCCACACACACTAATAGATATTTTCATACCAACTTGCATCAATTAAAACTAAGACTAGTCAATAGCTTGGTAACTTAAGCATTAAGAATTTATGACAAGGAGCATGTGGAACAAGGGGTAAATCATTTGGTTGATACATTTAGAATGAATGGCTATGGGGAAAACCAATTTAAAAGGATCAAAGGTTAGAAGGATTGGTGGCAAGCAAAGGAATGATATTCAAATGGAGAAGCTTTATCTTCTTTATATCAAGGTCATATTAGAGAAATTGGCCAAAATCCTCAAGAAAGAAACATTAGCATGGTGTCCTTGCCTCCAAGCACCATAAGGATAATGGTGCTCATTTAAAGATCCAATTGACCCAAACATGTACAAAAGGGGTATACTCGATATCATTTTCATGCATAAAATATTACATTGGTGAGATAGGTAAGTCGATAAAGGTTGGATTCAAGGAATACGACGAGGATTTGAAATGATATAGAAATTAGAGATAAGGTTTGGTTGAACATTCTCCAAAATCTAGCCACCACTTTTGTTTGTAAAATACCAAGATCATTGTCAAGGTTGAACGCTATAAGAAGAGGAAAGTAATGGAATCCCTGGAGATCGAATTAAATACATATAACCTTAATAGGAACGAAGGCATGAAACTTAGCGAAAGTTGGAAACCACCTATCCATGTGCTTAAAAAAAACAACAACAGTCTGATACAATCATGACAAGTAAATTAAGCAAGGTTAACCGATCAGTTATGTGATAATTAACCTATATATATGTTTGTGTGTGTGTGTGTGTGTGTATCTCATTATGAGGTTGAGATAGTGCTATATAATGAGCATTAATTCAATTGATATGAGCTCCTAATGATGATCTGATCCGGATTATTTTCGACACGAAACGAGAGCGGAGATATAACATAGAAATATTCAGAGATATTGCAAGAGAGACAACAATATAATAGAGATATAGCGGAAATATAAAAAGAGTCATAGATATACAGTAATACACGATTTCTATTAATGAAATAAATGTACAGAGACTATAAAAGTACAGAGTGAAAGACTCGCTAGAATGGTGGTAGCTTATCTCTGAGAAGAGATGTGATGGCTACTCGCATCCGTGAGAAGATGATTACAATGAGGCTCTAGAGGCCTTTTTACAATAGACTAGAATGCCAAAAGTCATAGACATCCAAAAACCTAACCCTAGGAGATGAAGTGCCAAAAGTCATGTGGGCCCCGTTTGGGTAAGTTGGTGCATCAACTTCCCGAGGTCGTAACTTTTGCATACGATCTTCGTTTTAGGCGTATGATAGCTCGTTGGAAAGATCTATCCGAGAAATACAACTTTTGGGTGAGAAACATTGATCTATGATCCATGTTTCTCCCCATTTTCTCAAAAAAACATCGTTTAGGGCCTCAAAATGGCCCCAGAAGTTAAAAACTGCTAAAAATAGTAAATTACCAAAATTGTCAGAAACATGTTTTGGGCCAGTTGGAGAAGGTGGGTGGCCACCGATATCCACCTGGATCAATCCTCCCTCCTTAGGAAGCAATGGTCTTCATTGCGTTGAGTTCCCGGGGGAGAGGGGAAAACATTTGTTGAATCTGCATCTTGGTGAGTTGTTTGTCTTGCTGGAGACGTCGTGCTGCTTAGTTTGTGGAAATCTGTCATGAATCTGTTGTAGTTGAGGCTGCTCAACAAGTCGATATACATGAGAGGACAATGTGCAGAAGGAATATTTGCACTTTGCTGCAACCTTGTTGACCTACTTTTGTTGGATAGAAGGTGCTTGGGCCGAGGCTGTAGTGGTTGTAGTGTCCTTTTGTTCCCCTTTTGAACAGAATGTGGAGAAGATGAATTTTGTAGTATGAGATACTACCTTGTAGAACTGTTTAGGTGGGGAAGTAGTTGGAACTACCTCTGGTATCCTGTAGAGATGACCCCCCAGAGTAATAATGACACTACGGGGTCGAGACTCATAGATAACATGGCGTTTCCACATATATGGCTGGCCCAAGAGAACATCACAGACGTCCAGTGGGGAAACATCACATAATACCTCATCCTTGAAG
This sequence comes from Picea engelmannii, assembly GCA_009831015.1. NCBI lineage: Eukaryota > Viridiplantae > Streptophyta > Pinopsida > Pinales > Pinaceae > Picea > Picea engelmannii. The sequence goes on along the minus strand of ML798629.1, from coordinate 102,186 downwards.
GGTTGGATGCCATATGAAAATCGACACTACTGGATAACACGAAGATCTCGTCCTTGGCAAAGCCACCCGATGTTGTATGGTTGCGGGTGTGGTGTTGTCGACAATCCCAACTGTTTAATGACCTCTGCTGAGATGAGGTTCTTATGGCTTCCGCTATCAACAATAAAATGTAGCGGGGTCCCCTTCACCCACATCTATGAATGAAAAAGGCGCTCCCCCTCTTCTGGATCTGTTGGTTCTTCTAGTTGAATTGTTGCGGTCGCAACAATAGCAGTGGGGTCTGCATCGATGATCTTTCTTTTACCAGTATTTTCAGAATCAGATTAAGAATCAGGGTTCGACTCCTTGTCTTTGATCGCGGCCACCAATGACTGTTTTGAGTGACATTCATCGGTGTTGTGCCAGGGGATTTTGTGGAAATCGCACCATTTCCCAGTCTCCTTCTTTGTCTTCTCGTGACCCTTCTTTTCCTGTGGCTTGGACTGGTTTTCAGGAGACTGTTTGTTAGGGCTATCTTTGCCATACTTTGGTTGTTGTGGATTTGCAGAACCGAACTCCCATTTGTTCTGGTGCTTAAATTTCTTCTCGATTTTAACAGCATATCGATAGGCAGAATCGAGTGATGAGATGTCCAGGAAATCCATTTCAGTTTGGATGTATCTGTGTAGAGCCCCACGGTATTTCAGAACCAAATTTCGTTCGGAGTCTTTGATACCTAGCTTGGTGCGCAAGGTATGGAAGGTATTGGTGAACTCTGGAACTGCTTGGCCCCTCTCTTGCCGCAGTGTGGTCCATCTCATGTATTGTTCCTCATAGTTGCCAACAGGGTAGTATTGTTCCTTTACCGCATCCAAAAAAAAATCCCAAGTGGGATCGGCCCCATATATTCCAGACTCCTCTGTGGAGCTCTGCTCCCAATAAGTTTCCCACCAATGTTTGACATGGGGGAGAGCCTTAAGGAGTGCGAAGGTGATATTTTCCTTATCTGAAAAATTATGAACAGAGAAATAACTTTCCAGCATATTTAACCATTTATCTAGGGCATCTGCATCTATTTGACCTTCTAATACGGGAATATCAAAATTAACCTATACCTTAAAAGGTGAGGTGCCTCCAAAGTGGTCTCTTGATGAATATGCGCCTAATGCTATCGGCAAGCGTTGAAGGATGTGGGAAAAATTCTCCATCATTTCGTCCCTCTGTCGCGTGAGAGCTTGCTCAAGCAACAGACTGATAGGATCGTCTGCTCCATCATTTTTCTTTTCTTCCGCCATTGAGGGTTTCTTG
>ML798629.1:68019-87898 GCA_009831015.1 Picea engelmannii | reverse complement strand
GTGTATCAATATAATATATGCTGGTTTTCTCGGTTTGGGTTTCCAGGTGAAAAATCTCTGTGTAATGTTTGTATTTTCCATTGCATCTTTTCTGTTCTTTTCTGAATATCAGTTTGCAGTAGATATTGTACAAGGTTAGAATTTACATCTGTCACACCCTCTTGGCATGAAACGACAAAGAACCCAGACCTGGAAATCAAGAACTCCAACAGACTACTACTCTATCTGCAACCTGCAAATGCAAACTCAATGTACATCTACAACATATCATCAACACACATAAATACATTCATTCATACACAGACTATCATGCAGGAAAAACTACTCTTGTTTATATTAATCTTAGAATGCATGTACAAAGGTTATGAGCGCGGACTATAACAGAGTCTTGGCTCCTCTCCCGTCTGCTTGACTCTACCAAGCAGAGCTCTCTAACCTTCTCGACTCGACTCCTCTAAAAATGAGATCTAAAAGATCTTTTACATGAGGGGGCTCTTCAATCTCTTCCCTCCATCTCACCTACCCTATTCAATTACATTAAATTTACATTGAAAGGGATGATCTAGTGCAGATCGGATCTAGATCCGAGGCTTACAACTATTTAAGGCTAACTTTAACTAAGCTTGCGTAAATGCATGGCCTCTTGGATTTACGACCTTACAAATCATTTAATACATTAGTTCAATTTCAAAAATTGAAAGTGAGAGGGCTGCGCCTCTCCTCCTCCCATTGAATGCGCGTGCTGAGTTGGCTGGCTGGCTGAAGCATGGTTGGCATGGTTGGTTGGCTGGCTGAAGCATGGTTGGCAAAGTTATTAATTGATGACCTAGAGGATTCAATGAGCATAACCCTTACTCTTGTCCTTGGTGTTTCTCATGAGCTTTATAGTTTGGAACTATGTATAAAATGTTTCCAATATACTTTATATCACCTAAATTTTTTCTTTAAGGAAATATTATATCATCAGAGGGTCAAGAAAGAGAGGTGTCTCTCGCCATCCTTCTCCCCCATTCAATTCTAGCCTCAAATCCTAGGGTTTCATGCTTTGAATGTAATAAATTGTAGGATAGTGGTTAGACATGGCAAGGAGGTTCATGGGTAGTGATGGAGTGGAGAACCAAGGATGATTTGATGGATAGCTTCATCTGTTTGTATAACAACCTAGGTTTTCAATCATGACCCTCTATGAGGTTCCTATGCTATGTTCTTTTGGCTTTATGGATGCCTGGGGTGGTCCCCTTAACTCTCATTTATGCTCTGAGATGGATGTATGGAGATGCCTATGTTATGCTTTTCATGATGGGTTCTCATTGTGGACGCCAAGGGTTCATGTAGGCATGTGATAGCATGGGTATCTAATCGTGGTGGTGGCATGTCCGAGTGTTTGTCTATGTAAGGTTGTTAAAGCCATGGCCAACAACCCAAGATTTTTGAAGTTTGTGTTGCTCCCTTGCATGCTCTTTAGACATATTATTTTTAGACTAGAATTTTTCACATAGACCTAACGTTGGCATGGGAGGAGGTTGCATGACTCGTGGTGGCTCAAACTACAACTTAACTTGGTGTATGGTTTCCCTCTCACCTTGCTCTTAGTTTCCTTGCATGGTATGGTAACTAAGGTTTTTAGTTGGTTAAGTTTTGGTTGTTTTCTATTTAATGTAATCATGAGTATATCCTCCCCACACATTTTGTTGATAGTGTATGGGGAATAGACTAAGTTTTGTGCATAAACTTAAGCACATAGATGTCTACATATATAACATACTTTTTCTATATATAATTGTGTAGTTTTTACCTATTAACTTAAATTAAAAATAGTAGCTTTTACCTATCAACTTAAATTAAAATTAACTTGTATGGAATAAAAAATTTTAAAATATAACTCAACTTTATTTTGCATTCTTTATCTTTATATCTTTGTGAAAAGAGGGTGGTGCTCAACAATTAATTAATCAATGAAATATCTATTCGTTAAGGGCTTGCGCTCTACCAACTTTTCTAGACGTGCTTTGGTATATTTATTTAGAAACTAGTAAAACATCCTATCAATATCCAGTGACTGTAATTTATTGTTGAGAATTCCACGTTGTGGCTGTGGAGACCTGGGCTCGAATCCCAGTAGCCACAGAATCTTACGGAGAGATTATTGAAGTTTAACTGCTTAAGGAAGCTTTACTGTTTCATATTGTATTAACCTTTTTAACTCAAACTCTGACTGCTATACAAAATAGTGGTTTTGGGGATCTATCCGTTAAAAGATATCATGCCATTGTTCCATAACAGTGGGTTTGGCAATATGCCAATTTTTTTCAAAACAGTGGTTTTGGTAATATGTCTTTTTTTTTTGGAAACAGTGGTTTTGCTAATTTATCCTTAAAATATATGATATTATTATTTTTTTTGAATAAATATAATTGATTGTAAATTTGAATAAAATCATTTTTTTTTATATTAAATTGCATTTTAATGTAAAAATGGATTCAACTTAAAAAAAAAAAAACATGAATTACTCAAATTCACAAACTTAAAACCAAGATAAAAATTAAAACCGTCTCAACAATCCTTAAGTTTTAATGGCGTCCCCCAAAAATTGTAGACTGAAACAAATATATATGGAGATCAAATAAACAATTTGAAAAACAAAACCGGTTGGTATCGACCAAATAATCTACAAACAAAATTGTGAAAACCCAAAAAGCCATACCACGCAACCTTAATATTAGGAATTGCAAAACAAGTAACGCTGAGCAAATCGAAAGAAATGATTATATAGTTGATAGCTATGTTAGTTGTAAAATCATATAAGAAAAGTCAGGGAAATGAGTTTTTTTTTTCTCTCTCTTTTATCGTGAAAGAAATGGATGACTCTGATTGGGAAGAATTACATGAGTTAAACTTGATTATTCAATATAATTCACATTTAACCTTCAAGTTTAACCCATTTGCAAGTTAAAATCTTGAGTCAAATTCGAAAGTGCTGACTTTAAACTTGATTATTTAATATAACTCACATTTAACCTAAGTTTAACCCATTCTTGCAAGTTCAAATCTTGAGTCAAATTCGAAAGTGCTGACTTGGGATAATGTCTTTAAAAAGAAAGTCAAACTTGAAAGTAGAATTATACCTGGAAGAGTTTGATAACACTAGTTAGACCAACATCCATTACAAAGCATAGTCCATTATTAATTTTGCATCCATTACTAATTACTAATTTTGTTGATACGTGAATCTTACAATAAGAAACATTTGACATTTGATGATTGATCAATACTCTTAACTCAATGTTTACATCTTTTAATAATGGTTCAAGGCAAAAGAAATGCTAAAAACACATTCATGGAATCAAGTTGTCCATCCAAAAAGAAAATAAGAGGCAGTAAACATTACTCATGTTGTTCCTGAAATGATTCTAGGCTCGAAGAATAATGTCAGGCATCAAGGATTTAAATTAAATTTTTTATAAGTGCTTTCTTCTACCTTCATTTTTCTAAGAAATAACTTTAAGTGAAATTTATGATAAGAGAGTAGAGAGGCAATATCTTGTTATCTAAGTCGTAAATTTAATTTCAAATGATGTAGAAATGATTGACAAAGCTGTTAAAATAAAACAAGGTATCAATTTCAGATAAGTCTTACCTCATTTGTAGTAGAAGAAAAATAGAAGATGTACTCTTGAAAGAAGATTAAGAATGCAACAGTTCACACAGATCACAGGTCTTGTTTTTACTCACAGTAAGAACAGAGGAAAAACTATAACTGAATGGACTTCTGATGTATTAAGATAACAATAGATGTATTACTAAATTGTAATCATTCACTCTTCAAGAACCACATAAGGAAACTAACAATATATGAAAACACAAGGAAAACACATAACTCAAATGAAAAGCGACTTAGAATCTCGATATTCTTTTGTATTAATATTCAATAAGTTGTCCCTTTTACATTAGGCTAGAAGCAGCCTTGAATAGATCTAAGATCTATCTATTTATACAAAAAAAATCTCAACTAAAAGTAGTTAGAATTTCCACAATATCTGCTCTAAATATAGAATACAATCTAAATGGAAAAATAAAACACAGATATTGTTGAGTCATGGTTTGATTTGCTAACGTTTCATATGCTCCTTAATTTTCTCCCAGACGCACTTGATTTCCTTTGTTCATTGAACTAGGTACGCATATCCATCAAGGCTACCACAAATCTCGAAGGTTCAATGTTCTCATTCAATTCGAAGGAAAACACCTTCTTGTGTACTAGCGGTAGCTTCTTCTGGATCTTCTTTACTGCCTGGGATATAATTTGATACTGTAAATTAGGCCTCACCAAAAACTCATTAATCTTGAGCAAATCAATCTGATTCATCTGTTGGATGACAGATTGAATATTTTCCTTATTTTTTCTGGAATTTTCCTTATTCATTTCTATTTTGATCTATCCAAGTGCCTCTGAGATATCATTTCCTTCAAATTCAACTAATTTTGTTTCTAAAGAAGACAAGGTATTTAGACAAGTCTCCTTTGCCTCTCTAGAAATCTTCTTGTTTTATTCTAGGTTCGCCTCCCAAACTTTCAAGGCCTTTTCACCCTTCACTTGTTCATATTATGAAAACGGGGCGAGACCAGGGATATTGGATTTCTACCTCCATCTAATGAATTCTTGAAACTTGGATCTAGCCACACTGACATCCTTTTCTTTCACATAAATACTTTTCAGAGAATTATTTATTGCTTGATAGTATTTCTGAATAGTATCCACCTTTTGATATAGATCTTGTTGGACAACTTCCATCTTCTCATTGATTTCAGATGCTTGTTCTTTAAAATCAGTGATGTTTATTGTTGTGTTCTCTATTAGGAATAATTTGGCCTACAACTTTTCTATCAAACTATCTCGCTGAATAATCATGGCTTGCTAGTTTGTGAATTCTGGTAAATCAACTCGAGTTTCTCCTGTAAGTGCTTCATCTACCGATGCATCTTGTTTCTTCGCAGCTTTCTATGGCACCATAATCCTTAGGGAAATAAAATTAACCTTCATGTAATAAGAGAAGTATGTAATCTCTTAATTACTGAATGAAGAATTTTGATTGCAAATGGTAAAATGACTCGAGACTCGAAATGTTTTATTCATAAACTCTATCAATCTTCATATTGATTTACTGACAAAGAGATTAATAAAAATATAATGGAATTTATTACATGGAAAATCACAATATCTACTCAAATATTTAACTTTTAGCCAATCATAAATGTCATTAATTACATCGACGGTTCGACGTTCAGGGGTTTTGAATATAAGAGGGCAGAAATCTCCCAAAGGCCAAATTCCCGGAGAAGTTAATCTCTAATTAATTGTTTTTATGTTTTAATTATCCATGCTTTAGACATTGTATTAGCCTTAAGTACTTCAGAAGCTTGGTCTTTAGGGGTTTTGGATGAAGGATGATAGAAATCCTTCGAAGGCCGAATTCTCGGAGTAAACATTCAAACCATTATATATATCAAGGATGATTTTAAGGATGGAAATTTATTTTAAAATGTAGAAACCTTGGCAAATCCTACTAATCCTTCATATGCCAACTATAAATGTTTGACGATATTTTTGTAAAAATATTCAAATTTCTAAGGATTTTATATAGTTTTTATAAAATTTTGGTGATTTGTAAGGTAAAATAATTTTATCCTATAGAATTTCAGCGAATCATTTTTAAAATAGCGAATCTCGTTTTTGAAAAAACCATGGAAAATTATCCCATGAGCGAAATTTAGCCCCTAAAATCATCCATGATATATATTTTGAAGTTTCGGAACTCCAAAGCTCCGAGAGTTTATTTGTTTAAAAGTATGGTTCGTACTTCGACATTCGGGATTTTTGGATGTAGCACAAGAGAAATATCTCGAAGGCTGAATTTGTGGAGTGATTAATTAATACTTAATCATGATTAATTAAAATTGTTAAATGTTTTATTATCTCTTTGAAACACTTTTATTTTTTTATGATATCCAATACTCTGACACTTTGACACTTTGGCGGTTGTGAACCCAATCTTTGTTTAAACTCCTGAATGGCAATCTCTCGAAGTGACGTGGAAGAGATGACATCATTCTTAGTGACGTGTCAAGAAAGGAGAGGTGACACGTGTCACTTGAAATCATGTGAATCATCTGATACAAATGTTAAAAATAAGTGCCACATGTCAGCCCAAAAAAATATTTAATGACACGTGTTCTATGACTCATTCGTAAGTCCTTTTATAAATTTTCACGAGGAACTGTTTTCGGAACTTTGTAGATTCGGAGTTTTTGTTGTTTAGATTTCTTGAAACTCCCAAAGTGCTAATCTCTGAAGTGATTGTTAAAGGTTTTCTTTTAAAATTCAGGCGGCTTTTATATTCCAGAGATCACAAGAACCGTTTGATCAACTTAGTGCAACTCATCGACGAACAACATTGTAAGCACCTTATTAATATATAACGAACAAGAATTTATTTAATTAAAAGGAAATTTCCTAAGTTTTTTTTTTTTTGAAATTTTATTCTTAAGACGCAGAAACAAAAGAATAAAAGTTCAAAATTCTAAGTGTTCTAACAACTCCCAACAAATATACATGGAAAGGCTTCCCTCATCCAAATTCAACTTGTGTTAGCTCTAGTCTTATACATGGAGAGGCTTCCCTCACCCAGAATCAACTTGTGCTAGCTCTTGTCTTCATTATTATTGCATGTGACATCACCAAACTTATGACAAGATGTAGGTGTACACTCTTATTTATTTAGCAAATAATTGATTATGGATTCAAATAATTGATTATGGATTAAATGTATTCTTTTATAAGCATGGGCTTGCTTTTTGCACAGTCTCCACTATGTATGAGGGGTTTTCAAATTTTAACCATGATAAAGTCAAATTTAAAGTCATTCATTTTTACAACTTTTTAAATGTTTAATTAGAAACTTTGATGATGGTATGTATCAATTGTTGGTGATTGAACAATTGAGGGAAGCAACAGGTTGGCAACCGTCTTTGTCATTTCAATTGCATATATATACCTTTGGATGGAAACACTTTGAACAATTGAGGGAAGCACTAGGGTGGAAAACGTCTTTGTCCTTTCAATTGCATTTTTACACCTTTGGATGGAAACACTTTGGTATGGAATGTTCACTTTATCACTCTTCTATTGCAATTATTGTAATTAAATTCTTTCCACAGTGTTGTGGATTGATTTAACGCTGTATGGTTCGGTCTTGAATACTTCTTCTAGTTGTTTAATTACAAGTGGCATGCTCGGTCTTTCTTGTCATTTTTAATAGGAGGGGTGGTTATTATTCCAATTTGTAATAGTGTTTATTGCAGGAATTTAGCATTGTTGTTTGGGTGTAGGAGATTCTTATTTTGATCAAGTTATCTAGTTTTCTTTGTTTTTGTTTTCCAACCAATTTGTTTGGTTTTTTTCTTTAATTGTAAATTTTTACTTTATGAAAAAACTTTTTTTTCTAATTTTTCTTTTTCAATTTAGAATTTTTTTAATAAATTCTTACTCTTCAACACTAATAAATCATTCCACATGTCAATTCTAGTATTTTTTTGTTTTCAACCCAATAAATGTAATAATATTGTGTTGTTTCATGCAACATTGGAATTTTCCTTGTATCCTTACATGTCAAACTATTTTTTTATGTTTTGGGTTTCTATATTCCCATCATAAAATCTTAGATATAAGCTTTCAACAATTATTTTGAAAAAAGAATAGTTGGAAAGGCAGTGAGCGTGAATTTGAATAATATTGATCCGAAGGCCTAGTACACAATACTAAATCATTTATAGAGATCATGAATGATGAATTCGAGCATATTAATGTTAATGTGCCATTACCAAACAACTTAGGTGATACCAAAAACTTTATGAAAGGAGGTCGTGGTGTGAAAACTTTGAGTTTTTGTAATTATTAAGACTAATGTTGTCATGTTTCACATCCCTTCATCTTATAAACTACAATACTAATTTCTATCATAAATTTTGGAATTTCTAGTAAAAATCTTAAGCAAGACTATGTTAGTTGGCAAATTGAAAACTAGAATTCAAGTTAAAGTAAAAAATATCTAAATATAAATACATCTAAATGAATAATTTTTTTTCATTTAGAAACCTAAATCCATAATGCTAAGCTTTAATAACTAAATGCCAACTAACACAATTGTATAAGCAAACTTAAGGAAAATCAAATTGGAGAATTAGATGGCTAAAGTAGAAAATATAATGTTTAATTTCAAATATTGATACATCATGCACATTAATNAGGGTGGAAAACGTCTTTGTCCTTTCAATTGCATTTTTACACCTTTGGATGGAAACACTTTGGTATGGAATGTTCACTTTATCACTCTTCTATTGCAATTATTGTAATTAAATTCTTTCCACAGTGTTGTGGATTGATTTAACGCTGTATGGTTCGGTCTTGAATACTTCTTCTAGTTGTTTAATTACAAGTGGCATGCTCGGTCTTTCTTGTCATTTTTAATAGGAGGGGTGGTTATTATTCCAATTTGTAATAGTGTTTATTGCAGGAATTTAGCATTGTTGTTTGGGTGTAGGAGATTCTTATTTTGATCAAGTTATCTAGTTTTCTTTGTTTTTGTTTTCCAACCAATTTGTTTGGTTTTTTTCTTTAATTGTAAATTTTTACTTTATGAAAAAACTTTTTTTTCTAATTTTTCTTTTTCAATTTAGAATTTTTTTAATAAATTCTTACTCTTCAACACTAATAAATCATTCCACATGTCAATTCTAGTATTTTTTTGTTTTCAACCCAATAAATGTAATAATATTGTGTTGTTTCATGCAACATTGGAATTTTCCTTGTATCCTTACATGTCAAACTATTTTTTTATGTTTTGGGTTTCTATATTCCCATCATAAAATCTTAGATATAAGCTTTCAACAATTATTTTGAAAAAAGAATAGTTGGAAAGGCAGTGAGCGTGAATTTGAATAATATTGATCCGAAGGCCTAGTACACAATACTAAATCATTTATAGAGATCATGAATGATGAATTCGAGCATATTAATGTTAATGTGCCATTACCAAACAACTTAGGTGATACCAAAAACTTTATGAAAGGAGGTCGTGGTGTGAAAACTTTGAGTTTTTGTAATTATTAAGACTAATGTTGTCATGTTTCACATCCCTTCATCTTATAAACTACAATACTAATTTCTATCATAAATTTTGGAATTTCTAGTAAAAATCTTAAGCAAGACTATGTTAGTTGGCAAATTGAAAACTAGAATTCAAGTTAAAGTAAAAAATATCTAAATATAAATACATCTAAATGAATAATTTTTTTTCATTTAGAAACCTAAATCCATAATGCTAAGCTTTAATAACTAAATGCCAACTAACACAATTGTATAAGCAAACTTAAGGAAAATCAAATTGGAGAATTAGATGGCTAAAGTAGAAAATATAATGTTTAATTTCAAATATTGATACATCATGCACATTAATGCCAACTAACACAATTGTATAAGCAAACTTAAGGAAAATCAAATTGGAGAATTAGATGGCTAAAGTAGAAAATATAATGTTTAATTTCAAATATTGATACATCATGCACATTAATTGCTTAGTAACTATAGTTATACATGGGTTATGTCAGATTGCTATGTATAATGAATTTTGGGTCTGAATCATTCATATATTGGGTACAAATCATTCATATTTATTGAATTTTTCAAAGCATGCAATACATTGGCTATGTCAGATTGATATGTATATTGAATTTTGGGTATGGATCATTCATATATTGGGTACAAATCATTCATATTTATTGAAATTTTCAAAGCATGCAATATGATTAAGTATATTATAAGATTGTGACATAGTGGTGAACACACATTACTTTAATTGCATTAATCATAGCAATGTTGTGATGAATTGTAGATTTTTCTTTTTACAAGAAAACTCTGTGGGGAAGTCTAGGGGATGCTTCCCCACATTCATGGATGGTATCTCTAGTAAACTTATCTAGATGTAAACTAATGCCTCTAACATAAGGGGATTTGAATTGAGTCTTTGCTGGTATAGAACTAGCCAAATGCCTTACAACACTAACAACAATCTATTTAAATACTTATAGGAATATTCATTCTCAATCTCGTTGGACTTGTGGGTTAGTTTGAGCTTGAGTGTCTTGCTATGAAAGAATGTGCCAAGATTTTTCCAATTCTGTATGATTCCTTGTAGTTTGTATGACTAACTTATACAACTGATTTAAGATACTTCTTTGATCATCCAAAAAAAATATAGAATGAGGTTATATAGGATCAGGTGAAGTGATGAATATCACTTAATCAAACTCCAAGAATATAATATAGATATTTTTCTTATTTTAAAATATTCCAAATTTCTATCCCAGAAACGATGTCAAAAATATTTTTTTCCTCGAGATTGTTCTTATAAAAGAACAATGCCAAGGAAACCAGCAAGGCCCTTTAAAAGCCTCGGCCCACTTTAGGATATGTTAGAAAAATCTAGGAACTAGAAAGGGTATCCCTTGTAGAATTAAATGTGAAAGGTAGGTGATATTTAAAGAAATAACATAATCAATCAGAATATTCAACAATATCTATGAGGTAAAGGAACAAGGAAAATTTATCCAATGAATATTGGACTATATCAAATAAAATGAGACATTAATTCACTTCAAATCTCAAAGAAATAAACCAGGTCAGATCACTTCATAATTAAAAAGCGTGTTCTCAAATATCAAGTAATCAAAAAAAATAAATAAATAAATAACTAGTGCTATTACACAAATATTTCATGAACAAAATTCATATAATATACAATAGTGAATACATGCTATATAAGACTAAAAAATACCATTCATATAGATTCTCAATAGAAAGACAATGGTGTTACCTTGAAAACCATCGTTTTAGAATGAATAAACTTCAAAGGAAGATCATTTCAACCCAATGAAAAGATTCATGATGTAATCAATTGATATACAAAAGAAGTAAAATATACGCATAAACAAAGGTAAAATACTAACATAACATAGATTCCAATACAAATTGGTACTAAATCTTATTTCAAAGTCAACCTAGGATGCTATTAAATATCTAAAAGATTATCATTCTCATGGTATTGAATTCTCAGAAAGAAATGTATTTCTTTCAATAAAATGTCGACCCCTTTAGAGTCTTAAAAAAATATTTATATAGTTATTTTTTCAACTGTCAAATAACTTTCTTAAAAGTAAGTTAAAACCTTGAGCTTAATAAATTGTAACTTGTTATCATAGCTTACTTCAAATTAATTAGAAAACCTCTCTTTCCATATTGTCTTCCTTAATTTCACTACTACAAATTTGGTTCATATTATGAGAAGATATAAATATTGAAGGGCACATTACATGATTGATCAAGTAGCAAGCACATTATAGTGCTGCATGGAAGCAACTCATAGAAATCAATGTGAAGGGAATTCAACCAAGAAGATGGAAGATTATGGAATTAACGATATCTATCCTACAATATTAATATTAAATATCATATTCATTATTAATATGTGATAATGTTTTGTTAAATTTTATTCAATTAATTATTCATATTTTCTTTTTTTTTTCAGTGATATACATCTTGCACCCAACACTTCTATCATATACATTTTGCACCCAAACATTTTGCAGACATCACTTCCGTCATTTGCAATTCGACCCCTGACCATTGGAACTCGCAAGCTTCATTATACTCGGGTTCACAACTTTTGGAAAAATGACTAACTTTTGGAAAAACGACTAAGTAACGAGAAAGATAAGTACCCGGAAAAGAGAAACCGGAAATTGGTTAAGTATAGAAGACAGAAAAGATAAATACACTTAAAACTATATATATTAAGCTATTGCACCAAAGGAAATGAAATGTACCTATTATCGCGCACTTTGTATTTTAGGTTACAAGGCTAAATGATAAGGGTCAAACTGGCGTAACAGAAACCACCCCACCCAATGTCACCTCGATGGGGGGATCTTTCTATTCAGGGAGGTTAGCCCAAGGGAGACGTCCCCGGTAACCTGGGGTTTGAAGAGGCAAAGAGTAAAAGGTCGAAATTTAAGGTTATCCCTCCTCGCAGGTTACCACCAGTATCAGATATTCTGGCTAATCAGCCAATAAAGAAGTGAAGTCCCTGTTGAGAACACCTGCCTGGAACAAGACAATAATAACACAATATATATATATTTGCAGGTTATAATTCAAAGGGTTAGTACTTCTTGACTATCTGATTTCATTTAATAAGCGATATAATAGATAAGATGAGGTCAACGTTTTATTAATTAGCCAATGAAAATCACCAATTCATCAATATCTATTACAGGATGACTAAGCCAACAATATTATCAATAAAAAATGGCTCAATAAATGATTGACGTCGTCATTAATTGTTGAGTTAGAGGGCTTGTTGCGTCAGGTATGATGTCAGCCCTAGTTAGTGGCGTTAGGGTTAGTTAGGGTTTCAAAATTTGAAAGTTTGAAAGATGAATTAACACACTTCAAGCTCAACGTTGGAAAGAATACCAGTGTCTTAGGGAAAATGGAGTCAAAGTAAGGGCAAAAGATCTCAGGAGGATCAAAATTTAAAGACCAGAAGGTTAGGTTCTATTGTGCTACAATGGCAGGGCCCTAGAATCAAAACCCTAAGGGAAGGAGGCTCATTCTGGTGTTGCTTAAGCAAGGCCTCATGCTCCTTCCTATTTCTCTAAATACTCTTGGCAAAATGGCTAGCTTCAAAATACAGATCTAAGGGAGAAAAGTGTTGCAGGATCAAGGCTTCTCAAACCCTAAAAGGTTAAAACCCTAGGTGTAGAGTTAACTAGACCTAAGACATATCCTCTCTTCAACCTACACTTTAATGCTAACTCAGAAAAAGGGAGATAAGTGTAGCAACGACTAGGCTATATCTTCCTTTATCAATGGCTAAAACAATTTCTCAAGCATGGGGACATATAGCAATGACCTACTAGTGTGCTTGGTACCTAGGGTTTCAAGATTTCAACGATATAATAGCAATAATATAGCAAATGTAAGAAATTAAGCCTACAACCATTCATTTAAGAAGTTTTGCATGAAAAATTCACTTACATATCATGAAGAATGCATAATCAAACCCTAGTTGTAAACCATCCATGAGAGAAACACCATATATGCCAAGAAGAATCCTCCAAGAAGAGTTGCGCCTCACTTAGAACACCAAAAATACCAAGAAAAGGACTAAAAGGTAATCTCTCACAAGAGAGTGAGTTGTGTTATGTTTAAAATAAGGAGAAACGTCCTCTATTTATACCAATCCATGACCTTTGAATTAAAATTTAGGTCATTAAAACAGCCAACAAGGCTAACTATAAAATTTACATTGTTTTTACATTAAATGCTAGAAAAATGTCATAATATGAGAAAAAAGAGGGACGTCAAGCCCTTCCGAGGGAGACGTTGGCCCTTTTTGGGCAAATACAACATCCAGAAACCAAATGTTGGCCCTTCTAGGGCTCCTCCAAGCTGCCACATGTGCCAAATGACCTCAGCACACTGCGATGTCCAGCTCTCCCAGGTGATGTCTTGTCCATCAAAGGCAAAACATTCCATCTGTAGTGGGTGATTCCCCCTAGGTTGGGCTCTGCCAAAGTGTCCTAGGTGGAACACCCTTCTTTCTTCTCGTGCAATGGCTCATCATAACATTATCATGTCTCTACCATCCCAACAACCATTTGATGGGCTCTTCAGCCCCATGGAGGTCCGAGCTAATCATATCCCCATGTGTACCGATCCATTGGTACCTGTCTGCCGGGTATGGTCCTGCACATGAAAAACTTCGCCCTCCATGGGCTCATTAGTCCTCGGGATCATAGCAATGTCAATCATATTTCATCATTAAATTTATCAAATGCATGCATAAAACCCCTAACATATCCTTTAAGAGCTCAAATACATTACACTGATCTACTATACAAAGTCAAAGAAATAGACAGAATAACCTATTGGGTCAACGTCCATAAGAAAAGGAAAGTTTCCACAGAAGATCATTCAAGCCATGTACATGAAGTGATATGGTCTAAGGAGTGTCTAGTTATAGTGAAGACCATGGGTGAGTATTGTCCGTGGGTGCCTTTGTAGGAGGTGAGTTGTACCCGTCATGGATGCACTTTTTCCAAGCCCCTTTATTACCTTTATTCTTTATTTATTTCTTTTTCTTTATTTTTACTTCAAGGTATGACCAGAGGACACTACCTTGGTATGGTGACCAGAGCTGACAGTGTTACCCACTGGTATTTTCGTAGAAATGATAAGGTTGGCTCGTGATGAGACCCCCTTTCCCTTGGCCATGCAACCAAAGGTCATTGCCCTGGCATGGTGACCAGATAATGGCAATGTCATACTACTAGATACCTATGAACATAATGGGCCAGCTCGTGATGAGACCTCCCATCCTCTTGGTTAGGTCTTGTTTTTGTTATTTTCTTCGGGTCCCTCTTGTTTCTTATCGAGAGGCCTTTTATTTCCTTCTCGGGGATCCCTGGGCGAAGCATCTCTAGGTTTTATTTCCTATGGATTTTATCTTTTACCAGCTGCTTTTATCCCCTGGGCCTTTAGCCCCTTCTTCCCAAAAGACAAAGTGTAACCCTCAAAGGTCATCCTAATGGCCGGAATAGGGGAATGGGATGGATGTATGGGAGATAAGATGTAAAGTGATAGAATGGTGGGAGCGGACGATGGCTCTGCAAATCCCCCCTGGTGGCTAACCAAAACCCATAAATACAATCTTGCTAGGGCACCCCATTAATCCCCCAAACAATGGTCAAGTGGATTAGTGTAAGATCCAAGCAGTTATCAGAAATGTAAGGAACCTGATGCACATATAAGAAAGTTATAATGATCAAACATGACACATACCATGATACCTTGGACCAATTACCTCACGGAGCAAGAGTCTTCTTTGATGCAAGTCCAAGCCGATGGTGATGGAAGCTATTGCTACTAACAGGACAAGTCTGGTGAAGAAGAAGAAGAATGGGCCCTCTAGGGCCATGCTCAAGTCAATCCTGCTGTTTGTGGGCCTCGAGATATGATCTCCTAGTTATCCCTAGAAAATGGGGATAATATTTTTCTCCAACTCGGGGACATGTGCTCACCGTAGAGCGCATGAGAACCTCAACATCTCTGGTATAAACCTGCAGACCTGCTCACACTTGAAAAGAGAGCATTAGCAACAAAAGGTGGGGTGGTATTGCCACCCCACAAAATATAACATGTATACATATGAGATAAAACAATCAGATGCATATAAGGAAACAAACAAGAAATGAAGATGGTATAATACACAAAAATTCCTACCTACTCATACTTACTTGTACCGTCACGTGTCTGGAGGGTAGTAACGCTTGATATGTAAAGCGTTTACTGGTAGTTTCAAAATCTCTCCTTCCATTGTCTCTAGGTTGAAAGAATTTGTACCTGTGCAACTCTCTATCTTATAAGGGCCTCCCCATAGGCCGTCGAATTTTTTGTGCATACCAGGCTTCTCTTTCCTCTTATCCCATAGTAGGACAAGATCTCCCTTGGAAAAAATTCTTTGCTTAGCTTTGTGATCAAAAGTGTTATTTATCTTCTCTTGGTTCCTTGTCATTTCTCCCAAGGCAGTTCTTCGTGTTTCGTCTAATTCTATCAGCTGATTTATTCTTCCTTGGATTGCCTCTGCATCTGTGTCGTATTGTTGTGCGAATCGGAGGATGGGAATTTGGAGGTCTACGAGAAGTTTTACTTCAAGTCCATACACCAGCTCAAAAGGGGTTTTCCCTGTGGATGTCTTCATTATTATTCGATCTGCCCATACTGCATACTTTATTTTACTATCCCATGATTTCTTATTTTCCCCGACGACCTTTTTTAGGATATTCATGAGATTCTTGTTGATTGATTCTGCCAATCCATTCCCTTGTGGGTAATAGTTTGAGGAATGGGATAGGGTAATGCCATATTTGAAACAAAACTCTACCAGAGCGTAGGAACTAAAAGCTTTGGCATTATCCGTAGTGATCTTGGAAGGGATCCCAAACCTGGTTATGATCCGATCTTCCAAGAAGTTCATGACAACCTCTTCGGTGGCCTTCTTTGTAGGAATTGATTCAACCCATCTAGTGAAATAATCCGTGGCTGTCAAGATCCATCAATAGCCATTACTCGAATTGTCTTTGAATTCACCGATAAAGTCCAGACCCCATTGCTGAAAAGGTGCTTCCACTACTATTGGTTTCAAAGGTTGTGTTGGAAGCTTTGGTTTGTCGGTGAAGTATTGGAAAGGTTGGAAAGATCAGACGTGTTGATAAGCATCTGAGAAAAGTGTTGGCCAATAATAACCAGCCCTCAAAATCTTATGGGTAGTAGTACGTGCAAAAAAATTTCCACCGCAATGGCCAGAGTGCAATTCCTCCAAGATTTTCTTTGCCTCGTCCTTGTTTACGCATCAAAGTATAATGCTATCAAGATTCTTCCACCTAAGTCCCTCTTCGGTCAGGAAATACTTCATAGCTTTCAACCTCAAATATCTCCTCTTGTAATACACCAGGTGATCAGGGTAGGACAAGTTCTTTAGATAATAAACTATGTCGGAATACCACTCATCATGTTCCAGTTCACTGACTATTACATTCACCTGCTCATTTTCACCCATCTGTATGGCTTCCTGTTTGCTTTCAGTCAGCATTTGGGCCAAACCTTGTCCCTTTATTATCTTGGTGGGTTTTATCTCCAAGTCATACTCCTGAATTTTCGAAACCCACTTTCCTCGAGTGCCCATACAGTCTTGTTGTGACAAAACATCCTTCACGGCTGGGTAAGGGACATAAACCTTGATTTTATTGTAACCGATGTAATTTCTAAAATGTTTGAGGGATTTAACCAAGGCATAGGCTTTCTTCTCTGTGATGGAGTAGTTCAATTCTGAATCTCTCAGGACTTTTCTCATAAAGGCTATGGGATGTTCATAGTTTTCAACATCCTTTTGCATCAATACACCTACAATAGTATCCTGAGAAGCAAATGAGAAGATTATGAAATCTCGTGAAAAATCAGGACTGATTAAGATGGGGGCTTGGGAGATGGCATTATTGATAACTTCAAAAGATATGTTAGTCTCATTTCCCCATCTGAAAGCAACATCCTTCTTCAGCAGAGCGCTTAATGGTTTTATCCTTTCAGCAAAGTTAGGCACAAATCTGCAGATGAAGTTGATTTTTCCAAGAAAAGATTGTAGGGATTTCTTGTTGACTGGAGGACGAACATATTTTATGGATTGGACTCTTTTAGGATCAATGGAGACTCCCCCTGGTGAGGCTATGTGTCCTAACATTTTTCCTTCGTCAATGCCAAATATAGACTTCTTAGGATTTAGTGAGATGCCGTACTTCCTACATCATTCAAAAACAATCCTGAGGTGGGAGAGATGGTCTTTCCTATCTTTGGACACAACTGTGAGGTCATCTTGGTAAATATCTATGATCTTTTGTATAAGGTCTCTAAAGGCAAAATCCATTGCTCTCTGAAAGGCGGCACTTGCATTCATGAGGCCAAATGGCATTCTCAAGTACATAAAAGTTCCCTAGGGCGTAGTAAACGCAGTCTTGAGTTGATCCTCCCTTTTGAGTAAAACTTGGTTGTATCTCGAGAATCCATCCAGCATAGACATCATCCCTGCCCCTGTGACTTGTTGAAGCAGATTTTCCATGCTTGGGAGAGAATAATTATCCTTTAATGACAATTGGTTGAGGTTGCGGAAATCAACACATAGGCGGATATCACCATTTTTCTTCCGAACAACTACCAATTTTGACATCCAAGAAGAATACCTGATTGGGGCTATGATACCAACGTCAACCATGTTTTGGAGTTCCTTTTGTATCTGTCCAACTAGCTTTGGGTTGATGTGCCTTAACTTCTATCAGAATGGCTTGGCTCCTTCCACCAAAGGTATAGCATATTGGATAACATCTCCTCTATAGGCCTTTAATTCATCATAGTTCCAAACAAAGGTATCTCTGAATTCCCTAATGAGCTCCAGTATTTCCTTCTTCTCTTTCTCGGCAGTCCCCTTTCCTATCTTGACCATTCTTGGGTCCATCTCAGTATCGATGTTGAACTCCAAGGCTTCCTCATCTTGCTTATTGGTTCTTTTTCCTTTGCAAACATCATGTCTGTCAAAAAGATTCTCTAGAGGAATACAACCCTTTGGAAAGGTATTGTTTTGCAGGTTGATGATTTCTAAGTCCCTAGAATCAGCCAGGAAAGCAACTTGTGTATCCGTGAATTCTTTTCTATCCTCCATGAATCTGATAATTTGATCGTCGTCTTCGAAAACCTGCCAGTGCTCCAGATTGTCGGGGATAGAAGGTCTAAAAAGAACCTCCATTCTGCATAGATCATGAAGAGGTCCTTTGCATGGTTGCAAAGTGGAAGCCGAGATGGCCAAAGCATCAACTACATGGTTTTCTTCTCGAGGAACAACTTCAATTGATATCTTTCTGAAGGATTTTGAAAGAGTCTGAGCTACATCTCGATACTTCTTTAACTTCTCATTCTTAGTTGCAAATCTCATTAAAAATTGCGACACGATGAGATCCAAGTCACCTTTCACCTCCAGGATTGTGATGCCTTTATCGATTGCCAGATTGAGTCCCAGAATCAAAGCTTCATATTCAGCCACATTGTTGGTGCAATGGAATTCCAGCCTATATGAATGGTAGAAGACCTCACCTGACGGAGCTGTCAAGACTATTCCAGCACCTGATCCAAAACTTTAGTGTGAGCCATCGAATTCTAAGGTCCAGATTCCTTCTGTTTCTTCAACTATGTCCATATCCAACTTTCCTTCCTGAATGAACCAATCATTTAGACCACTATTGATGCATAAAAGTTGATCATCTATCTCATCGGGGTATTCAACCGGTGATCCAACAAACGGTTCATTGTAGATGGTATAAAATCCTCCTTCGGGATGAGGGATGTTGGCTCTGGACTGTTCTCTATGAATTCTTCCATTCAAGTGTTCAATAAAGGTCATTCCAGAGGATAATCCCAAAATTATTAATATCGTTCACTACAACCACATTTATCAAGAAAGGAGCGCTGGGACAGGAGTCAAAGGCTACCTCAAGATTGTTAATGAGTCCTTTTGCGAAATTGTCTCTAGTATTTTCTTGTGAGATTTCTAGGCCCAATTGTTGCATAACCTCTTCTGTCATTATATTAGTTTTGGCCTTTGGGTGCAGTAGACAATTGTGGAGGAGAAAATCTTTGACTTGGAGGGAGACATAAAAGGGTTTGAACTCACAATTTTTAGAAATTGGGTCTCCCACTTGATGAATAAAAAGAGAGAAGTCTTGAAGGAGACTCAGATCAATGATTTTGTGTGAAGCACCCCTATCTTCGTCCTCTGGATGGGCCTTCTTCAATGGAGGTTCTTGGGAAGAGATATCACTCTTATAAGAAAGACTCCATTTCCTTTTGGTGGGAGCTAATTCGATCTAGAGGACGCTTGGGGGTTTAGGTTCTTCCATAGGTTCATTGCCTGGATCCCATAGTTCACAATTTAGGTTTCTTTGCTGAATATAGTCATCAAAATCAAGATTTCTTTCAATATGAAAGGCCATGTCTTGTGCTTCTTCTAAGGTTGTTGGTCACCGGTCCTTAACGTTGAATTGCAAGGTTCCTTCTAAGGAGGACAGGTAGTGATCGATGATGGCTTGTTCTGAACCAACCTTTGACCGGATCTTTTTAAGGACAAGATTGAACCTATCACTGAAATCTCTTGTACTTTCACAA
>ML798629.1:19583-63473 GCA_009831015.1 Picea engelmannii | reverse complement strand
GGGCCTTTAGCCCCTTCTTCCCACAAGACAAAGTGTAACCCTCAAAGGTCATCCTAATGGTCGGACTAGGGGAATGGGATGGATGTATGGGAGATAAGATGTAAAGTGATAGAATGGTGGGAGCAGACGATGGCTCTGCAAATACCCCCTGGTGGCTAACCAAAACCCATAAATACAAGCTTGCTAGGGCACCCCATTAATCCCCCAAACAATGGTCAAGTGGACTAGTGTAAGATCCAAGCAGTTGTCAGAAATGTAAGGAACCTGATGCATATATAAGAAAGTTATAATGATCAAACATGACATATACCATGATACCTTGGATCAATTACCTCATGGAGCAAGAGTCTTCTCTGATGCAAGTCCAAGCCGATGGTGATGGAAGCTGTTGCTGCTAACAGGACAAGTCTGGCGAAGAAGAAGAAGAATGGGCCCTCCAGGGCCATGCTCAGGTCAATCCTGCTCTTGGTACTCCATGTCTAGGACCTGTGGGTCTCGAGACATGATCTCCTAGTTATACCTAGAAAACGGGGATAACAATACCTATAAAAATATAGTAGAATAAAATAGATGTGAAATGGTGAGCGGGTTGGTTCACATTTATAGTCATGCTTATGTATCACTAGTCGGACTACATCATGAGATTTAGTAATTTATAGAATATTATAACATTGTACAAAGATTTATAGTAATTTATATAATCTTATAACACTTTTTAGTTAAAGAATAGTATAAACAATTATTTAAATTTTATTCAATATTATTTTTAATATTTTTAAATGTAAATTTGGAATTTTGGAATTTTGATTTTGTTTATGATAATAAAGGTTTGTACCTAGACATTGATCCTTCTTGACTCTATAGTTAAAATGGATATTTACTTGTACAAACTATTTAATATTAATATTAATAAATAAACTATAAAGTTAAATTAATGATATCTATCCTATAATATTAATATTAAATATAGTATTCATTATTAATATGTGATAATGTTTTGTTAAATTTTATTCAATTAATTATTCATTTTATTTTTTTTCATTTTTCATGTCTAGCATGTTTTGTGATATACATCTTGCACCCAACACTTCCATCATATACATTTTGCACCCAACAATTTCTTGATACACATTTTCCAGACAACACTTCTGTCATTTGCAATTCCACCCTGGACCACTGGAACTCCCAAGCTTCACTATACCCGAGTACCTAGGTTCACAACTTTCAGAAAAATGACTAAGTAACAATACAAGAAAAAGAGAAACGGGAAATTGGTTAAGTATAGAAGACAGAAAAGATAAATACACATAAAACTCTATATATTAAGTTATTGCACCAAAGGAAATGAAACACACGTATAAAAATATAGTAGAATAAAATAGAAGTAACACAATGAGCCCGTTGGCGGACTAAATGGTTCACATTTATAGTCATGTTTATGTATCATGAGTCACATAGAATATTATGACATTGTACCAAGATTTATAGTAATTTGTATAATGCTATAACACTTTTTAATTAAAGAATAATAAAAACAATTATTTAAATTTAATTCAATATTATTTTTAATGTTTTAAAATGTAAATTTGGAATTTTGAAATTTTGATTTTGTTTATGATAATAACGGTTTGTACCTAGAAATTGATCCTTCTTTACTCTAGAGTTAAAATGGACATATACTTGTATATACTATTTTATATTAATATTAATAAATAAACTATAAAGTAAAATTAATGATATCTATCCTATAATATTAATATTAAATATAGTATTCATTATTAATATGTGATAATGTTTTGTTAAATTCTATTTAATTAATTATTCATATTTGTTTTTTCATTTTTCATGTCCTGGTTGTTCAGTGATATACATTTTGCACCCAACACTTCCGTCATATACATTTTGCACCCAACAATTCCTTGATACACATTTTGAAGACAACACTTATGTCATTTGCAATACGACCCAAACCATTGGAATTCCGAAGCTTCACTATACACGGGTTCACGACTTTCAGAAAAACGATTAAGTAACGATATAGGGAAAAGAGAAACAAAAAATTGGTTAAGCGGAAATTGGTTAAGTATAGAAGATGGAAAAGATAAATACACATAAAACTATATATATTAAGCTATTGCACCAAAGGAAATGAAATGCATGTATAAAAATATAGTAGAATAAAATAAATGTGACACGGTGAGCGGGTTGGCAGACTAACAGGTTCAGATTTATAGTCATGCTTTTGTATCATGAGTCTGATAGAATATTATAACATTGTACCAAGATTTATAGTAATTTGTATAATGCTATAATACTTTTTACTTAACGAATAGTATAAACAATTATTTAAATTTTATTCAATATTATTTTTAATGTTTTTAAATGTAAATTTGAAATTTTGGAATTTTGATTTTGTTTATGATAATAAAGGTTTGTACCTTGAAATTGATCATTTTTTACTCTAGAGTTCAAATGGATATATACTTGTATATACTATTTTATATTAATATTAATAAATAGACTAGATAAAGTAAAATTAATGATATCTATCCTATAATATATTCATTATTAATATGTGATAATGTTTTGTTAAATTTTATTTAATTAATTATTCATATTTATTTTTATTTTTCATTTTTCATGTCCCGCTTGTTCCGTGATATACATCTTGCACCCAACACTTCCGATATATACATTATACACCCAACAATTATGGATTGGGTTGGCAGACTCGCACCAACTGGCGGGTTCACATTTATAGTCATGCTTATGTATCAAGAGTCCGACTGATCTCAACATGAGATTTAATAATTTATAGAATATTATAACATTGTACCAAGATTTATAGTAATTTATATAATGCTATAACACTTTTTACTTAAAGAATAGTATAAACAATTATTTAAATTTTATTCAATATTTTTTTTAATGTTTTTAAATGTAAATTTGGAATTTTAATTTTATATATGATAATAAAGGTTTGTACTTAGAAATTGATCCTTCTTGACTCTAGAGTTAAAATGGATATATACTTGTATATACTATTTTATATTAATATTAGTAAGTAAACTATAAAGTAAAATTAATGATATCTATCCTATAATATTAATATTAAATATAGTATAGTCCCCGAGGTGTAGGACAGTCGGTGATGGAGTGTTCTGTTAAGTCACTCTGTGTTGTTAAAGTCACCGGTTTGAAACCTGCGGGGAAAAAAATCCAGCCATGTTAAGGGTTGGTGTGGCTCAGGCTGGGTGCGATCCCCGGGTGATTTTGATGGCTCGGTTTCTCAGCCATAGGCTAATCCCGTAGGTCACAGATAAATTAGCAAACAATATATATATATATATATATATATATATATATATATATATATATATATATATATATATATATATATATATATATATATAGTATTCATTTTTAATATGTGATAATGTTTTGTTAAATTTTATTCAATTAATTATTCATATTTATTTATTTTTTCATTTTTCATGTCCGACTTCTTCGACAATTCCGGACTCACGGGTTCACATTTATAATCATGCTTATGTATCACGAGTCTGACTGACCACAACATGAGATTTAGTAATTTATAGAATAGTATAACATTGTACCAAGATTTAGTAATTTATATTATGCTATAACACTTTTTACTTAAAGAATACTGGTAAATCTAAACATTAGGGAAGGTCTTGGTGAAGAGATTGATCTCAGCTGGGGAGGATACAACTATATTAAAAAACTAGACTATGAGAATATACCTTTTAGGTGCAGAAGATGTCACCAGTATGGTCATCTTATCAAGAGTTGTAATCTTCCTATAACATCCCGCTCTGGCACACTGAGCGAACTTATTCTTTGAGGACACTTGCTCGCAAGTGATCCGGATTTTTATGTTATTAAAACTTTTGATTTTGATTATGATGCGTTATGGGTTGATGACATGTTGTTTTACTACATTGACATAGACAGGTGCTATTGACTCGGTTTTACTGAGTGTCCAGGGTTTTGGACCTTGAGGATGCAGAGGCATCGATGGAACACCTTGGACTCTGGATCGAGTCAAGGAGTGTGCCATGGGGGTTTGATTGTTTTACTGTGACATTAGTGCATCTGATTGGATAATATGATATGGATATGTTTTGACATGATTTGTTGATGATCCAGGCTGACGATAGCTTGCCGACCAGACTCACATATGGAGTAAAGGGGTCACGCATGACTACCAAAGATGTTGAGAGAGAGGTGTGGACAACAGCCCTGCCATAGACTACTAGCACTCTCGTCGTGGCTCGAACTGTAGGTTAACGATTACCTATTTTGAGAGGACCCACGATGTCGTGAGGGCAGACTACGACAGTCGCTCACGATGATTCTAAGGGGTGCACAATAAGGCGGGGGCCTTATTCCTTAGAAGCCCTTAGTCTCCCACAAGTTCACCTAGCGAAGTGTTGACTCTAGGGGTTATTGATGTCTACCAAATCAGTCAAGAGGTGAGTGGCACCCTTGGAGCACGTAGTACGTCCTGAAGGGCACATCGTGCAAAGGAACAAATGAGGCGAGTGGCACCGTTGGAGAACCTAGTGCGTCCTAAAGGGCACGTCGCGTTGTTGATGATAGAGGGTTGAACCTAGATGGCCCTGAGACAAATAACATGTTAAGTAATTTTTAAAAACAATTTCCCTAATTAAATGTCACCCAGTACGAAATTTAAGGCCTATGTCTAAATTATGCTAGTGGTAAAATTTTGTCTTCTATAAAAAGAAAAAATAGTAGTAAAAATAATAAAAATAAAAATAACTTAAATAATAATTTTGACCTTCGTTAAATCTTGTAACATGAAGGGAGTAAGAAATTAAGTTATTCATAAAAATAAAATATGTGGTAATAAATGTAAAAAGGGGAAATAATTATTTTGTCTTTTTGATAATTAAAAAAAAAATACTAATTAAATGCTAAAAGGGAAAAGGGGTTAAATTCCACACCCTCCTTTTTGAGTTCTAATTAAAAACGAGAAAGAGGGAAAAATCAAAAAAATAAATAAATTAGGAAACTAGGAAAAAGAGGTAACATAAAAAGGGAAAAAGGGGAACTTAAGGGAAAAAGTGGAAAGTCAACTTAGTAAAGAATCTACCATTTAAGAGCCTTCTAATTTTAAACTGAATTAGCAACTTCATGATAGGGAAAGCCTTTAAAACCTGTAAGGGAATTTGGGGACACCTAGGAGTGATTCTAGGAGTAACTCTAGGTGGGTGAGGGAAATAAGATAATTAATTAATTAAAGAAATTAATTAATGGAGGAATGTAGGGGATGGGTGACACTTGTACAGAGAAGAATTTTTAGGAATTTATTTTTAAAGATTTAATTAAATGAGATTATAGGAAAGAAAGGAAGTTTGAAACTCTATAAAATGAAGGAAGGAGAAGGATGGAGGATGATATTCTGTTTGCATAACGTTACGCTGCAGAAATATCTACTTCACTGATTTACTTATGGGAGTTGGGGATACCCAACTCGGAGAGGAGTGGTAGCTCGGCCTTGAGAGGCGCGCTGGGAGCTAGACGAGATCTCTAGATAATGTGCGTGGCCCCTTTGCGGCTCGGGGGGCTAAGGGGGAAGAAGAGTACCCCTAGCATTGGCTGGGAGGTATCGATGAAGTCTCAGTGGTTGGCGAGCGGGAGTTGCACGGAGCGCGCAGGACATTGTTCAGAGCGGACGATCAGGCAACGATACACTCTCTTCATTTTTGTATGGTAGGATGTATTAGGACTTATGCTTGGATCTTCTTATTTAATGGAAAAGTAAATGATGATTTTTATATTAGTGACTGAAACCTTCCTTAACCTAGCTCAATGGTTGTTGTTTCCCATGGCCTTTGCTTTCCCGCATGCCTCGACCACCTTGTCATGGTGTTGATTGTGTCCTTGAGGTTGTTTATCCTTTGTCCCTAACTCACCAGTCCTCGCCTGAGCAGTCGGCCAGGAGCCTGATCTACGGTCGTCGCATTAGCGTTAAAAGACCTATGGATATCAAGGCCCTACTTTCATGTGCAAGGATGGTGAAGCGAAGGCGAACCTACCAGCCATCTACCTCTGTTGTTTGTCCTTGGTTAATTGTTGTCTTGCACCTTCTAGCAAAATTACTTCTACAATTTCATTTCACCTCTGCGCTCTCGGAGGTTATTTTATTCATTAGTGATTTTCATGACAGTTTCCTCCTCTCGAAGGGAAAAATCTCAATGTGCCCACTTGATGACAGTGTACCTTTTAAACCTTGTGACTATCATTAAATTCTTTCATTGTGAGTTACCCTTTGTTGACAGCGATATTTTTTTTATTTACTAGTGACTGTGATTGAACATTCTGACAACGTTTTACCCATTTTCGGCTGCGGGTTAGCTTTTACTTGCCGATGAATTCACTCTTTTCTTCACAGTTTTTTTATCACAGAGTTTACAGTGCTTTTCCCCATTAAAATTACCACGAAGTTATATTAGCTCTGGAATGGAGTAGCTTATGTTTTTACGACGAATTTTAACTTGTGTAACAACGTTGTCCCTATATTTGTGTAGCGTTTTGGTTGATAGTGCTTGTAGTGTGTCAACGCTGATTGGATTGGCCCGCAGTAAGGATGGTAATGGCCCTGCGTTGTTAGCCTATCCTCCATTAAAATCTACATCCCAATTGTTACCTCTGCAATAGGTACCTGTGATTAGTTGTAACACCTTACCTCTGCTTTTGTAAACACGATTTCCTATAACACTTACCTCTGTGATTGTACCGCTGTGACACCCGCCTCTGTGTTTTTTGGGGGCCACAGATCTCTGCAATGTTCCCTTTAATTATTGGTTGGCAGAGATCTGATAGCTGCACTCTGACTGTGTTAGGGCTACGATTATGACTGTGTGTGGGAAGCATTTTGACTATGTGATAGTCACACCCTAGGCGACTGAGAATTGTTGTGTGGATTGACCTTTAGTTTCAACGGATAGAATTTGATTGTTTACTGGAAACAATCTAACGAAATGATGGCTGCAATTGAATGTTACTGACATGGATTTTCTTTCTTAAACTACAGCCTGGTCATATAATAACTCTGCTTCTTAATATATGTAATTTTCGACAATAGCCACATGTAATTTTGGACAACAATCTCAACTGTTGACACCCTTCTGTAATTCTAATGTAATTGGTAGCCATTGTGCATTTACCCCCCCATCTTTACAGTCTTGGTAATTCACCATTACTTACTTTCAACTTCTCACCTATTTTTAGACACCACGAAATGAGATTCTGTGGCGTTTCACTTTTACCTCTAAATTTCTACTGTGCCTCGCAGTAATTCTCATTTGATACATAAGGCAATAAAACTCATTAATGCTTATGGCAGTGAATCTAATTTTAGAGATTTGGTCTTAGTTGCTCATTGAATGAATATGGCCTTATAGGAATTACCCTTCTTAGTCGACCCCTTAATACTTGTAGTAATTTAATGAGTTAATAATTTTTCACTATTGCATTTTTTAAATGTAGATAACCTTGTTAGTTGCTATATTAATGGTTATATTATTGTCATGTTAATTGCCTTATTTGCTATATTAATTGTCAATGTCTTGTAATTTGATTAAATGTATACTTCAAAGCAATACTGTAATAGTATAATGAGTAATTTAATGAGTTATTAATGATTCACTATTGCATTTTGCCTCAATGTAGATAACCTTGTTATTTGTTATATTAATGATTATATTATTGTCATGATAATTGCCTTACTTGCTATCTTAGTTGTCAATGTCTTGTAATTTGATTAAATGTATACTTCCAAAGGAATACTGTAATAGTAGTGAGTAATTTAATGAGTTAATAATGATTCACTATTGCATTTTGCCTCAATGTAGATAACCTTGTTATTTGCTATATTAATGGTTATATTATTGTCATGATAATTGCCTTACTTGCTATATTAATTGTCAATGTCATGTAATTTGATTAAATGTATACTTCCAAAGCAATACTGTAATAGTAGCGAGTAATTTAATGAGTTAATAATGATTCACTATTGCATTTTGCCTCAATGTAGATAACCTTGTTAATTGCTATATTAATGGTTATATTATTGTCATTATAATTGTCTTACTTGCTATATTAATTGTCAATGTCTTGTAATTTGATTAAATTTATACTTCCAAAGCAATACTGTAAGAGTAGTGAGTAATTTAATGAGTTAATAATGATTCACTATTGCATTTTGCCTTAATGTAGATAACCTTGTTAATTGTGATATTAATGGTTATGTTATTGTCATGTTAATTGCCCTATTCGCTATATTAATTGTCAATGTCTTATAATTTGATTGAATATATTACTTTCAAGGAAATACTGTAATAGTATAGTGAGTAAAGGTTACATCTCTTTCAATCCAATCACTGTGTTATGATCCTAAGTTTAATGCCTAGCCTCTGATATTTTCTCTACTAATCATTTTTGGGAATGACCAATTCTACTAGTTAAATGTTATACAGTAACAAGTGTTAATGTCTTACACGTCATTCCCAACCAGGATTACATTAAGGACTAATTTGAGGGTTCATTGATGACCCAACTATGATTTAGATTTGCTCACTGTAAGGGTTCTAATTACTTGTGTAATAAATTTTGGGTGCATTGGGTTGTTAGGAGGATTTTCATTAGCTTAGTAGGCTTGGTCTGCTTGTGTCGGGCGGGATGTAGACACCTCCTTGTTCCTCAGAACAGTCGCCAGCTCTGAGACCTTAAATGGTCAAAATCGATGGGAATCTGGGCTTGAGCATTTCTTATGTGTCCTGGAGGTCCTAACCATTGCAGGGTAGGACGGGCGGGTAGTCATTCTTACTCTTGTTAGGTAATCATGTTGTTGTTGCATGAGTTTCTTGCGTGGTGTTCGTCATCATGTTGCGTTGTTGAGTATAATGTCATGTTTACCTTCCTACACACAAAAAAAAAAAAAAAAAAAAACACTTGTTATGTGAGGCTTGATGTCGTAACTAAACAATAGGGTTGTTACATATGGTATCAGAGTGGGTTCAACCCACGATTTGGGATCGCTATGACTTTCGTTGGTAATCTTTGATTATACTATCGCTAATCGATTGGATTTTCATTCGTGCAAGTAATCATGGTTAGAGGATGTCGCGGGGGCATATGATGGGGTGCTAGGGGAGGAGGCGCGATGCCTCCAGTAGCATCCACGCTTGTGGGGTCTAACCCCCAGGGAGACGAGCAGGTTCCCGGACAAGAGCAGATAGCAGTTGGTGATGTAGTCGGAATGATGAGATATTTCCAGCGCATGTCCGAGGCACTGATCAGCCGTTTGGACAGAGATGAGGCCAGGGCACCGGCACCCACTGAGGTTCCACCACGCGCTCCAGTCGGTACTGGTAGCATTCACCGTGAACTCGAGAAGGTCAAATTTCCCGAGTTCTTTGGTGCCCCGGACGACACAGCTCCCGAGGCATGGTTGGAGAACATGGTGATGTGCTTCACACTTCACGATTATACCTCCAACATGAAGGTCCACATGGTAGTATTTCAACTGAAGGGGAGTGCTCTTCTATGGTGTAAGACACTCCTACCGCAGTTGAACATGGTTGTCGAAGATGTGTCATGGGAACTGTTCGAGGAACGGTTTCAAGAGAGGTACTTTTCAGAGGAATTCATTGAGCGTTAGCTCAATGAGTTCAACACCTTACAATAGGGAGGTTGTACAGTGCCCGAGTACGAGGCCTATTTTATGGAGCTGCTCTGGTATGCTCCACACCTTAACACTGATAAACTTAAGGTCAACATATTCATGTTCGGCCTTAACAGCATCCTACGTGAAAAGGTTAGGATTTTGATGCCTCAAACCTTGCATGATGCCGTCCAAAAGGCCCTCATAGAGGAGGAGGGGCTTATCAGCAGGGGTCAGACTAGGACTCCAGTGAGACCAGCAGGGAAGGTGTCATCTAGAGCACAACAACATCAGACATACGCCAGACATACGCCAGGATATCGTGGATTCTAGAGAGGATCCACTTTCACTACACCTTGACGATCGTTGCCTCAGCAACAGACACCTTATCAGGGACCACAACATCAGCAATAGCATTGACCGCAACAACAACAGTTTAGGCCTATTTAGCAGAACATACTAGGGTTCCAAGCCGATGGGCCATCATCTTCTACTTCGGGTACCAGGACTACTAGGTCAAAGAAGGGGTGTTGGACATGTGGGGAGACACACTACCAGCGCGACTACCCTGTGGAGAGGACCAGAGCGTCTATATCAGTTGGACCCACTACCATGGGAGATATGGGCAAGACCCATCGAATTCATGCAGCAGTGAATAACCGCCAGGAAGAGCACCAGTCAACTGTGCTTAAGATGACAGGTATCGTCATCGACTAAACCCTTAGTATTTTGATAGATCCCGGTGCTACCGAAAGTTTCATTTCTGGTGCAGCGCTAAAAAGGATTAAGGTAAAGGCAGTCGAACATGATGATTTTAGCTTCGTGGAGATGGCTTCAGGAGCCAAACAAAAGATTGGAGGAAAGGTTATGGGATGTATCCTTAACCTGGGAGAGTTTGTCACCAGGGCCAACCTGTACGTCACAATATTAGGATCTTATGACGTCGTGATTGGTATGGACTGGTTGGAATCGCATGAGGCGATACTCAACTGTAAGACAAAATGGTTGATCTTGGTTGATGACAAGGGAAAGAGACGTGTGATTGTAAGAGGGAACTAAGGAGTTTCCCTGAGGTTCATCTCTTCCTTACAACTACAGAAGAGCATGCGCAAAGGCTACAAGATTTATGTGATCCTTGCGTTAAATGAGAAGGGAGTAGCGGAAGGTCTAGAACACCTTCTGGTGGTGAAAGAGTTTGCGGATGTATTTTCAGAGCAGTTACCTAGGATGCCGCTGGAGAGGGAATTGGAGTTTACCATGGACCTAAAACCGGGGACTGAACCAATAGCAAGAACGCCTTATCGGATGTCGACCCCGAAGTTACAAGAGTTGAGAATGCAACTGAAGGAGTTGTTGGACCTGGGACTGATACGTCCTAGTGTGTCACCGTGGGGTGCACCTGTTATTTTCATACAAAGGAAGGATGGATTGTGGTGGCTTTGTATTGACTATCATCAATTGAACAAGGCCACGATCAATAATCAGTATCCATTGCCGAGAATTGATGATCTGTTTGATCAAATGAAGGGTGTGACAGTGTTCTCCAGGATCGATTTGCGATCAGGGTATCACCAGTTATGGATCAAGGAGGATGGCGTCCCTAAGACTGCCTTTAAGACAAGGTTTGTATATTACAAATTTATTGTTTTACCATTTGGACTGACAAATGCTCTAGGGGTATTTATGAGTTTGATGAACGGGGTGTTCCGTGAGTACTTGGACAAGTTCATCCAAGTGTTCATTGACGATATTTTGATTTACTCTTGGACGACGAAGGAGCATGAAGAGAACTTGCGCTTGGTACTACAGTGTCTGCGAGAGCACAAATTGTATGGGAAGTTGTCCAAATGCTCTTTTTATCAATCAAAGATTCACTACTTAGGGCATGCCATCTCCGACGAAGGCATCGCCGTGGATCCAACAAAGGTCGAGGCTATTATGGAATGGCCTACGCTGATGAATGTCTCGGAAGTGCATAACTTCATGGGTTTAGAAGGATACTATTGATGGTTCGTCGAGGGATTTTTGAAGATAACAAATCTGATCACGGAGTTGCAGAAGAAGAACAAGAAGTTTGTATGGACCGAGAAATGCGTGGAAGCATTTTGGAGGCTCAAGGAATTGTTGACAACAACACCAATACTAAAGGTCCCTGACATGGACATGGACTTGTTGGTATGCACTGATGCATCCAAGGAGGGATTAGGCGGGGTCTTGATGCAAGATGGACGAGTTATTGCTTACATTTTGAGGAAACTGAGAAGGCATGAGGAGAACTACGCGACACATGATTTGGAGTTATTAGCCATCGTATATGCCTTGAAGGTTTGGAGACACTACCTTGTTGGACAAAAAATTGAACTAAAGACTGACCATTGTGGACTACAACACATATTTACGCAAAGTGACCTAAACGCATGACAACAACATTGGTCAGAATTGCTTAGCGAGTACGACTTTGAGATTACTTACATCAAAGGAATAGTGAACCGAGTGGCGGATGCATTGAGTCAGAGACCACGCATCTTTTCGGTGTTGCCTCTTCAGACAAATCTACATGAAAAGATTCTAACTTTACAGCGTGACAATGACTGGTACAAAGAGGTTGAGGGTTTTATCAGACAAAACACAATGATGGTACCACGATTTGAGGGATTTTCTTTTGATAGCGATGGTTTATTGAGTTTTAAAGATCAGATTTACGTACCGCCCAACGATGAGTTGAGGATGTTGATCCTAAGCAAGGCTCATAGAGCAGTCTACATGGCTCACCCGAGAGTCACGAAGATGAGGGCAGACCTTAAACCCTTATTCTTCTGGAAGGGAATGAAGACTGACATAGTCAACTATGTGGCCAGATGTCTAGAATGTCAGCAGGTAAAGGATGAACATAGACACTCAACAGGATTACTATAACCACACGCTATTTCGGAATCAAAATGGGAGGTTATTTTGATGGACTTTATTGTTGGATTGCCACTGACAGCAAGGAGACATGACTCGATTTTCGTAGTAGTAGACACTCTGACAAAGAGTGCTTACTTTATTTCTATGCGTACGACATATCAGGCACCTGACATAGCTAGAGTTTTTATCAGTGAGATTGTGAGGCTGCATGGCATGCCTAAGAGGATTATATCTGATCGAGGATTAGTGTTTACTGGACGATTTTGGACGAGTTTCCAAGAGGCCTTGGGAACCCAACTTAACTTTAGTATTGTGTATCACCCGGAGACTGACGGGTAGACCGAACGAATGAATCAAAACTTGGAGGACATGTTGCGCATGTATGTGATGGACCAACAAAAGAGTTGGGAAGAATTCTTGCCACTGGTGGAGTTCACTTACAACAACAGTTACCAGAGCACCATTAAGATGGCGCCTTTCGAGTTTCTTTACGGGCGACTGTGTCGGATGCCCTTGAGTTGGGATCGGCTTGAGGATAGGATCCTGGTGGGACCAGAAGCGATCCAAGAAATGGAAGAGCAAATGCAAACAATAAGACAAAGGATTAAAGAAGCGCAGGATTGACGGAAGAGTTATGTCGACATGCACTGCGTCGACCGTAGTTACGAGGTCAGTGATCGAGTATTCTTGCAGTTTAAACCGCATAACAGTTCGATCAAGTTTGGGAAGGGAGATAAACTCTCTCCTAGGTTCATGGGACCTTTTGAGATTGTGGAGAGAAAGGGGCCCGTGGCCTATAGACTAGCCTTGCCTGATTCTTTGAGGCATATGCATGATGTTTTTCATGTATCTGTTTTGAGACATTATATTAGTTATCCTACACATGTTATTGACATGAGTTCCTTGCAGGTATTGGACGAGGGGGAACTCACGGATGAGTTGGTCCACATCTTGGATCATCGCGTTCGATAGCTACGATGTTGAATGGTAGATCAGGTCAAGGTCTAGTGGGACAATTATAATCCACACTCGGTGACCTAGGAGGATGCATATGATATGCACCAGCAGTTTCCATTTTTGTTTGATAGATAGACATATGATACTGTGATATACTTTATTTCGGCATTATACTATGAAGCTTTGGGACAAAGTTAAGACCAAGAGGGGTTGTATGTAACATCCCGCTCTGACGCACTGATCGAACTTATTCTTTGAGGACACTTGCTCGCAAGTGATCTGGATTTTTATGCTATTAAAACTTTTGATTTTGATTATGATGCATTATGGGTTGATGACATGTTGTTTTACTACATTGACATAGACAGGTGTTATTGACTTGGTTTTACTGAGTGTGCAGGGTTTTGGACCTTGAGGATGCAGAGGCATCGATGGAACCCCTTGGACTCTGGATCGAGTAAGGGAGTGTGCCATGGGGGTTTGATTGTTTTACTGTGACATTAGTGCATCTGATTGGATGATATGATATGGATATGTTCTGACATGATTTGTTGATGATGCAAGCTGACGATAGCTTGTCGACCAGACTCACATATGGAGTAAAGGGGTCACGCACGACTACCAGAGATGTTGAGGGAGAGGTGTGGACAACAGCCCTGCCACAACCAATTAGCACTCCCACCGTGGCTCGAACTGTAGGTTAATGATTACCTAGTTTGAGAGGACCCACAATGTTGTGAGGGCAGACTGCGACAATCGCTCATGATGATTCTAAAGGGCGCGCAATAAGGCGGGGGCCTTATTCCGTAGAATCCCTTAGTCTCCCACAAGTTCACCTGGTGGAGTGTTGACTCCAGGGGTTATTGATGTCTACCAAATCAGTCAAGAGGCGAGTGGCACCCTTGGAGCACGTAGTGTGTCCTGAAGGGCACGTCGTACAAAGGAATAGATGGGGCGAGTGGCACCCTTGGAGCACCTAGTGCGTCCTGAAGGGCACGTCACATTGTTGATGATAGAGGGATGAACCTAGATGGCCCTGAGACAAATAACATGTTAAGTAATTTTTAAAAACAATTTCCCTAAATAAATGTCGCCCAGTACGAAATTTAAGGCCTAAGTCTAAATTACGCTAGTGGTAAAATTTTGTCTTCTATTATAAAAAAAATAGTAGTAAAAATAATAAAAATAAAAATAACTTAAATAATAATTTTGACCTTCTTTAAATCTTGTAACATGAAGGGAGTAAGAAATTAAGTTATTCATAAAAATAAAATATGTGGTAATAAATGTAAAAAGGGGAAATAATTATTTTATCTTTTTGATAATTTAAAAAAAAAAATACTAATTAAATGATAAAAGGGAAAAGGGGTTAAATTCCACACCTGCGTTATTGAGTTCTAATTAAAAAGGAAAAAGAGGGAAAAATAAAAAAATAAATAAAAAATTAGGAAACTAGGGAAAAGAGGTAACATAAAAAGGGAAAAAGGGGAACTTAAGGGAAAAAGCGGAAAGTCAACTTAGTAAAGAATCTACCATTTAAGAGCCTTCTAATTTTAAACTGAATTAGCAACTTCATGATAGGGAAAGCCTTTAAAACCTGTAAGGGAATTTGGGGAAACCTAGGAGTGATTCTAGGAATAACTCTAGGTGGGTGAGGGAAATAAGATAATTAATTAATTAATGGAGGAATGTAGGGGTTGGGTGACACTTGTACGGAGAAGAATTTTTAGGAATTTATTTTTAAAACTTTAATTAAATGAGATTTTAGGAAAGAAAGGAAGTTCAAAACTCTATAAAATGAAGGAAGGAGAAGGATGGAGGATGACCTTTTGTCTGCGGAACGTTACGCCGTAGATATATCTACTTGACTGATTTACTTGTGGGAGTTGGGGATACCCAGCTCGAAGATGAGTGGTAGCTCAGCCTTGCGAGGCAAGATGGGAGCTAGACGAGATCTTTGGATAGTGTGTGTGGTCCCTTTGCAACTCGGGGGGCTAAGGGGGAAGAAGAGTACCCCTAGCATTGGCTGGGAGGTACCGGTGAAGTCTCAGCGGTCAGCGAGTAGGAGTTGCATGGAGCACGTGGGACATCGTTCGGAGCGGGCGATCAGGCAACGGTATTCTCTCTTCACTTTTGTATGGTAGGATGTATTAGGGCTTATGCTTGGATCTTCTTATTTAATGGAAAAGTAAATGATGATTTTTATATTAGTGATTGAAACCTTCCTTAGCCTAGCTCAATTGTTGTTGTTTCCCATGGCCTTCGCTTTCCTGCATGCCTTGACCACCTTGCCATGGTGTTGATTGTGTCCTTGAGGTTGTTTAGCCTTCGTCCCTAGCTCACCAGTCCTCGCCTGAGAAATAAGCCAGGAGCCTGATCTATGGTCATCGCATTAGCATTAAAATACCTATGGATCTCAATGCCCTACTTTCCTGTGCGAGGATAGTGAAGCGAAGGTGAACCTACCAGCCGTCTACCTCTGTTGTTTGTCCTTGGCTAATTGTTGTCTTGCGCCTTCTAGCGAAATTACTTCTGCAATTTCGTTTCACCATTGCGCTCTCAGAGGGTATTTTATTCATTAGTGATTTTCATGATAGTTTCCTCCTCTCGAAGGGAAAAATCTCAGCATTACCACTTGATGATAGTGTACCTTTTAAACCTTGTGACTATGATGAAATTCTTTCATTGTGAGTTACCCTTTGTTGACAGCGATATTTTTTTATTTACTAGTGACTGTGATTAAACATTCTGACAACGTTTTACCCATTTTCGGTTGCGGGTTAGCTTTTACTTGCCGACGAATTCACTCTTTTCTTCATAGTGTTTTTATCACAAAGTTTACAGTTCTTTTCCCCATTAAAATTACCACGAAATTATCTTAGCTCTGGAATGGAGTAGCTTCTATTTTTATGGCGAATTTTAACTTGTGTAACAACGTTGTCCCTATATTTGTGTAGCATTTTGGTTGACAGTGCTTGTAGTGTGTCAGCGTTGATTGGATTGGCCCGGGGTAAGTATGGTTATGGCCCTGCATTGTTAGCCTATCCTCCATTAAAATCTACATCTGAATTGTTACCTCTGCAATAGGTACTTGCGGATAGTTGTAACACCTTACCTCCGCTTTTGTAAACACGATTTGTTGTAATACTTACCTATGCGATTGTACCATTGTGACACCCGCCTCTATGTTTTCTTGGGGCCACCGATCTCTGCAATATTCCCTTTAATTATTGGTTGACAACGATCTGATAACTGCACTCTGACTGTGTTAGGGCTGCGATTATGACTGTGCATGGGAAGCGTTTTGAATGTGTGATAGTCGCGCCCTAGGTGACTGAGAATTGTTGTGTGGATTGACCTTTAGTTTCAACCAATAGAATTTGATTGTTTACTGGAAACAATCTAACGAAATGATGGTTGTAATTGAATGTTACTGACATCGATTTTCTTTCTTAAACTACAGCCTTGTCATATAATAACTCTACTTCTTAATATATGTAATAGGTACAACCACATGTAATTTTCGACAACAGTCTCGACTGTTGACACCCTTGTGTAATTCCGATGTAATTGGCAGCCATTGTGCATTTACCCCCCCAGCTTTACAGTCTTGGTAATTCACCATTACTTAACCGCAACTTCTCACCTATTTTTAGACAACACGAAATGGGATTCGGTGGCATTTCACTTTTACCTCTGAATTTCTACTGTGCCTCACAGTAATTCTCATTTATTACATAAGGCAGTAAAACTCACTAATGCTTATGGCAGTGAATCTAATTTTAGAGATATGGTCTT
This sequence comes from Picea engelmannii, assembly GCA_009831015.1. Taxonomy (NCBI): domain Eukaryota; kingdom Viridiplantae; phylum Streptophyta; class Pinopsida; order Pinales; family Pinaceae; genus Picea; species Picea engelmannii. The sequence continues at coordinate 46,099 of ML798629.1, read as the reverse complement.
AGTTGCTCATTGAATGAATATGGCCTTAGAGGAATTACCCTTCTTAGTCAACCACTTAATACTTGTAGTAATTTAATGAGTTAATAATTTTTCAGTATTGCATTTTACCTCAATGTAGATAACCTTGTTAGTTGCTAAAATAATGGTTATATTATTGTCATGTTAGTTGCCTTATTTGCTATATTAATTGTCAATGTCTTGTAATTTGATTAAATGTATACTTCAAAGCAATACTATAACAGTATAGTGAGTAATTTAATGAGTTAATAATGATTCACTATTGCATTTTGCCTCAATGTAGAGAACCTTGTTATTTGCTATATTATTGGTTATATTATTGTCATGATAATTGCCCTACTTGCTATATTAATTGCCAATGTCTTGTAATTTGATTAAATCTATACTTCCAAGGCAATACTGTAATAGTAGTGAGTAATTTAATGAGCTAATAATCATTCACTATTGCATTTTGCCTCAATGTAGATAACCTTGTTATTCGCTATATAAATGGTTATATTATTGTCACGATAATTGCCTTACTTGCTATATTAATTGTCAATGTCTTGTAATTTGATTAAATGTATACTTCCAAAGCAATATTGTAATAGTAGTGAGTAATTTAATGAGTTAATAATGATTCACTATTGCATTTTGCCTCAATGTAGATAACCTTGTTAATTGCTATATTAATGGTTATATTATTGTCATGATAATTGTCTTACTTGCTATATTAATTGTCAATGTCTTGTAATTTGATTAAATGTATACTTCCAAAGCAATATTGTTATATTATAGTGAGTAATTTAATGAGTTAATAATGATTCACTATTGCATTTTGCCTTAATGTAGATAACCTTGTTAATTGCGATATTAATGGTTATGTTATTGTCATGTTAATTTCCCTATTCGCTATATTAATTGTCAATGTCTTATCATTTGATTGAATATATTACTTTCAAGGCAATACTGTAATAGTATAGTGAGTAAAGGTTACATCTCTTTCAATCCAATCACCGTGTTATGATCTTAAGTTTAATGCCTAGCCTCTGATACTTTCTCTACTCATCATTTCCGGGAATGACCAGTTCTACTGGTTAAATGTTTTACAGTAACAAGTGTTAATGTCTTACACGTCATTCCCAACCAGGATTGCATTAAGGATTAATTTGAGGGTACGTTGATGACCCATCTTTGATTTAGATTGCTCATTATAAGGGTTCTAATTACTTGTGTAATAAATTTTGGGTGTGTTGGGTTGTTAGGATGATTGTCATTAGCTTAGTAGGCTTGGTCTACTTGTGTCGGGCGGGATGTAGACACCTCCTTGTTCCTCAAAACAGTCGCCATCCGTGAGACCTTAAATGGTCAAAATCGATGGGAACTTGTGCTTGAGTGTTGCTTATGTGTCCTGGAGGTCCTAACCATTGTAGGGTAGGACGGGCAGGTGGTCATTCTTACTCTTGTTAGGTCATCATGTTTTCATTGCATGAGTTGCTTGCGTGGTGTTTGTCATCGTGTTGCGTTGTTGAGTATAATTTCATGTTTACCTTCCTACACACACAAATAAATAAATAAATAAATAAATTTGCACTTGTTATGTGAGGCTTGATGACGTAACTAGACGGCAGGGTTGTTATACTTCCTTTAAGAACTAGAGGAACAGTATATGGTAGGAACAAATATTTATTATAGAAATCTTATTGTATAAATCCCTCCTCCATCAACTCTCAAAGGGATCAGGGTTGTCAAACAAATCTCTTTACAAAGGAAGCATCTTTAGAGAAAGTCTCTCCTTGCTCAGAAATGGTAATAATACGATCGAATCAGCGAAGCACAATGGAGATAGAAACCACATCCTTTTTAGCTGCGGGTACCTCCTGTAACCCTAATCCTTCTATTATTGTTTTAATAAAAACATTATCTATAAATACAGAGTGTTTGATCTCCCCTCCCCTTCTCGTGCTCCCTTCCCACATTATTTTCCTCCCCTCTCCCTCGTAGACACCCCTGCTCCCTCCCTTCTCTTCGACCACTCTAGTCTCCTCATCTTCCATACATCCATTGGATCCTTTATCTATGCCTTCTGCCCTTCTCTTGGAGGACACTTCTTCATCCTCTTCTGACACCTCCTCTGGGCGTTACTTATTAAGATCTCTGAACAAAAACCATTTGGGAGGACTAGCCTTGGATCCGCTCTCAACAAAGAAAAGTGGAAGAGGAAGAAAATCTCTCATTTCAAAGGAACAGAAGAAAGCTAAGATTGACCTACTAGTAGGAAAATAGGTCTCTATAGAAAGGGCACTTACAACAAGGCGAACCCTGGGAAAGGGGCCTTCATGAAACATTTTTATTTTAATTGTAGGGGATTGGTAGCCCCCCTCAAAAGAGCATCCCTAAAAGGGTGATTCTTGCAGAACATCTAGATGTCCTTCTTCTTCAGGAAACTTTGGGGGAAGGGGTTGAAGTTTTTAAGAGACTCTCTACTTTACTACCAGACTGGAATTTCATTACACTGAACTCTATTGGAAGGTCGTGAGGTCTTGCAATTGGATGGAACTCTCGCACTATCAAAGTCACCAAATCTTAGGGGTTTGACTCTGGTCTCGGTATGACATTTACCTCAATGGATTTGGAAGAACCCCTCAACATTGTAAACATATATGGAACCTATCTTAAAAGAGGCCCCTTTTGGGACAAAGTCTTCTCCAATTCATTCTTAAAATAAAAACTTGTAATCTTGGGAGGAGATTTAAATTTCTCCTTTGGTTTTTCAGAAGTATGGGGAACACGTGAGAGAACAGATCCTCTAACTAGTTACTTCACTCAAAAGTTGGCGGAGCACAACTTCCTGGATATTGAGCCGGTCAAACTCAAACCTACCTAGAGAAATAACAGAGTGGGCGATGCCAGTGTAGACAAAAGATTGGACAATTTCTTGATAAAAGATACACTACTTGAAAAATCCTTTCAAATCAAATAATGGATCGGACATGGGGGAATCTCAGATAATTATCCAATTTTTTTTTAATTAAGGAATGGGGAAAACAAGCCACCCAGCCCTTTCAAATTCAACAGAACTTGGCTCAATGACGACACTTTTTTAAATTTGGTCAAGGAAAATTGGATAATCTTCAACCCAGAAAGCAACTAGATGGAAAGGTTACACTTTATCAAAAATATTCACAAACTCAAAGAAAAAACAAAGAGTTGGGCCCACCAGAAATCTCTTAAGGAGGACATGGAAATAAAATAACTTGAATCACAGTTAAAACAAATATCGAAGGAAGATGGTGGTGGTTTTTCCATGACAAAAGCAAAAATAAATCTGCTCAAATTGGAAGAAAGGAGAAACATACTACTTAAGGAAAAAGAAGAAACTTGGAGATTAAAAAGCAGAGCTATTTGGCTAAAAAGTGGAGATGAGAAAACAAAAAAAATGCAAGCTTATGCAAAGGGCAGGAAATGCACAAACACTATTTGGCAACTTAAAGATCAAGATGGAAAGAAGGAACATACTTTTGAAGGATTGTCAAGAATCAGAAAAAACTACTTCCAGGAACTCTACAAAGAAGAAAACAAGGCCACTATTGAAGAACTGATCTGAATGACACAATACTTCCCTGGATTTGTAAACGAGGAGGATAACATAATGCTTATGGAAAAGGTAACCATAGAAGAGCTAAAATAAGTAATGAAGAATTTTCAAAAGGACAAAATCTCATGGCCAGACGGATGGGCAATTGAGTTCTTTCTGGGTTTCTTTGACTTTAATGGACAAGATATTCTAAGCTTAGTTGAAGAGATAAGGCTAACTGGACAAATTCCACTCAGTTTAAACTCTACCTTCATTGCCCTTATTCCTAAAATAGATAATCTGGATTCACTGGATGACTTCAGGCCAATTTCACTATGCAACTGCATCTACAAGATCATGTCCAAAGTCTTAGCAAGAAGACTAAAAAGAATACTCTCCGACAAAATCTCACTCGAACAGTTTGGGTTTCTGGAAGGCAAACAAATCCATGAAGCGATAGAGGTGGCACAGGAAGCTTTACACAACATAAAGACTAGAAAGCTAAAGAGTTAGGTGCTAAAAATTGATCTTTCCAAATCCTATGATAGAGTAATTTGGATCTACATATGACTTCTTTTAACTCACTTAGGCTTTATAGTCCCTTTCATCAGATGGATTATGTGTTGCATTACAATTGTTTCTTTCTCAGTGCTCATAAATGGATCCGCAACACCCTTTTTTAGATCTGAAATGGGCTTAAGACAAGGATGCCCCCTTTCCCCTCTATTTTTTCTTCTTGTGGCTGAAGTCCTAAGCAGGGCTCTTGCAACAGAAAAGCGTTCAGGTTTCTTTACGGGCATTAATATTTCCACTAATCTAAAATCACACACCTTCTCTTTGTGGATGATATTCTCATCTTCAAAACAGGGACAAAAGGGGAGGCTGAGACTTTAAATAACATTGTAAAAATTTTCTCCGAAGTTACTAGAATGCTTAGAAATGAAGGGAAGTTTACCCTTACCTCTTTTTGCCTCTCAAAAAGTGAAAAAGGACAGTTTCAACAACAATTTCCCTTCGAAGAGAAAACTATAGATGAAGGACTAAAGTACTTGAGCTTTGTTTTAAAACCAAATGATTATAGGAAGGAGGATTGGACATGACCTCTCAAAAAATTGGAAAAAAGAATAATATCTTGGAGCCATAAATGGCTTTCCAGGGTTGGTAGATTAGTCCTAGTAAAATTAGTCTTGGAAGCTATCCCAGTTTTTTGGATGTCACTGTCCTAGATCCCAAAAGGAACTTTGGGGGCAGCTAGAAAGCTCTCTTTCATATTTTTGTAGAGTGGGAAGAAATATACACACATGACACCTTGGGTTAGATGGAAAAGGATTGTAGTCCCAAAGGCTATAGGTGGATGGGGCCTAAAACATATACATGTCTTCTCAAAAGATTTGGCTGTTAAAGGGGGTTGGCACCTAATCACTACAAATAGCCTTTGATCAAAAGTAGTTATAAGAAAGTACATCGAACCAGACTCAGTGGAGTCATGGATCAAGTGGGCTCAAAAAAATCTTAAAGGAGCCTCAGTGATTTGGAAGGCTGTCATAAAATACTTCTCTGTTAGCGAGAATGGAATTGCTTGGAAAGTAGGAAATGGACTTCGGGTAAGATTGGGGGAAGATCCATGGATGGGAAGCGAAGGGAAGCACCTACTATCAAAACATCTTATTCATTCTTTAAGATTAAAAGGTCTAGATTCCTTAAACTCCCTTGTCGACCAGCCCTCCACAACCCTCTGGACTCAAAGGGTGGAAGTCAGCCACCGAACTTGATTTAAATGTTAAAGAGACAACTGAACTGGAGAGTTACCTTACAACCCTAAAAACTACACAGATCAGACTAAGAGACCAAGAAGATGAACTGGTGTGGGACATAAATGACTCAGGCATCTACACCCCAAAGGAAGGATACAATCACTTAATACAAGAGCTAGTACAAGAAGAACCAGTTTGGTGGTAGAAAAAGATTTGGAAGGTAAACTTCCCTCCTAAGTCAAAACTATTCTGGTGGAGCGTGCTTTAAAACAAAGCTCCAACCTGGGAAATACTCCAGAAAAGAAATTTTGCTAGACCAAGTAGATGTTCATTGTGAATGATTGAGGGAGAAACTGCACAACACCTTTTCCTAGACGTTTCTTATATAAGAATGGTTTGGACTGAAGTCTCCAGATCCCTGGAATTTTTTTTACGATGGACAGGCCACACATTGGGACAAGCTTGGAGGAACTGGTTGGAAAACTTATCTCATAAAAGATACAAAATACTACCTTTGTTGATCATCCAGGGACTGTGGCTTGCAAGGAATGAAGCCATTTTTAATGAGGTGTCTATAGCTCCATAAAAAACAACTCTCAACAGTTTGACAATCTTTTTGTCCTTTTCTCTTTCCGAAGGAAGAAACAAGAAAAAAACGATAAGAGAAGTAACCATTGAAAAATCAAACCATGGGTTTTTTTTTATGGAGCTTCACAACACTATACTTATGGAGGTGGAGGGTTATTATACTTCTCAGACACACACTACTACACCTTAGCATCTGGATTGAGAAATGGAACAAATAATTATGTTGAACTTATCAGCCTCAAACTACTCTTGGCCTATGCAATTGAAAAGGACTGCAAAAAGATAACAATTTATGGAGACTCAAAAAATGTAATAAACTGGATAAATGGGACTCAAAGATGCAACAATATCAGACTTTCCAATATTGTGGAAGACATAAAATCACTACAGAGAGTTTTTGATTCATTTTCCTGTCAACATGTTTACAAGGAAAGAAATGAAGAAGCGGATAGGGCATCGAAAGAAGGCACTCACTTGGAAATTGGCCGCTGGAAGATCACAGAGTTCTTAAATGAACAAATTCAAGAACAACAAAGAACCTTTTGTTGACTACTAAAACTTTTTTTGGTTTAAATGTTTTTGAATAAAATCCTATGGGATCAAGAAGACAAAACTACAACAAACACGGAAACCGATTTTGGTTTGTAATGATTATGTAAAATCCTACACGATGAAAAAGAAATAACTTCATCGAACAACAACAACACGCAATGAAGTAATACAGACATACTAGATCATAGGAATACACTACTGAAGTGTATCTACAAAATGTAATTTGTTCATTATAACGATAAGAATTATTTAAATTATAAAAAAATAGTATAAGAAATTATTTAAATTGTATTCAATATTATTTTTAATGTTTTTAAATGTAAATTTAGAATCTTGGAATTTAAATTTTGTTTATTAAATAATATTTTTAAATGTAAATTTAGAATTTTGAAATTTTAATTTTGTTTATAGTAATAAAGGTTTGTACCTAAAAATTGATTATTCTTGACTCTAGAGTTAAAATGGATATATACTTGTATATACTATTTTATATTAATATTAATAAATAAACTATAAAGTAAAATTAATGATATCTATCCTATAATATTAATATTAAATATCATATTCATTATTAATATGTGATAATGTTTGGTTAAATTTTATTCAATTAATTATTCATATTTATTTTTATTTAGCATTTTTCATGTCTAGTTCCGTGATATACTTCATACATTTTGTACCCAACAATTCTGGACTAGCTGGTTCACATTTATAGTCATGCTTATGTATCATGAGTCCGACTATTTATAGTCATGCTTATGTATCATGAGTTCCACTGCAACATGAGATTTAATCATTTATAAAATATTATAACATTGTACCAATATTTATAATAATTTATATAATGCTATAACACTTTTTACTTAAAATAGTATAAACAATTATTTAAATTGTATTCAATATTATTTTTAGTGTTTTTAAATGTAAATTTGGAATTTTGGAATTTTGATTTGGTTTATGATAATAAAGGTTTGTACCTAGAAATTGATCCTTCTTGACTTTAGAGTTAAAATGGATATATACTTGTATATACTATTTTATATTAATATTAATAAATAAACTATAAAGTAAAATTAATGATATCTATCCTATAATATTAATATTAAATATCGTATATTGTTGATAGAATGTGTTGTTAAGGCACTCCATGATGTTAAAGTCACTTCACTGGTTCGAAACAGACAAAAAATCCAATCATGTTAAGGGTTGAGTCGTGTTGATGAAATGTGTTGTTAAGGCACTCCGTGATGTTAAAATCAAAAAAATCCAGCCATGTTAAGGGTTGAGTCATGATTTCTCAGCCACAGGCTAGTCCCTCAGGTCACGAAGAAACTAGCATACCATTTTTTTTTATTAAATATACGATTCATTATTAATATGTGATAATGTTTTGTTAAATTTTATTCAATTAATTATTCATATCTATTTTTTACTCGTAAGATTCACTATACCTGAGTTCACAACTTTCGGAAAAATGACTAAGTGACTTTGGTTAAGTATAGAAGAAGGAAAAGATAAATACGCATATATATATATATATATATATATATATATATATATATATATATATATTGCACCAAAGGAAATGAAATGCACATATAAAAATATAGTAGAATAAAATATATGTGACATGGTGAGCGGGTTCGCAAACGGGCGAGTTCAGATTTATAGTCATGCTTATGTATCACTAGTCCTACCAACCACAACATGAGATTATTAATTTATAGAATATTATAACATTGTACCAAGATTTATAGTAATTTATATAATTCTATAACACTTTTTACTTAAACAATAGTATAAACAATTATTTAAATTTTATTCAATATTATTTTTAATGTTTTTAAATGTAAATTTGGAATTTTGGAATTTTGATTTTGTTTATGATAATAAAGGTTTGTACCTAGAAATTGATCATTCTTTACTCTAGAGATAAAATGGATATATACTTGTATATACTATTTTATATTAATATTAATAAATAAACTATAAAGTAAAATTAATGATATCTATCCTATAATATATTCATTAATAGTATGTGATAATGTTTTGTTAAATTTTATTCAATTAATTATTCATATTTATTTTTATTTTTCATTTGCACCCAACACTTCCATCATATACATTATGCACCCAGCAATTCTGGACTCGCGGAGTTGGTTGACTGATTCACATTTATAGTCATGCTTATATATCACTAGTCCGACCGACCCCAACATGAGATTTAGTAATTTATAAAATATTATAACATCGTAACAAGATTTATATTAATTTTTATAATGTTATAACACATTTTACTTAGAGAGTAGTATAAACAATTATTTAAATTTTATTCAATATTACTTTTAATGTTTTTAAATGTAAATTTAAATTTTGATTTTGTTTATGATAATAAATGTTTGTACCTGGAAATTGATCCTTCTTGACTTTAGAGTTAAAATGGATATGATGATGATGATTAACTTCCACTAAGATTACTTGTGATTCTTTAGAATTGTGTTTCTGTGCTCAAAAAGCATTAAGAGAAGCTTTACAAGATCACCATATTTTTGTTGAGTTAAGAGTTTAGGAAGGTTGATAGTGTGATCAATATTTTGAAAATGAGATCTAATATGGGTATAGGTTGGACAATCTAAGAGAAAGTGTTTTTCATTTTCAATCTAATATTTATTAATATTAATATTTGTTTAATATTAATATTAAAAAAATAAACTATAAAGTAAAATTAATTATATCTATTCTATAATATTAATATTAAATATCGTATTCATTATTAATATGTGATAATGTTTTGTTAAATTTTATTCAATTAATTATTCATATTTATTTTTATTTTTCATTTTTCATGGTTAGCTTGTTTGGTGATATACATTTTACACCCAACACTTCTGTTATATATATTTTTCACTCAACAATTCCGGACTTGCGAGTTGGTGGACTTGCTAGTTCACATTTATACTCAAGCTTATGTAATACTAGTATGACATACCTTAACATGAGATTTACTAATTTATAGAATATTCTAACGTTGTACCAAGATTTATAGTAATTTATATAATGCTATAACACTGTTTACTTAAACAATAGTTTAAACAATTATTTAAATTTTATTCAATATTATTTTAAATACTTTTAAATGTAAATTTGAAATTTTGGAATTTTGATTTTGTTTATTATAATAAAGTTTTGTACCTAAAAATTGAGCCTTGTTGACTCTAGAGTTAAAATGGATATATACTTGTATATATTATTTTATATTAATATTAATAAATAAACTATAAAGTAAATTAATGATATCTGTCCTATAATATTAATACTAAATATCATATTCCTTATTAATATGTGGTAATATTTTGTTAAATTTTATTCAATTAATTATTCATATCTATTTTTATTTTTCGTTTTTCATGTCTTGCTTGTTCCTTGATATATATCTTGCACCCAACACTTTCTTCATATACATTTTTCATCCAACAATAACAATTTTAGACTAGCGGGTTCACATTTATAGTCATGCTTATGTATCAAGAGTACGATAGACAACAACATGAGATTTAGTAATTTATAGAATATTATAACATTGTACCAAGATTTAATAATTTTTATATAATACTATAACACTTTTTACTTAAAAAATAGTATAAACAATTATTTAAATTTTATTTAATATTATTTTTAATGTTTTAAAATGTAAATTTGGAATTTTGATTTTGTTTATGATAATAAAGGTTTGTACTTAGAAATTGATCCCTGTTGACTCTAGAGTTAAAATGGATATATATGTGTATATACTGTTTTATATTAATATTAATAAATAAACTATAAAGTAAAATTAATGATGATGATGATGATGATTAACCTCCACTATGACTGATTGGTCTATCGGACCTTAAGAGGGTAAATGATTACTTGTGATTCTTTATGTATAGCTATAGAAGTCTAGATTACCCCAAACTTTAAAGTTTTATCAAAATTCAAAATAATTCAAAATGGATTTCAAAATATATTAATAAACTTTAACTACAACAAAAAGAAATTTAACTACTTTTGATTTATGTATAGCAATAGAACTCTAGATCACCCAAAAAATTGAAATATATTATATAATATTAATATTTAAAGTTTAAAGTTTTATCAAAATGGATTTCAAAATATATTAATAAAATTTAATTACAATAAAAAGAAATTGGACCACTTTTTCTTTATGTATAGCCATAGAACTCTAGATAACCCAAAAAATTGAAATAGATTATACAATATTAATATTTAAACTTTAAAGTTTTATCAAAATTCAAAATAATTCAAAACGGATTTCAAAATATATTAATTGTAGGACCTTTAAAAGGATCGTGAGTGTCTCAAATTCCTATTTATTATTATCCTTCTGGTCTCTATCCCTAGCAATAGCTTTTCGATTTCTAATTATTGCCCATTTTCCTTCTTTCCTAGCTTCTTTTACCTTTTGAACTTCCTTCCTTAATTCAGCTTGGTCTTCGGGAATGAGGTCTTCATTTATAAATATTCCTTACCCTTTTAAGCTCGGAAATTTACTAAGTATGTTATATTTATAGTCATTACAACTTACTTCGACACGAATCAACCTATCTTTATGATCAATTATTTTTCCTAACCTCTTTGCTTCTATGATGTAAGTTGTATCAATTTGTGATTTATTTTTTAATTCTTCTTTTACTATTGTTAGCATATCCTCCTCTTGTTGTTCTTTTATACCAAAAATTATGAGATTCAAGACTCTTTTGTTACGCTCATGGTCCAGTTCGATTAGCTTATTCATTTTCTCTTTCATGGGTTTGATATCCAATTTTTTTTCCATATTACTGAGGGTCAAATTGTTGGTTAGTTTTTCTTCTATCTCTTTAATCCTATCTCTCAAGTTGTAATTTTCTTCAACCCCTCATTCTTGGGTTGATTGTTTATGTTTTTCCATTTCTTGAATTCTATCATTCATTGTCTTCAATTCACTCTTGAACCCTAAGAATCTATCCTCTATTTGAGTTTGAATGGTATCTTTAATTTTTTTATCAATCATTGCCTCTAGCTCTATTTGGAGTTTTAAGTCTCTTTCTTCACTCCTTTTTTCTAATGTTTCTAACTTTATTTGGATTTTGGCATCTCTTTCTTCTCTTCTTTTTTCTATTGATTCCATATAATCGTAAAGGATCTCTAGGGTGATTTTGGGGGGGCTCCCCTTGTTAGGATGAGCTTTTGGAATAGGTGGTGGAGTGTTCATATTGAAAAGAAGAGAAAAAAAATGTAACAATTAATATTATGGATTCATTGTCTCTCAAATCTCTCAAATCAACTTTTACTTATGAAACTTAAAATAAATAATAAATAAAATATATTTAAATCTCTTTATGTAAAATTAAAATTGAATCAAAGTAAAAAGTGACTCACCTCATTTCAGATGTCCAATTGCTCAACCCGTTGAAGAAGCCAAAAATAATTTCCTAAAACCCCAGAGAAGTACGGCCTCCATAAAAAAGGTAAAAATCAAAGAGAAGTATTATTCTCGTTCAAAACCCGATAGAAGTTCGGAGAAACCTGGGTAAAAAAGGTAAAAGTAAAAGCTATTTCTGTTCAAACCCCAGATAAAAAAAAAGCGTTCAAAACCGTAGAGAAGTAGTATTCCCATCGAAAAACCACAGAGAAATAATTAATATGTGATAATATTAATATTAAATATCTTATTCATTATTAATATGCGATAATGTTTTGTTAAATTTTATTCAATTAATTATTCATATTTATTTTTCATTTTTCATTTTTCATGTGGCGTACTTCCATCATATACATTTTGCACCCAACAATTCCAGACTCGCGGGTTGGTGGACTAGCGGGTTCAAATTTTAAGTCATGCCTATGCATTAAGAGTCCTATCGACAACAACATGGCATTTAGTAATTTATAGAATATTATAACATTGTACCAAGATTTATAGTAATTTATGTAATGCTATAACTCTTTTTAATTAGAGAATAATGTTAAGAATTATTTAAATTTTATTCAATATTGTTTTTAATGTTTTTAAATGTAGATTTAAATTTTGATTTTGTTTATGATGATAAAGGTTTGCACCTAAAAATTGATCATTCTTTACTCTAGAGTTAAAATGAATATATACTTGTATATACTATTTAATACTAATATTAATAAATAAACTATAAAGTAAAATTAATGATATCTATCCTATAATATTAATATTAAATATCTTATTGTCCCCAAGGTGTAGGACAATAGTTGATGGAATGTGTTGTTAAGGCACTCTGTGATGTTAAAGTCACCGGTTCAAAACCTGTGGGGAAAACAAATCTAGCCATGTTAAGGGTTAGTGTGGCTCAGGCCTGGTGCAATCCCCGGGTGATTTTGACAGCATAGATGCCCTTGAGTCATGGTTTCTCAACCACAGGCTAGTCCCTCAAGTCACTAAGAAACTAGCAAACAATTTTTTTTTATTAAATATAGTATTCATTATTAATATGTGATAATGTTTTATTAAATTGTATTCAATTAATAATTCATATCTATTTTTATTTTTCATTTTTCATGTCCCGCTTGTTCCGTGATATACATCTTGACACCCAACACTTTCGTCATATGCATTTTACACCCCACAATTTTGTGTCATTTGGCAAGTGTCGTGTAAATGGAAGAAAATATGTAAAAAGAGGTCTCAAGGTCTATTCTCACCCCGATTTACTCGGAGGGTGTGCTTTTGGGCTGTGCGTTTCTCCCTAGGGGGGCGACAGGATTTGACCCCGTGTCACACGAGTACGATATTGTCGTTGTTACTGATTCCCCTATATATATATATATATATATATATATATATATAATTCATTTTTCATGTGTTAACCCAACACTTCTGTCATATACATTTTGCACCCAACAATTCCAAACTTCCAAGTTGGTGGACTAGTTTGTTCACATTTAAAGTCATGCTTATGTATCACTCTTATTTATCACGAGTCCGACCGATAGCAACATGAGATTTAGTCATTTATAAAATATTATAACATTATACCAAGATTTATAGTAATTTATATAATGCTATAACACGTTTTACTTAAAGAATAGTATAAACAATTATTTGAATTTTATTCAATATTATTTTTAATGTTTTTAATTGTAAATTTGGAATTTTGGAATTTTGATTTTGTTTATGATAATAAAGGTTTGTACCTAGAAATTGATCCTTATTGAATTTAGAGTTGATGATGATGATGATGATTAACATCTACTAAGACCGAATTGGTCTATCGGACCTTAAGAGAGTAAGTGGTTACTTGTGATTATTTAGATTTTTGTTCCTGTGCTCGAAAAGCATTAAGAGAAGCTTTCCAAGATCACCATACTTTTGTTGAGTTAAGAGGTTAGGAAGGTTGGTAGTGTAATAAATATTTTGAAAATGAGATCTAATATGCGTATAGGCTGGACAATATAGGAGAAAGTGTTTTTCATCTTCAACATTCTTAGTGTCACAAAGGTGACACACTCTTTCATCCCATGGTGTTTTAGGAATTGACCAACGCCCGGTTTCACTATGGAGCTTGTGAGAATTTGTTCTTATCTTAGCAATGTTTACTTTTTTCTTTACGCTTGGCAAAACAAATAGATAATTTTGATATTTTAGATTAGGGTTGATTACATATTTATAATACCTTAATTTTCTTTTTTCCTCTAACTCTTTATCACACCACATTTTCTCTTTAAATTTTGATTTGACGTTTTTTTTAATAGTATCTTTATTCTGCAAAATGGTTTCTTCCATGATTCCCCAATAGTTTAGCCAATATTGAGCATCTTTATGCCATCCTCGCTTGAGTCGATGGTGATTATGACTTGATTTTGAAGCAATTTTAGGTAACCTCTTGTCTTCCATGTTGTTTAACTTGTTCTTATACATTAGGTATCTAGTCATAGCCATTCTCTCAATGGGAGAGAGGATTGTTTCTAAGAGGAGGATGGGATAGGTTGTATTTCCTTTAATTTTGAGATTATAGGTTATAAAATTCTTTTGTATTTTCTCTATCTTTCTCTAGGATTCACAAGAGATACTACAACCCCAGACTTCACATCCATAAATAATAACATGTGTAACAATAGTCTCAAAGAGGAGTTTCTTCTTATCCCAACTCCAAAGATTAGCCGATTTACAATTGTTTTCAAACCCATAATAAGCTTTCTATCCCCCAATAATCTTTTTCTCAATGCTATAATTCCAATTGAGTTTGTGGTGAATAATCACTTCCTCCAAGTTGTTGTTTTCATATACAAAGGTATCATAAGATATCTTATTGGATTTAATAATCATGACCTTAGTCTTATTAATATTAACAATAATACCCATATTGGAGCAAAAATCCTTGAGGATTCTTAGTTGGTTTTCAAGATCATGGGGACTCCTTGCCATAAGAACGATATCATCGACATAAAGAATAAGATTGATGACTATACCAGTGAGAATAGGGCCAACACAAACTATTTTTTCCAAGCATTCTTCTAACTTGTCAATGTATATGCCAAAAAGAGCAGGGGACAAGGGACAACCTTCTTTGACTTTGATATTACAGTTAATCTCTTTTGACCAGCCTTCAATGTTTTTAAACTTAGCAATAACTTTTTCATATATCCTTATTGCAACAACCCTCAACTCGAGAGGCACTTTTATCTCTTCCAACCTAATCCAAAGGTTTTTCCTAGGAACCATGTCAAAAGCTTTTCTAAAGTCAACAAAATAACAAAAAAGATTGGTTTTAGTATTGTGGAACTCCTCTGTAAAATGGATATATACTTGTATATATTGTTTTATATTAATATTAATAAATAATCTATAAAGTAAAATTAGTGATATCTATCCTATAATATTAATATTAAATATCGTATTCATTATTAATATGTGATAATGTTTTGTTAAATTTTATTCAATTAATTATTCATATTTATCTTTATTTTTCATTTTTCATGTCCCACTTGTTCCGTGATATACATCTTGCACCCAACACTTCCGTCATATACATTTTGCACCCAACAATTTCGGACTAGTGGGTCCACATTTATAGTCATGTTTATGTATCACTAGTCATGCTTATGTATTACCCCAATATGAGATTTAATAATTTATAGACTATTATAACATGTACCAAGATTTATAGTAATTTATATAATGCTATGATACTTTTTACTTAAAGAATAGTATAAACAATTATTTAAATTTTATTTAATATTATTTTTAATGTTTTTAAATGTAAATTTGAAATTTTGGAATTTTGATTTTGTTTATGATAATAAAGGTTTGTACCTAGAAATTGATCATTGTTGACTCTAGAGTTAAAATGGATATATACTTGTATATACTATTTTATATTAATATTAATAAAGAAACTATAAAGTAAAATTAATGATATATATCCTATAATATTAATATTAAATATTGTATTCATTATCAATATGTGATAATGTTTTGTTAAATTTTATTCGATTAATTATTCATATTTATTTTTATTTTTCATTTTTCATGTCCCACTTGTTCCGTGATATACATCTTGCACCCAACACTTACGTCATATACATTTTGCACCCAACAATTCTGGACTCGCGCGTTCACATTTATCGTAATGCTTATGCATCATGAGTCTGATCGACCGCAACATGAGATTTAGTAATTTATAGAATATTATAACATTGTACCAAGATTTATAGTAATTTATATAATGATATAACACTTTTTACTTAAAGAATAGTATAAATAATTATTTAAATTTTATTCAATATTATTTTTAATGTTTTTAAATGGAAATTTGGAATTTTGGAATTTTGATTTTGTTTATGATAATAAAGGTTTGTACCTAGAAATTGATCCTTCTTGACTCTAGAGTTAAAATGGATATATACTTGTATATACTATTTTATATTAATATTAATAAATAAACTATAAAGTAAAATTAATGATATATATCCTATAATATTAATATTAAATATCGTATTCACCCGGATGGGGTGCCACCTGGCGCGATGAGGTAGACATTGGGTGCATATAAGTTGAGGGATTTATTATCCCGGGCTGCCACCCTCTGTGCATTAACGTCCCATGGATCACACCACATGGGAATTTAAGGTAGTGTGCCTGGTTGGGCTCTTGGATGAACGAAACAACCAGGATTTTGGTACTAGGTAGATGCAAAGGTCCCGTAAGCCTTCAATGGAGATGGGAGAGGTCACTTCGGGTTCCCCAGGCGTTAAAAGCATCCCCAGAATGCATCTCCACTCATTTGTAACCTAGTGTGCTCTTCTTGTAGAGAACTTCAGCCCTCACAGTCTTTCTAGCATCATCGCTTTCACTTCGACCCTCACAGTCCTCCTGGCCTCAATTTCCCCCCTGCGAACCAGGATCATTCACCACCACCCCTCCATTTTCCTCCACTGCACGCTACTTCTTTCCACCATTCCTCAAGAGCATGGTAAGCCCAAGAGGGGTTCCAAGAAAACCAATTCCCTCTCTCGAGCTACCAGGCTCACTACATCCCAACGAGTGATCATCGCTCACTTTGGCCACCACCGTTATTCCACCGAGCACACTAAGTCTGTCTCGCTTCAGTCTCCCGAGGCGGGCAAGGTAAAAAAGGAAACCACGTCCTCCACAATGCACTTTACCCTGTCACCACCTTCATCGCTGCATCCCAGACCAAGCACAGTGAAAAAGGAGGCGTCACCTCTGCCTCTGCATTACAATCCCAGCATTGTGAAAGAGGAAGTGCCACCTATGGATCTAAATTACAGGCCAAGCACAATGAAAGAGGAGGCACCACCCTTAGGGGTGCCCCCCCTCCCCCCAACTACCAACTCTTTAGCCCCTCTAGTTGTCAAATCGGGAGAGCCCTATTATGGTGACGGGAGCTGCCAAGTGGAGGAGGAGATCCCTCCAAGTTGGAAGTTGGCAGGCACAAACAAGGAAGAAAATATAGCGGGCAACGACGACATGGGGAAGGGAAAATAGGCGTCGCACTTCTCCAACCATCTTGCAGAAGAGCACCTAGAGCTCCTCTTTGATATCAGACAACAACAGGATGATTAGACGCACTCTCAAGGAGTTCTCAGTCAAAGAATGAACATTTTGTTAGAGGCACTCACCGATGCTCCAGCGCAAGCCCAACGCCCGACTTGCAGACAACGATTTACCCCATCTTATAACCTCCATGGACAACTAGGTTCTTCCATGGACTGAAGCGACTCACCCTAGGTCACAGTCTCTTGATTATTTTAGTTGTAGCATCAATGGTTTAATTTACCACGACGACAGGCTTGATTTTGTTCATTTTGTTTGTATAATCGTACTAGTAATGGCGGCTCAACATATAGCCAGCCTTATATTAGGAAGGTAGGACTGGTACCTGCAAAAACTTGCAAATTTTCTATACTTCTTTTGTATAATTTCTCATAGTCATGGCAGCGCCAAAACAGATTGGAGAGACATGTTTTGGTTTCCCTCCTATGGCGGAACAGGTGGCTGCCAAATGTCACTGTATTTGGATTTGATATAATATAAGGCCTCTTTTTATTAAAAAAAATATAAATTAAATATTGTATTCATTATTAATATGTGATAATGTTTTGTTAAATTTTATTCAATTAATTATTCATATTTATTTTTATTTTTCATTTTTCATGTCCTGCTTGTTCTGTGATATACATCTTTCATCCAACACTTCCGTCATATACATTTTTCACCCAACAATTCCAGACTTGCGGGTTCACATTTATTGTCATGCTTATGTATTACAAGTCTGACCAATCGTCATGCCTATGTATCATGAGTTCGACCGACCCAACATGAGATTTAGTAATTTATAAAATATTATAACATTGTACCAAGATTTATAGTAATTTATATAATGCTATAAGACTTTTTACTTAAAGAATAGTATAAACAATTATTTAAATTTTATTCAATATTATTTTTAATGTTTCTAAATGTAAATTTAGAATTTTGGAATTTTGATTTTGTTTATGATAATAAAGGTTTGTACATCCTTCTTAACTCTAGATTTAAAATGGATATATACTTGTATATACTATTTTATATTAATATTAATAAATAAACTATAAAGTAAAATTAATGATCTCTATCATATAATATTAATTTTAAATATTGTATTCATTATTAATATGTGATAATGTTTTGTTAAATTTTATTCAATTAATTATTCATATTTATTTTTATTTTTCATTTTTCATGTCTCGTTGTTCCATGATATACATCTTGCACCCAACACTTTCGTCATATACATTTTGCACCCAACAATTCCAGACTGGCTGGTTGGCGTACTGGTGGGTTCACATTTATAGTCATGCTTATGTATCACGAGTCCGACCCACCGCAACATGATATTTAGTATTTTATAGAATATTATAACATTGTATCTTGACTTTAGAGTTAAAATGGATATATACTTGTATATACTATTTTATATTAATATTAATAAATAAACTATAAAGTAAAATTAATGATATCTATCCTATGATATTAATATTAAATATGGCAATCATTATTAATATGTGATAATGTTTTGTTAAATTTTATTCAATTAATTATTCATATTTATTTTTATTTTTCGTTTTTCATGTCTCGCCTCTTCCATGATATACATCTTGCACCCAACACTTCTATCATATACCTTTTGCACCCAACAATTATGTGATACACATTTTGCAGACAACACTTCCATCATTTTCAATTTGACCTCAAACCACTGGAACTCGCAAGCTTCACTATACTCGGGTTCACAACTTTCAGAAAAAGGACCAAGTAACGAAAAAGATAAAGTACAAGGAAAAGAGAAACTAGAAATTGGTTAAGTATAGAAGACTGAAAAGAAGGGTTAGTGTATTCACCTCTGTAATAGATATGTTTCATGCTACCTTTATAAAATGATAAAAACACATAAAACTATATATATTAAGCTATTGCACCAAAAGAAATGAAATGCACGTATACAAATATAGTAGAATAAAATAGATGTGACACGGTGCGTGGGTTGGCGGACTCATGGGTTCACATTTATATTCATACTTATGTATCAGGAGTCCAACCCACCACAACATGAGATTTAGTAATTTATAGAATATTATAACATTTTACCAAGATATATAGTAATTTATATAATGCTATAACATTTTTTACTTAAATAATAGTATAAACAATTATTTAAATTTTATTCAATATTATTTTTAATGTTTTTAAATGCAAATTTGGAGTTTTGGAATTTTGATTTTGTTTTGATAGAATGTTTAAATGAAACTTTTAAATTTTTGAAACATTAAGAATATACAACATGAAAAATTTCTAAATTTTAAGACACCAAGATTATACACTAAAACACTAAGTTTATACACCATGAAAAATTTCTAAATTTCTGAGACCCCAAGATTATACACCTTGAAAAAATTTCTGAATTTATGAAATAATTTCTGAAACAACACCTAAAAAACTTTTAAAATTTTTGAAATAATTTCTGAAACACCAACACCTAAAACTTTTAAATTTTTGAAACACTAAGATTATACACCATGAAAAATTTCTAAATTTCTAAGTCACCAAGATTATATAAGGAAACACTAAGTTTATACACCATGAACAATTTCTTAATTTCTGAGACACCAAGATTATACACCTTGAAAATTTTTGTGAATTTATGAAATAATTCCTTAAACAACACCTAAATAACTTTTAAATTTTTGAAACACTAAGGTTATACACCATGCAAAATTTCTAAATTTCTGAGGCACGACCAAGTATATACAGACCCAACAACTCAAATATGCAATTACAGTAATCTAGTAAGTAATTTCCTAAATTTCAGTTGAAGTAAACTTGATTAAAAAATGTGCCCTGATAAAAATACACAGAAACACTAAGTTTATAGACCATGAAAAAATTATAAATTTATGAGACACGAAGATTATACATATTGAAAAAATTTCTGAAACAACACATAAAAACTTTTAAATTTTTGAAACACTAAGATTATGCACCATGCCAAATTTATAAATTTTTGCACCAAGATTATACAGACCCAACAACTCAAATATGTAATTACACAGTCAGTAATTTCCTAAATTTCAGTTGAACTAAACTTGATTAAAAAATGTAGTAATTTATATAATGCTATGACATTTTTTACTTAAAGAATAGTATAAACAATTATTTAAATTTTATTCAATATTAACTTTAATGTTTTTAAATGTAAATTTGGAATTTTGGAATTTTGATTTTGTTTTGATAGAATGTCTAAATGAAACTTTTAAATTTTTGAAACACTAAGAATATACACCATGAAAAAATTCTAAATTTCTGAGGCACCAAGATTATACACGGAAACACTAAGTTTATAGACAATGAAAATTTTCTAAATTTTTGAGACACCAAGATTATACACCTTGAAAAAAATTCTGAATTTATGAAGTAATTTCTAAAACAACACCTAAAAAACTTTATAATTTTTTGAAATAATTTCTGAAACACCGACACCTGAAACTTTTAAATTTTTGAAACACTAAGATTATACACCATGAAATTTTTCTAAATTTATGAGGCACTAAGATTATAAGCAGAAACACTAAGTTTATACACCATGAAAAATTTCTAGATAAATTTATGAATTTATGAAATAATTTATGAAAAACAACACTTAAAAAACATTTAAATTTTTGAAACAATAAGATTATACACCATGAAAAATTTATAAATTTATGAGGCACCAAGACTATACACCTTGAAAAAATTATTTCACACCAAGGTTATACAAACCCAACAACTCAAATATGCAATTACAGTAATTTCAGTCAGTAATTTCCTAAATTTCAGTTGAAGTAAACTTGATTAAAAAGTGTGCCCTGCTAAAAACCAAGGTAGGGCATTTATATAACCTGCTTATGTTTAAAAACAGAAGTAAATCAGTCCACCATGCTCCCACGCGTTCATATCACACTTTGATGTACATATCATGTTTTAACGTCTTAACGACATGATATGTCGTGTTAAAGGCATCAGGGTTGGAGACATTGGACTTACCAGAAATATGCAATCCCTTACTGTCCAATTTTCCTATGAAACTACAACTTTCATAGCGTATGAAGCAGATAAAATCCCAAGTTCTACCACCAACGACATTCTCAAATTTTTGTGGGATGATAGTTGTTGCATCTTGTGATACAGAACAACAGGTCCAACTGTGGATGTAGGAAACCAACCTTGCAAGGTTGAAGCAAACAAGGGCGTAGGATCTCAACCCTGGAAACTGCAAGAACATGTCTAACTGCTCAAATTCACTACAAACAAAATTTTATCCAAAAATCGAAGGAAAATGTATTGTAACATGCTTGTTAAGTAAACATTTAAGGCTATGAGGCATGTTAGGTAAACATTTAAGGCTGTCAAAACTGTCCAAGGGCCTCATGTTGTGTAAACATTTAAGAAATAATGTGTGTGGAAACAATAAGACCTCCAATCCATTATCCAATCAGATCAGGACATATATGGTATTTTTTATTATATAAAAATCAATGTTTTTAGTTCCCTAGTTCTAACAATAGATATTATGCAAATATTTTTGGTCAAAGGAAAAACTAATATGAAGTCAACGCCTTTGGCAGGGACTAAAAAACTATAGTACATTAAATTCATTTACCATAAGGACTATAATGATGTTTTGGATTTTCCTTTAAAATATTTTGAAGTAAAGTTACTCATCATAAAAAACATAGCAATTTATTTTTTAATTGTATTTAACAATTGATGATAAACATTTTGACTTTCAAATTCCAACATTGAATGTAAGTTAAATGGTGTTTTCTCATGGAATCTTTTTTTTGAGGTTTCTTTCTCAATTATTTGGAAAGTGAATTTCTTTTACATTAAATATACTCATACAAAATTTATTTATTCAATATATAAATATGTTTTTTTATTTATTCAATATAAAAATAGGGGTTGGCTAGTTGTTCTACGAAATAGTTTTTTTCACCAGAATTCGGCTATATAAATTTACACGAATCACTATTTTTTGTTGTTCAGAATTTATTTATAAATGCATAAATGGATTCAACATGTTGAAAAACTCCAGGCACTCGGATTATATATAAATAATCACTTAAATTTACGAATCCAACAATTTATGGTCGGATTTCGAGTAAATATCCAAGAAAAAAATCTTCATTTTGTAGAATCTTTAGCCTACCACATAAAAATATGCTCTCTTAGAAGAAATAGATTCTTATATATTTGAAGTCCTAAGGGTCTTCTAGAAACAAGTAAGAAAATCATGACCAAATATAAAGTTAGCAATTTATTTTCTACCTAAAAAGTAAAAATAAAACATGGATAAAATAAGTGAAACTATTAATGAAGCTATTTTTTTTTATGATTAGTAAAATTATTTATTCTCTTTTTTTCTATTTTATTATTAATATTATTATCATTAATTATATATATATATATATATATATATATATATATATATATATATAATTTTTATTTTATTTTTTAATTTCAATTTATTAATTTAATTATAAATTTAAAATTAAATTAACCAAAAATATTTTGAAAATTGCCTCCTTAAAAATAAAAATAATCATAACCATGAGCTCCTTGCGTTTATATCACATTCCTTATTAAAATAATAGAAAGTAATTAAACACCCTTCGGAGATGCTTCCATACAAAATATTCTTAAGCAAGATATGCTCTCATGTATATTGTATTCTTGGTATGTTTTGAAGAAGCCACCACCATTAATTATTATGTTGTACATTTTATCTTATAAAACTCACAAAACTCAAAATATTTTTATGTATGAAATCAGTTAATTTCATTTGGTATTGTCTAACTTTTTTTTTACGAAATGGTTTTTTCGTTAGAATTCGACAATATAAATCTACACGAAATCATTATTTTTTGTTGTTTAAAATCTATTTATGAATACATAAATGGATTTAGCATGTTGAAAAACTCATGGGACATTTAGATTATACATAAATAATCACTCAAATCTGCGGATCTAACAATTTCTTGTCGGATTTCGGGCAAATGTCCTCGAAAAAAATCATTCAAGAAAAATCATTTTGTAGAATGTTTAAACTATGACATTTCATTCTACATGACACTAGGGAAAACAATTAATTTCATTTCATTTTACATGGCATCTATGGACTACATTGAAGTTAATTTCATTCATTCACATTAATTATCATATTAAAAATATGAAATACACTACTCAACCTATGAATTAACGAAGAAAGTCTTATCTATTCATATTAATATTATATTAAAATTGTAAAAATTTTCTAAAGTAGAGAGGTATGTATGTTTATTAACTTAAATTTGTAATATTTTTTTCTTCTACGGTTCAAATATGGGAGATTCACTAAATAAACTTATGAAATAGTATGTGCATTCATGGAATATTAAATTACATGCCTAATTTCATTAGGTATTAAAAAATGTATTCCTAAATCTTTTTGTTGAACCCGCTTCCTAATACATTTTTCTAATTTAAAAACCCTTTATTTTCACTAGATATCCTAGGTATACATTTTTTTCATAACATTTTTAATATTCATTTTTAATTTTATCCCTAGTATGATGACATGGCACAACTCTAATAAGACATGGATGAATATTATGCAAACTAATCAACTCCCTTTTTTCTTCCTTATTTAATTTACGCAATGAACTAATTGAAAATTAATAACTATTCTAACAATACTAATTGATTTTCATCATGTAGGTCAAAAGGATCCAAGTTACCCAAACCATGCATGCTCTTCTCTTTCCCATTGGATCAACCAAACAAAGACACTAAGTGAAGAGATTGGCTTTTGAGTCACTATTAGTGTAGAAATTCCTACATCATATTCCTCTAGGGAAAAATCATTTTTGGAAGATACATACACAAATTTGTATGACCCTTTATTTTCTTCTAAACAATGGTGATTCGTTATAAAGACCTTCCACTGGGTAGTTTTTTCTTATTTTGGTGAAATCGTCAATTTATATTCAAATTTTTGCTCAAATCCTTCATTTTGGTAGGTCCCATATTGATGGGAAAATAAAAATATCGGGTCAATATAGAAGAGTTAGGGAGATGTTGATCCTTTTCATGCCTGAGCAACTACATAAATTATTACATAGAGAATACCTTCTCGTGTCACAGAGAAGGTTATGGACATTGAACAAAGAAGAAGAAGAAGAAGACCATTCATGGAGAACAAATACACCATTGTGAATCTTGAACGGTACATACTAGTTTAGTTTAAATCCACCTATTGAAATCCTCTCCCCAATACCTAATCCTAACCTCCCCATACCTAATTCTAAACCCCTCAGTATCTATATGTTGTAAATATTGGAAAAACACCCTTTGACCCCTATATATTAGGTAATATATTTCTTTCATTTTTAGAAATTTTAACCTCCCAAGATGATTTCACATTGTATAACATTGCATAATTATTGAACCCTACAAGTTCAAGTGAATCATCGACAAATCATCACCCACACTCAAAGTACATGTGATGATAAAGTGAATCTCATCCATTAATCATTTTAATTATGAAATTTGTCCTCAAAGTGGATAGATAAGTATGAGTAATTATCATATCTTTACTAATTTGGTAAATAAGAGAATCTTATATTCTAAGAACATAGAATGATCAATTGATGTCACTCAACAACTATGTGATCAATTGATGTCACTCAACAACCATGTACCCTAACTTGATGTATGTATCTTTCAATGGGAGTTTAAGGGAATACAATAGTAAGAGCGTGTTCACGACATTGGGAAAAAAGAGGGAGTAGATATCACTTTTAAGAAAATATATTTGGAGAACCTTCACCCACTTGAAATAGAACTTTGTTAGATCTAATATTGACTACCACAATATCACCAAACTCACAACGAGAATTGACAAATTCTCTTATTAGTCCCTTCCCTTCAGGGTGCAGGGACTATTAGTAAATGGTTTTTACATAGTCTATTAGTTATGCACTCAGACCAAAGCAACACAAACCATTTTAAACTAAAGTTTTGAAAGTTTTATGCAATTTCCAAACTCAAATTTGATTTTTTATCGTAAGTTTTCAATTTGAGGTCTTATTTGGCCTCTTCCTGAGGCATAGGGAGGCATAGGGAGAATAGATGCAATTTTTTTCATTTGAAACTTACGAAATGATGGCTACATTAAGGTGTCCATCTCTTCAAGTAAACTAATGCTATCTTCAGATATATAATTAGTTAGTTAACATTTAGTGTTTTCTCTCTTCACTCCCCTTCTTTACTAGGTTTGGGTTCTTCATTAGGGTGAGGTTCTTCAATAAGGTTACATGCCCAACAGAAGAGGTTGAGAACCATGAAAGATTTGTTTCCACCAATGGTGGTGATTCTAATGAATAATTAATAGATAAGGCCATGCAAGGCCAAGCCCATTCCATCTTCATCTGCGCATTCCTTTGGCCAAGCCCATTCCATCTTCATCTATGCATCATTTCATCTGCACATACTTTCATCCAATCGAGTTCATTCCATCAACGACTTACCCTCTCTCTCAATTTTCACATGGTGACTCCAATGGAGTTTTCCTTCCCAAGATATTGTAAAATTCATTCAATTGTCCAGTCCAGGCCTGGGTGGAAGTTGTTCAAGAAGCCTCCAAAATATCAAAGCACCACATATTTGTTGGTAAACCACATTCTTCTTTAATTTTCAAAAAGAACAACAACATGTCAGGTTTTCACTACAACTTTGGGGTAATATGTTAAGAACCAAACATCAATATAGCATATAAAAACCTCAGGAAAAGTACTCAACGGCTTGAAAAAGAGATAATTTCAAATAATAAGCCTCTTCGAGGGGGAAACCTCCTTTTACCCCACTTAAATGTTCAAGTACCAGATGATTCAAAATGAAAATGTCTCCTTGGTATATATAGGAGACTAGGAGGTATAATTACAAATAATGGCCTAAAGCCGAC
>ML798629.1:0-15755 GCA_009831015.1 Picea engelmannii | reverse complement strand
TTTTTGGGTGGCATGTTGGCCAAGTATCACTTTTGAACCTTGATTTTGAGGTGGTTCTGCTAGACAATATTTCTTCTGTTGTATCTCCCAATTTTTGGCCCTTCTGGGTATGAAACTTTCTGTTATGTATTTCTCTGATATTTTTTCTCTGCAATGCCACAGGTCTGATCAAAATTGGATGTGCCAAGTGGAATTTACAGTAACTTCCCCACAACTTGTCGATTTTTGGCCTTTCCAAGATATCTCACTTGTATAGTGTGCCCCACACAAAATAATTGATATAAAATTTTTAAACTCATACCCAAAATACTACAGACTGTTCACAATCCAATGAAACCAGTCCCACACAATTTCGATACTCTAGGAAGAAGTTATGATTGTTTTACCTGGAACACCTTCTTGAGACTAGTCAATAGGGCTAGTCAGATACCCTATCTTACACAGGGTGTATCTACAAATTTATG
The DNA here is from genome assembly GCA_009831015.1 of Picea engelmannii. Lineage (NCBI taxonomy): Eukaryota > Viridiplantae > Streptophyta > Pinopsida > Pinales > Pinaceae > Picea > Picea engelmannii. Next base: position 15,291 of record ML798629.1, on the reverse strand, counting down.
ATGACCCAAAAGCTAAACTTTTTTCCAAAGATACACTACTAATTTCTATAAATGACCTCCAGAGTTCAGTGTCTGAAACATTACAGAAACGTTTGTATAGAGAAAATTCCGCAATGACTCCTTTTAGGATGATTCCAGAACCCTATAGTATACAGGTTGTATCACCGCAACTATAAGGCCTCAGGAGCTGAATTTTTAACCCAACATACATTGATCCGTCTTCTAAATTCCCTCCAATCCGTTCCTTCTGAAACGTTGTAGAAAAAAAGTTATAGCAAAAATGCCACGGTGTCTTAGATGTAGCAGCGAAACCCCAAGACCTTGAGCTCTGATACCATATGTTAAGAACCAAACATCAATATAGCATATAAAAACCGGAAAAGTACTCAATGCCTTGAAAAAGAGATAATTTCAGATAATAAGCCTCTTCGAGGGGGCAACCTCCTTTTACCCCACTTAAATGTTCAAGTACCAGATGATTCAAAATGAAAATGTCTCCTTGGTATATATAGGAGACTAGGAGGTATAATTACAAATAATGGCCTAAAGCCGACATAATTAAATAACATTACTAATCTAAATTACAACTAATGGCCTAAATCCGACATAAATAAAATAGCATTACTAATGTAATATGCCCCAATTAAGGGGTAATGAGCCAATATTAGGGCTTAACATAATATGCAATGATTTTAGGTTCAATTTTGACTCTCTTGAAGGTCTCAGAGTCATGATTCTTAAACATCCATGGTCAGAAAATGAAATTCTAAAGCATTAGTGTGCTCACTGTAATGACAAATAGATGATGGAATTGCATGAAAATGCATATTGTCTAGTGTAAATCATATATATTAATAACAACTAACAAACACATGAAACATCAAATTGTTTGGTCAAGAATGAAATCAATCTCATTCCATCAACGACTCACCCTCTCTCTCAATTTGTACATGGTGACTCCAATGGAGTTTTCCTTCCCAACATATTGTAAAATTCATTCAATTGTCAAGAAGAAGCCAAGGGCCTTCCCAGGAATGTCATCTTCTCTTCGGATTTTGAAGGAATGATGGAGCGAAGGATCCTTCACACATCTTGGAAAAGGTGCGCATGTCTAAGTCTGGGGAGCCACATGCATTCTACTAATAAAGCGAATGGAAGACTGTCAAAGACTAAATGAACAAGAGAAGGTGAGTCAGACATACAATTATTATATCATTCATGGTGCTCATGAACAGTCAAGCTGTTGCAATTTCATGCTTTCCACCATGTGCACATGACCACAACACCATGTCGCGTGCATGTGCATGAAGATCGCCCAGTCTTATGAGGTTTCGTACTTGATCAATGAGATCCGCTAATTCCTAAAAATATTATCAAAGGATAATGAAATTATAAGTGGATGAAAGTTTCAGGTACCCTAGACCTATCGATGTTGAGATTCTATCGAATCTTTTGTAAGTTCTATAAGTTCGTATGAATCCCTTAGAGTATAGTAATTATTCAATTTTTAATTTCTCATTGATAAATACTAAAACTAACATGAAAACAAATGTAGTCTACCACAATGAAATGATGAATGTATTCAACAAAGGCCATCTTTAGTGTGTCAACTTACTCTTTTTTCTGATATCATACAAATAACATTTTTGTTGAATATTATTTTATCTTCTTTTATTGAAAAATATTTGAACTCCCTAATTGACAATTAATATAGAACAACTAATATATACTATTCACACCATGTAATATTCTTTATTACTCTCAATTTATAACTTACACGATATCTCACATAAACATTCCACCCTAATATTGTGGTTGAGAGTTCCAGAAGATATTAAATTTACAATCTTATTTACAAATAAAACACTAGTCGTTAAATTTGTAGTCTTATTTTTACAAATAAAACCCTAGTCATACCTGGAAAAAAAAAAACCTAGCGGTCCCAATAATCTTCAATCTGTGAATAAGAGTTGGGATTAAGAGGCCAGTAGAGAGGATCCTTTCGAGTGTTTTTTTCTTCAAATTCATCCTTTGAGTTGAAAATCACATCTAGTTGTATGAGAGATTTCTCCAAGGTGAAATTGGAGTCCCTTCAACGTGCTCAAGACACTTAGAAACATCAGTTCCATAGATTACAATGCATTAATGAGATATCTGAATTCACAAATTGAGAGATTTCTCCAAGGTGAAATTGGAGTCCCTTCAACGTGCTCAAGACACTTAGAAACATCAGTTCCATAGATTACAATGCATTAATGAGATATTTGAATTCACAAATTCCTCAAAGTAGTTGAAGCATTCTTGTCGGATCATGTAAATAACCCCGGCTTTGAGGTTAACGAAGTTAATCCCAGTTAATCGTAGCTCCATTCATAACTAGGAGAATAAGCATCATATATATCTGAAATCCTTTGCCTACTACATCCATTCAATTCCCAACATTCTATAATTAATTGGGAAACATAGCCAAAATGGGAAATGGACCTATTAGCAACTGTATGGTATGTCCCCCTCGTTTGGATAAGTTAGAGAAGTACAACTATATAATGTTGATCGTCTTGGGCTCTAGTTTAAGAGGATTACCCATGATAGTGAATATGAACAATAGGAATGAAACGGTTAATAGAGCTTTGAATGCCCAATATTGGAAATGTATTAAGTTGTGAGCTATGAATGCGAGTATTGGAAATGTATCAGCTTGTCAAATGGTTTACACATGGGTTTCGATCTCGCCCATCCAATTTTAGTTGAGAACCCGAGCTTCGAACTTGCAGTGTGTTCACCAGATTGCATTTAATGGATTACCAAGGCTACCATGTATCCACTTAAATAAAACAGGGGTTAAGGTTTTGTGATGCACAAAGAACAAGTGTTGATTTTTTTGTTGTCCATCGTGACAGGCTATTAATTGATCGAACTCATAAGTGTACTCACATACTTTCAGTTTTAGACGAATATTTTTTTTTTGGTATTTACAAAACCCTCATTCCCATTGCTTGCTGCTTCATTCACTGGTTTCATTCAGTTGAATAGGTTGGGGTTTTCCCTGAATTAACTTTTTAGACTGTTTCAAGAAGTCTTTTTGAGATCACGTATTCATTTATAAAGAAAAAGTTTTTTATAAATTAATATGAACGTGATAATTTAAATTAAATTATATATATATATATATATATAATATCAAGATAATTTAAGGACCATTCTGGACAGGGACTTGATAGGTGCTTCATGATAGCTCCATCACCATAACATTTGATCAGAGCCATTTCTTATCTCTCCGAGTGTGATCCAAAAGTATTAGTTCGGTCTCTCTGATAAGTGGAAGAAATATTCAGTATGTAGTCCGGCAAGTCTGGGTCCGCCGTGTGAAGTCGACTTAATAAGAGAAGGAATGTTAAGTCGCTTTCCCCCAATTAGTTATTGAGGGAGGGCAAGGAATGATGAATCCTGACCTTAATAAGTGGGGCGAGGAAGAATGGCTCATCCAGATATGGACGAGGAGGCTTCAACTTGACATTTATTCTTTCCACGCCCAGTAGAGATTATCAGGATCTACACGACGACCTAACGAAGCTGGCCTGATACTGGTTCATTCTCAATCAATAAAATGGCCATATGACTGGAATATTGACCTTACGAAGCTTAGTTATACTGATAATTTTACCTATGTGATCATGGGAAGGCGTTTGCTAAGTTATACAACATTATCATAGCATTATCCTATATTGATGAATCTGGCATTAACGATGAAACCGGTACTTAAAATACTTCAAGCACCTTAGTTATATTGGTCAATACTACAACAGGAGTTGGTCAGGTAACTGAAGTAGATTAGCCCTGTCCTAGTACTAATAAACTGGGAAATCAAACTTAAAGAAGATGGCATCGTAGTTTCCTTCCTTGCACCACTTGGATTTGTACCACCTAGCTTTGTCGCACTTGGATATGGTATGTAGGTCAAGGGGCAATAGAGCATAGGTGGTATCCCCCAAAACCAGAGCCATCCATGGTTTCATATCCAATACCAATAGCATACTTGATCTAGAATTTAGGAGAAGAACGGAATGAATACAAAATATTAAAAGATGCTTAACACAAAATAATAGAGATACAATAAAATTAGTTTTCTATTCAATTAGAAAATAAGTTGAAACTATTAAATGCAGTGAAAAACAAGCTGGCTGGAATGCTTGCTCGAATGGTGGCGACTTATCTCTGAGAAGAGATGTGATGACTGCACTCATTCACAAGAAGATAGTTACAATGAGGATCTAAAGACCTTTTACAATAAAAGGAATGTCAAAAACCCTATACATCCAAAAAACCTAACCCTTGGAGATGAAGCACCAAAATTCATGTGGGCCCGTTTGGGTAAGTTAGTACATCAACTTCTCGGGGTCGTAACTTTTTCATACGATCTATGTTTTAGACACATGATAGATCGTTGGAAAGGTCTAACCGAGGAGAAAAAATTTCGAATAGCCCATGTTACTACCTACAACACTCACCTAGCCCCAAATCCCAAAAAAAACGTCGTTTAAGGCCTCAAAACGGCTCCAGAAGTTTGGAACCCGAAAAACTGCCAAGGTGGAAAACTATTTTTCGAGCCAGTGGAATAGGCGAGTAGCCACTGATATCCACCTAGATCAATACCTTCCAGTGCCAGAATCAATAACATCCCTTCTAGTCTCAAAGCTAGTTGTTCGAGAAGCAAAGCTCACTGAATCATGAACAACTAGACCCATACTAGTGCTATAATATATTGGTTCACTCTCAGTGGGAGAGTCACCACCTTGCCCCAGATCGGTGTAGATCAAATTGACACTTATACCTACACTTGGTTCCAACTGAACTTGCACGAGAAGAAACTTCTCAAGTAGCAGCAGGACGACCAACAATAGGAAAGGAAAGGACAAAAGCACCCACTAAAGAAAAGGGTAAGACAAGAGCAACAAAGGCATATGCCATTTATGGACCAAAAATAGTGGGTTTTGTGTTTCCTTTTTATAAAACCTAATACTAATTACAAAGCATGTGTTCTAGGGTTGTAAGTAAATAGTAGACATAGTTCTTATGTATCCATGTTCGTAAGTGTTACTTGTATTCCATACCTCTCGACATGTTGATCACATTTGATCAGATTAATGGATATAGTCTTGTATTATTTTAAGAATTGCTTGAAATTTGCATGCAATGCCTTCAACGTTCATCATTATCTTTAACTATTCATTATAATTTAATAAAAATTTTGAATTTCATGTTTTCTCTGTACATCATTAGTCTAGGTAATTTCAATCAAGGAAATATCATTTATGCTTTGGCATTTAATGAAATATTCGAATGATTTTATTGTTATTATATTTCATACAAACTCACAAAGTATGCTTACATTCAAGTCTCATTAGTATGGTGGATCTTTCCAAAAATATGTCCACAAATGTGAAATGATCAATCCCTTTCAGGTTCCATAGATATGACTAAACATACATCCAAGAATACATGTTGATCAATGGATACAACACATAGTAAAAAACAATTAGTATTTCTTTTATTAGAATGAAGTTGATTTTAGTGCAACAATCATGCTCTCCCGTGCTTCTAAACTAGGTTAAATTATATAAGGATGTTCAAAACATTGGAGACATTTGTTGGTCATGAAACTAAAAGTTGTTTACTCTTCAGATGATCACTATAGCAAGTGTTCTTCACATGATTACTAAAATACTCTTTCCCATTTTAACAGTAATACTAATTGATAGGAAGTCACGTTCATACGTCTTCACCATATGTTCAACATGTAAAGTTTGTGTTTGCGCCTCTTTTGTCACCTAAATGAGAAAAACAGAGATGCTTACAAGCTTAGTTGGGTTAGCTAAGCAAGACAACAGTAAAGGAAAGGGTTAGAGAAAGAAACATAAAAGACTAAACTAAGAATTAAACTAGGAAATGAAAGAACAACTAAACTATTGAGCATAAGGAAATAAGAACAAAAAACCAATAAGACTCATGTCACCAATGGCAAGGATTATATTAGTGAAAGAAAACACCAAGAAGAAAGAGGACTTTGGGTCCCTTCTTCCTCCAAGGGAGGGCTCGTGGACCCCCACAACTAAGCTCTTCTTACAACTTTGAAAGAACTGGTGAAAGAATCCCAAGCTAATCCACTCAAGAGGTGAGATGGATTGCCCCAATGTAATGGTGCTAATATGCTCTTGATGAGAAGAGAATTCTCCAAGAGAATAGCAGCAGCATAACCTTGCAACTAAATTCCTTGAAAATGTAGTGCACCCATGGCCTTATTTTATAGCACCTCTTTGAGGTATTGTGCAACCATCTTTTAGTGTGAAAAGGGGTTGTTTAGGGCATTTTTAGGTCTTTGACCAGCCATCCAGTCGGACCCAGCCAAGATTTGGATGTCAAATCAACTTGGAAGTTGAACCAGAAGTGGGTGGGAGGCCGACCAATCTCATAAATGCGTCGTTCTCAGGTGTGCATGGCTTTTAGCGACCACAGTCACACATCGTGTGCATGTGCGTTGTTCGTGCGTTTCTAGATGTCGCATGTGTGCGCGCACCCTGTGTAGTCATAGTGCACCTTAATTTTATCACTGGTTGTATAGTTTTGGACCTTTTGGAAATGATTTTGTGGTAATTTTGGTCCATGGGTGATCTCATAACTGTTTGAAGATGTTGGGTTCCTGTAACCATTTGCGGACAAAATTTCAGTGATAACAGATGCCCCCTAATGGATGAGGTTAGGAGCATACGTATAGCCGAAATTCATCAATGTTTCTCCTACTGAAAGTGTCATTGTAATAAAGAGCGATAGTGAGAGTATCAAGAGTGACCCGTTGGAGGGAGAAGGGAACCTATAGCACCCCACCTTCCATAAGGTGTGTAAAAACAAATTGTGTACAAACAAGGCAGGTATGCCCCATGCTCGTGTCATGTAACTCAAAAAAGAATGGTGTTGTACAATAACTGAAATGGTGTGTTGATGTAGACAACTACAGCGCTCTTGAGGGTGGTCATGATAAAGGAAGAAGACAATTCTGAGGAGGAACATACTCTGAATAATAGGAAATGACACCTATAAGAAGTATCACGGATTTTGTAGGCATTTGATAGCCCAGCCAAGTTCAGAGGTCTTTGGTAAATATAAGAAACAACTGCAATAGTCGCAAAGTAAGACCCACCATAACATGAGAAAGTATTGAAGTCAAATGTTATGGGGGTCAATGACAGCAGGGAGCAATTGTGGTTCTCCCTGTGTCATCTTAGACCTCGCATTGGAAAGGTAATGAGAGTCAAGATACTGTCACCCTTCTGGAAACTGTGTTGATGTTGACAAAAGGGGGACGCGACTCCAAGAAGAAAAGGGCTTCGTGAGATCTACTAGGTGAGGTTAGGAACTAAGAAGGTACATGGACGAAGTCAATATGTATGAAGACTCAAGACTACCCTTGGTTGGGGGTATATGCGAAGTATAAGTGGCCGCAACTGTTCAACTAGGTCGAGTGTTAGGGGGACAACAAGACGTGGGATAAGTTGTGCCAAAGGAGGGACAACGTGAACAAACTCAGAGAGCAGAGGTAGGTGGCCTATGGGATACTCAGAGTATATGGATGATATCAACAGGGGTAGATGATAAAGAGTGCCCCAACCAAGGGTGACATGGGTTGCATTTGCGAAAAAGGGAAGAAGGTTTCCAAAGGTGGCGACAAAAAGATGTGTAAATGCTGGAAACAAAGGCTTTTTACAAGTACCAAATGAATAAAGAAAAATTTGGGATGAGTGTACAAATACAGAAACAGGTGCCCCAATGTAAGATGGTGGGGCCAGTGAGGGCGCAATTTGCTTGGAGAACAGGTGGAGGTTGGGAGCCTCATGGGTGGGTTTCTGTATGAGGTAGATGGAATAGAGGAAATTGACGGATGGGCAAACTGATTGTGGATGAAATGGAGGGTTAATGATACTGTGGAGGCACAATCAAAATAGAACCTTGAAGAGATAACCTGGGAGTCCATTGGGAAAGCTAGCAAAATGAGGAGAAGGGGTATGTGGCTGATTCACGACATGATGTAAGACTATCGGGACTCCCATCCCTAAAGGGTTGAAAAACAACATGAGTGTTAAAGTGCCAAGGGGTGCTATGAATGGGACAACTCATGTGGTGGAAAGTGCTACCAGGTGATAGTACCCAAAATGCAAAGGAGGTGGTGGTGCTGCAGAGCCGGAGATGGGGATCCTAAAGGCAAATTTCAGAGGGTGTGACAACAATTGAGATTCAGAGGGAATGATTACATGCCAGTGTTGATTATATACCTGAAGGGGTGGCGCTAATGTATGATGACCAAGTACCTACACACATGAAAACCAAATACCCGACGTGAACAATATCTGAAAAGAATCGAACATTCAAACATGTATTTGATAATTTTGAACATGAGCATGTGTACCTAGACGAAGTATGAAAAAATGGTGCCTCGGGGGCTAAGGAGAAAAAATGGCCCGGGGACTGTATTGATGTAGATGACGGGATGTTGATCCCGTGGCTGAAGACGAATTGAAAAACGGACACCCGGAGGGCCCGGAATGGGGTTTGGAAGTTTGGCAAAAAGGGTTATATATAGCTGTAGGGCCCACATTGCCACCTCATTTGTACTTGCTATCAGAGTGACTGGACGAGAGGTATTCAGAGGAGATTTGGAGATTCCGGGAAAACAAGACAGTCGATTCAGGACCAGTGAGCTTCAGGCTCGTATTCTTATCGTCCTGCATAAAAGTAGGTTTTCAATTTGTGGGCAGGGCCTGTACAGAGGGTCATACAGGGGTTTTTATGGGTGTGGGCCCCCCAATGCGTAGGCGATCCAAAAATATGCGCTCACTGGTGTGCGCACTGGTGTGTGCCTGTTATCTATATATATGTGCATGGGTGCGCATGTAGGGGAGAAAAAGGCGTGCATGTTATGCGCACTTGTTTTCTACACAACTACGCATGGGTGTGCGGATGTGTAGTGGACAGGTGCACTGTGATGCACACCTATGTTCATGACAGGGGCACATGGAGGTGCCCCTATATGGCGGACGGGCACACACTCATGTGCGCCTGTGGGATGAACAGGTGCGCATGTGTGCGCACCTGTGGGGTGAACAGGCGCCCATATGTGCGCGTCTATGGGTTAAATAGTCGCGCCTTGGGGGTAAGGCTGATGGGTGCAAAACTCATCTTTTTTGGATATTTTAATGTGTTTATGTTCGAGATGGCTGATCTAAGACTGTATTTATGTGGTTGCAGGTGATCATTTGTACGATGTCGATCCACTGGCAAGAGCGAGATTGGTCACAGTTGAGGGATACCGTGGCTATTGAGGAGTCGGGTGTTCGTGCCACTTTGGCAGCCTGTGGGCTGTTGAAGTTCTTCGAGTGCCCGTTGATATGGGCTCATAAGTATCTTCTGCAGTTTTTTATCCGGATGTGGAGTCCATATTTGCATTGTTTTATGGTGCGAGGAGAGCAACTAGCCTTCACTATGGTGGAGGATGTGTATTTTCTGATTGGGCTCTCTTTTCGAGGGATGCCCCTACCGGTAGAGCTTGTGTTACCTGGGGACGGGCAGATGGCTACCTTAGGCTGGAGGTACTATTCTAGAGAGATCTTTATGTCAGGCTCCATAGTGAGCATCGAGGCGATGGATGCTTTAGTTCATCGCTGTGTAGCAGAGATGATTGTGAGGGTATATGGGTCCCTCGCGACTCAGCGGATTAGTGGTGGTCAGCTGAAGATTATGGGGAGGGCACTGGTAGGAGAGCATTTTTCCTGGGGCTTGATGCTGCATGCCAAGATGGTAGGGCAACTGGACAGGTGTCGGACTATGGACTTAGGGGATTTTTCCTTTCGGTCTATCTTGGTGGCCTGGTTTTTGGAGAGGGTGTCGATGTTGCGCCCTAGAGTTTTATTGGGCGCACCCAGTGCACGAGAGCTGCGATTGATGTGGTGGTCGATGATTTTGGTTCGCCATGGTGGTGGTGAGGGTGGCCATTTTTTGACGGTCGAGGTAGCACAGGTGTGGCGGCAGATGTCGCAGATCATACTATGGTATCCGTACTGTGGAGTGGATTTCTGGGGTGATCCAAATATGGTGTTGCCTCCAAGGGAGGTGTTCGACCACGGAGGTATGTTTGTGATTTTGATATGTTGATTTTTGGAGATAGTATGACATGTGTATTTTGTATAGATGTTGATACTAGCATTTGGTTATTTGTATGTGCAGATGTGGGACCTCGCGGGCGTGAGGTTGAGATGGTGAGAGCGCCATCTCGGCAGGAGATGGGAGACCATTTGGTGGAGAGCCGCAAGAAAGACATAGACGTCGGTGCGAGGACGTTGAGGCGAGATCAGCCGGCGATGAGAGAGTAGCTAGGAGACGTCGCTTTGATGACCCTGGTGTAGGACCATCGCATGCTCCTCCGACTGAGGCCGAGGGATATTTTGAGGATATTCGCTGTCGTTTGGAGATGGTGCTACAAGGAGTGCCTGAGGGCATGGGGTCGCGCATCTAGGATGAGGGTGTCCTGGAGTAGTGTGTTGGAGTTTCGTTGATGTGGCAGACCATGGTTCAGCGAGCAGCAGTAGCAGGTGCTACGATGATCGGGCGATTACCTCCAGGTCCGGAGGGACCGATAGTGGGTGGGGAACCACCGCCTAAGGGAGGGGCAGGAGGCGGTGCTCTAGAGGCACCTTGAGTGTCTCTCGGTGTATTTTTTGTATATTGTATATAGGCTGGTGAGCCCATTTTGGTGTAGTGACTTCGGTTTTGTACCGAGGTGCTTCACTGGCCTGCAGATTTTGTATATGATGTATTCTGTATGTAAACAGTTTGATGGCACTATTGACCGATTTATATATATATGAGTATACATTTTGGGGTCTTTGTGATGTTTACATGTGTGTTTTTTAATGTTATTTATGATGTCTAATTTTATATATGTTGTGATGGACTCTTGATGGTTTATGTATGTGTAAAGGTATCTTGATGTGATATATGCCAATCTAATACAATGTTAGCTAAGTTATCTGTGATTTGATTAAATTGTCTTGGAATTTGTGTAATTGTAATGAAATCAAAATGTCGAGATAAAATTCTAACTTGCAGGTATTTGTGAAAAAGGCATAGATCGTGGACACGGTACACATTGTTGAGCTGGAGGACGACTAGTTAGGAGTCAAGTAAGATGCTAAGGTAGCGAATACGATGATGGTTGGCATCAGTGAGGAGGCCAATGACGACAGTGTACTCAACTTGGTTGTTGGTTGTTGAACCCAAACATATGCCGCTAGAGTGGAGCAGTTCATGTGAAGGAGTATAGAGGGCCCAAGCTGCCGAAGTGAGATTTTGTGTCCAATGGATGGCACCGTCGGCATAACTGATGTGGTAGGTCGATGGAGGAAGAATCTGTCAATAACATAAATGATAGTTTAGATGTGAGGTATGGAAAAAGATTAAAAACACTATAAAAGAAATAACCTAGTGTAGAATGGCTACGCCTAGGTGTAAAATTTCTTTAAGTATAACCCATTGATGGGTTCCTTGAGAGAGAGGCCCTCGGGAGAAGCCAGAATGTATGCTCCTTTGGTGAGGCAATGTTGGATAATGTAGGGGCCATGCCACAGTGACTTGAATTTTCCATGACTGAGGGTATCATGAGTGATATCGTAAGCAAGGACAAGGTCACCTTCGTGAAATGAGCGAAGGTTGACATGGCGATCAAAGGTGGCCTTTGACCATTTTTTGGCTACCTCATTGTTCTGTAATGAAGATCGACGATCTTCATCCAGGGATTCTAAGTTCAGCAAACGCTGCTCCATTGGAGCAGTGTCAGGTAATAGCTCAATTGTGGTGCGTAAGGTGGGAATTTCACACTCGATAGGAAGAGTGGCCTTGACCCCATGGACTAGATGAAATGGTGTGAAACCAGTGGTCATTTTCACAGCCGTACGGTAAGCCCATAGCGCGAAAAATAACATATGATGCCAATTGGTCTTATGTTTGTTAACCATGCGCTGCAACATGGTCTTGAGGACCTTGTTAACTACTTCAACCTATCCATTAGACTGTGGGTAATATGATGAGGCAAACTCGTGGGAGAATCCCAACCATGATGAGAGTTCGACAAAAATCTCATTCTCGAAATGTTTCCCGTGATCAGAAACTAGTTGGAGTGGTACTCCAAAGCGGGATATGACGTGATTAATGAAAAAACGCGCTGCAGTGTCAACGGTGTTGTTGAAGGTGGGCATGGCTTCAGCCCATTTTGTGAAGTAATCGACTGCGATGACGATGTACTTGTGGCCATTGTTAGATGGGGGGTTACAAGTCATGAAGTCGATGCCCCATTTACAATTGGGGCCTGCAGTAATGACTGGGTGGAGAAGAGAAGGTGGTGCTCGTGATTTGTTGGTGTAAAGAGGACATTTATTGCATCACTTCATGGAATGAATGTAATCGTGAAACAATTTAGGCCAAAATTAACCTACTCGGATGATTTTCTGAGCAGTGGACATCCTCGAAAGATGGCCTCCATATGCGCCGCTATGGAAGTCATTCAAGACTCAATCGGCCTCGTCAATAGTCAAGCATCGATGAAGTATGGTGTCAACCCCTCGCCGATATAAGATATCTCCAATGAGGAGATAACGGGGGGACTGGTGGAAAATACGACAACGATCATCTCGTGAGAGGTGGTTACCGAACTTTTTGGTTCAGAGGTAGACGAGGAAGTCACCGTACCAAGGATCATCCAAAGTGATATAAAAGAGATGTTCATCGGGGAAGTCAGTATTGACGAGGGAACTGGTAGTATCAGAGGGGAAGGCTGTGACAAGTTCGGCAAGGAAGAGAGCTTTCTTTCTCTTGGGTGTTGAAAATTCGAGATCGTACTCCTAAAGGATAACAATCCATCGGGCAAATTTGCCATTAATTTGTCAATGATTGAGCAAGTATTGCATGGGGTTGGAATCTGTTATGACTTAGTCATGCGAAGCAGGATGTAATGGCACAGTTTATGGACTGTGAAGACGACTGCAAGGGCTAGTTTCTCTTCATGATTATACTTCAAAGGTGGCCCTGAATTTTTTTTACTAATGTAGTAAATGACATGCTCACATTCGTCATCACCGATTTGAACGAGAACTCCGGCTACTGAGACAGCTGATGTTGATATGTAGATAAAATAGTCGCGATTATAGTCGGGTGAACTAATTAAAGGGGCATTAGAGAGTGTCATTTTAAGATCGTCGAATTCTTTTTAGGCATGTTCATCGCAGTGAAATGGGATGTCATGGCATAGTAAGAGAAGGAAATCGTGTGCTCGAGTGGTATAGTCTAGGACAAATCATCGTAGAAAGTTAGTTTTTCCTTGTAGGCTCTGTAGTTGGCGTAAATTCCGGGGGGCTGGAATTTTTGTGATGGCCTGGACTTTCAGGGGGTCCATGATAATATTGCTTTGGGAAACGATGAATTCGAGGAGTCGTCCGGCAGTGACGCAGAACACACACTTGAGGGCGTTCAAGCGGATGTTGTACTGAAGACATCGTTGGAAGATGATCCGTAAATCATCAAGATGATGGGTTTGTTTTTTGGATCGATCTATGAGATAGTCCAAGTATGCGAGGATGATATGAGCTAGATCATGAAAAATGCATGTCATAGCCCGTTCGAAAGTTGCGCCAGCATTTTTTAGGCCAAAAGGCATGACACGATATGCAAAAGTACCGCAAGGGATGGTGAATGTGGTTTTGTATTGGTCGGATAGATGGATTTGGATTTGGTTATAGCCAGAGAAACCGTGGATGAAGGATAAAGCCTCGTGGCCTGTGCAGTCGTCAATAATCTAATCGATGAAAGGCGTTGGAAAGTTGTCTTTGGGACAGGCATGATTGAGATCGTGAAACTCTGTGCATACACGGATAGTGCCCTATTTTTTGTTAATGGGTACGGGATTGGAAACCCATGAGGTATAAGCGATGGGGTAGATGAACCCCGCTACTCATAAGTTGTCAATCTCAGCCTTAATGGCCGCTGCTTTGGATGGGTGTAGCGGTCATATTTTTTGGCGAACCGGTGTGATATCATGTCGGGTGTCTATGCAATGTTCGACAATAGAGGGATCAAGGCCAAGCATCTATGTGTATCACCAGGCGAAAATATCCCAGTACTCTTGGAAGAGGGCTTTATAGGCAATGATTTCTTGAGGAGTGCATGTGGTGCCAATGGTGATTTCCTCGACAACTCCATTATTGATGGAAATATCGATTTTGATGGTTGGGGAAATGTTGGCCATGTTGCCTTCTTCAAAAGCATCAAGGGCAGGAATGGGGTTGTTAAACCAGTCAATATGCCCTGATAGGGGGATAAAATCCTTGGTTTTGACTATGTATATGGGGTGTTGGTTTAGAGGCATGAAGGCTTCCTATGGAAAGAAGAGCGCTCTGCGGTGTAGCCCATCCCATGAGCAGTCGGGGTGGTTAATTCCTCGAGTGTGTCCTCGTCACAGTAGAATTTTCGGGAATATAAGGGATTGTAAAGAATGATATCGGTGACTGTCGTTGTGTGGTTATCTTCTGGTGATGAAGAAGCGGGGGGAATGATGCAATGAGATTGCAATGGTTCGCTTGACATAAACCAAATATCAAGATACTGGGGAGTACTAATGGTAGTTGGATGTAAAATTTCCATGGGGAAATGAACGGGAGAATTGGGGGGATTTGGGGGTAAATCCTCGTGTAAGTCATCCAAGAACCACGGAGGAAGAGGGAGTGCTTCTGGTTCACAAGAAATAACATGCAGAATCTCTAGTGATGAGATAAGGTCAATCATCGATTCTATAAGGGGTGCAGGAGTGTGAATCAGGGTCGATTAGCGTCACCTGTATTCAATGATCATAGGACATTGGTGTTGCCCCAAAAATCTACTCTGGGATCAACATGGTGTTTTACACAGTTACTTCTCCATAAAATCCCCTTGGTTCTATAGTTCAAATCAAAGACAGTGGCGGGGGTCATAGTTACTATGGCCTCTGCCCTTGAAAGAGTATCAGTTGGTTGCTTTCAGGGATTTGTGGGCCTTCCCATGGCATTTCTTCCTCATTTTAAAGATGTTCTATTCAAGGATTACAACACTGCCAAGTGGTATGGATCGGGACAAGCTCTTCAACAAGCTATCATGAGCTTGATTCCGAGTCAGTATGACCCATATGAGGCACGCAAAGTCAAAGTCACCCGAACGGGCAAA
>ML798628.1:287634-300371 GCA_009831015.1 Picea engelmannii | reverse complement strand
GGCGGTAATCTGTGGAGGGAAAACTAGCCTCAAGCCTTTGACCCTTTTCCTTTCAAAACCCCCAGATTGCCAGGGACGTCTCCCTTGGGCTTAGCCACCCTAAATAGAAAGAGCCCCCCATCGAGGTGACAGTGGGTGGGAAGGCTCCTGTTACGCCAGTTTGACCCTTACCCTTTAGCTGCGTGACCTAAACCACAAACTGAGCGATAACATGGCCAACTAGTCCAAGACTTTCATAAATTTTTGGTTGTACATGACGATTAAGCTTGAAGGCAAATTTGTACACAGCTTTAGGCTTTTTTATATCCTAGGCTCTAGGTGCTACTAGCTTGACGCCCCTGCTTACGCAGTAAAATGATCTAGGTGTAAATATTTTGATCATGTTAACAGTTAAAGGAAGCAATAAATATTCCATCCACCAGCACATACACTTGGCCCCTTGCATAGTTGCACACATACTTTATAATAATATCTTATATGTGTAAGTATTATATGCCAAAAAAATATCAGTCATCTTAATGATCAGAGGAATATATTGTGGCAATTATTTGCCACAGGTATGTACTAGTGATGTGTGTGTGTGTGTCTGCACATATAGATAGATACTCAAGAGAGAGAGAGAGAGAGTGTACCTTGCAATAGCCATCATCGCTTCCAGAGTAGATCAAGTGGCTAGTGTCATCTGCAAAGGATACTGTATTGACATCATCCTGAAAACAAAAAAGCATACATGCAGCTTTATGTCTCTCTCTTCTATTTGGCAATTTAACAAAGTAGCATCATATTATGCTGACCACTGCTAACTATGCAAAAATTATAAACATAAAGTATAATAAAAATCATTAACAAAGTGCAGATGGTTTAATATAAGGGAAAATATAGAGAAAATCTCAAAACTATCTGGAAATGCCAAGCAACTAACGTGAAAAATACAGTACAGCTGCAACAGACAGACAAGAGAAGTCAAGAGAATCTGTGACAAGGCCATAATTAGTCACCTTTTGCATCCAAACATTCCTATAAAAGGAAATTATCCTTGCCCTCAATTTCATATTTATGTTTCTCAAGTATTCCGCAAGCAGAGTTTCTCAGTAATCCAGATATGACCACATATAACTTCCTTCAGAAAAAATTTATCACCTTGTATGATGTATGAGTTTCCCTCACAATGATAAAAGCTGGTCCAATTGGAAGAGGAATATCTCCAGGGAAGGATTTGGATAGTTGTCTATATAAGTTGATTCAAAAAACATGTATTAAAGCCTGTTTCTTTATTACCTTTTACTTCTTTTGTCTTAATTATGTATCCTGAAAAGTGTCTCAAGAGTTGACAAAGCCAAATCTGTTTTCTTCAGAAATTACATATTACTCTTTTACAATATATTTTCTATACATTTTTTGTCCTGTTGTTTGCAATAAGCATTCATTTTCATCTACAAGAAGCAGATGTTGCAACTATGCCTTCAAGAGTGTTTACAGAATGATCTCTACAGTTGCATAACATGTCATAATGAAGTAGCACTTATTGGCCATAAAAGCTATTGTATTCTAAAGTTGAATACCGATATTTCAAAATTGAAAATTTAGAGAGATGTGGACTGAAAAAATAGGCAAACTGTTTGAAATGAAATTCTTTCATGTTAACAATGCGGGAGTATATGTTATGATGTTTAAGACAACCCACCTCAATGTTAATTTTTGGTACTTTATGTGAATCATTTGAATTTTTTATAGCCGTTTATATATTCCATTAGATAAGGGATCTTATGTCAAGATAAAGCTGTATCGCAGTCAGTTTTATTTTTCTGCTAGTTAGTGGAGTTTTATGTTAAGCCAATTATAGCACATGCAAAAGACAGAAACTAAAGTGGGGGCATTCATTATAAGTAGGCTCCTAGGCATTAGAGTGTGATGGAGTATAAACAATCCAATAGTAGGAGTCAAATGTTGATTTCCTTTAACTCAGCAACCAGAATATTATGCCAATAATTTTATCTACCAAGAATTTAATCAATGCTGATATAAACTCAGAAAATTATGCATAAATATTACAGCTGAGTTATTTAACCAAAATAGCAGCAGAAACACATTAAGAAAACCAAGCACATAAAATGGACAATACCAGAAATACCCTGAAAACCCCAGTGTGGGGAAAACCAGCAAAGAGGGGGCTTTATTTTGGCTCTTGAGAGAATATTACAGCAGCATAAAAAGTTAAAAACAGAATTTCTCAGCAGATTTCCCTTCCCTTCCCTTCCCTTCCTCAGCAAAATTTGGCCCAAATTGTGGCTGTAAGGCCTGTTATTGCACAATCTATACTTGCCCAAAGCATAAAGGCAAGTGGGCCTAGATTGACGTAACACGGAGGTAACCCTATCACTAGCACCCCAATAGGGTACCTCTTTCTCTTTAGGAGGAGGACCTCACTCCAAGGGAGACGTCCCAGGACTTAGTTGGTTGATGAAGGAGGATAAGACAAGATAATACCACCCCTCTCTCTAGGTCACTCAAATGAATGAAGTCACTTGGAATGGTTAACTCAAGGGGGTTAAGGGAAAATAAGGTGAATGATACCTGCCCTCTAACAAAAAAACAGAAAACGTTAACCAATGATATCAATGCATTCATCCAGTGACTTCAATATTAAAGTCTGCTACCAAGCAAGTTTATGCAATAAAGATAGATGTATAGCAACAGTAATAAATCCATAAATTGTAACTTATAAGGACAATGTAATAAAATATAAAGACCTTGCAATGATAGTACTTTTCCCTCTTGTTGACCACCTATTCAACTAGGGGGTCAACTCCATGTGCCATGAAGATATGCATCATCAGATGCAAGTATGTTGAAGACAGTATTGGTTCTACTGGGGCATTTTATGCCTCCAGCACAAAATTTTGTAAACGGAATTTCCGCACCCCTGCGCAGGTTAATAATGTAATAGGTCTGCATGGATCATAGTTAGGTCAGGTACCTTGGGATGTTTTCATTGGGAGAGTTCTTTTCACCGAGGGTTTTTTATCCTCAGGTTGTCAACGGGGCTTTTCAGCTTGGTTGATTTCCCATGAGTTTTTCCTTCTCACTTGCAATAATTCCTCCAAAGTGGTGAACGGCGTTCTAATGGTCTCATCCTTTGGTAGCTATTGTTTAGGAATGATGTAAATGACCATGTTAGACATTGTAGAAAGTTTCGCGGAATTTCGTCGAGTCTAGATAGGTTTTTTTTAATTAATTAAATTTAATTAATTTTCCTAAGGTTGGAATTTTAATTATTTAATTAATTAAATGTTTTTGAGCAATTATTGTAAAAACTGGGTCTTTGGGCTTTTGATAGGAGTATTTGTGCTCAAATAAAATGGAAAGGCACCCCCTACACCCATAGACCAAGTTTCAGCTCAGTCGGACAAGTTTTGCTATGCATTTGTCCACCCGGAGTGTCGGTCAGTCAAAACAGCTATTTTAATTGCTAAGTCAATTTTGAAATTTTTATAAAATTGAGTTAATGGGTTAGATTGAAGGTGGAAAAGAGAAAGAATGTACATCCCTAACCTACCCAACCCACCTTACCACCTTGATACATTCCCTAACTCACCAACTCACTTAAACCCTCACGCCCCTAGGGGGAAATGCGCCCCCCTCACACCCAAAACCTTAGGAAAGTTAATTATTTGACTTGTGGGGCCCCTCTCATCCCTAGTGCGCCCCTCCTAGCCTAACACATCACCATTTGTTGGCCCCCACACTCCAACTCACCCATCCACACACTCAACAAGCTAAAACCCTAGAAGTGGTGCGCCCCCCTCATTGAGATTCTCATGTTTGCTTGGGTTTTGACACTTGGAGCTCATCCAAGTGCCTTCACCTTGACTCTTGAGCTATAAAAGAAACTACTCCTCACTCATTCACTTCACCATTCTTTGAGCTAAAGTTATGCTACAGGATTTTCGCCCCATCCTTTCTTGCTCTTGCCATCTCACATTCAACTCATTTYTCTCTTGAGAGCATTGGAGCAATTTKTTGCTGCAAGGCTCTCYCATTTTGGATTTAATAAGAAAGCTTTKGAGGATTTKRAGTAATCWARAGTATTCWRATTTGCTCTTTTCATATGAGGTGATATTGTTCTCTTATGCATTRTGTTGGGTTTGGAYTAGTTTCTTGAGCAAAGTAGTTTGTTTGAGTAGATCATTCAATAGTATTGTTGTTGATCTATATATGTAGGATAGTTGATATTGTGAAGTATTTCATCTTATTAGCTCTTTCTATCATATTATTCTACTCCCATACCTCACGTTTTGCTTGAGTTGTGCAGATTTGCCTCTAAGGTATTGATTGGAATTGTCTCAAGAAGGGGTTTTCCTAAGAGAGACCCCCTAAGCATAACCTTAGCCTCCCAACCCTTTTCAACCTTGTCTAACCCCTTTTCCAACCCCCACACTCAAAAGTTGCGCCCCCTAGGGGGATTGACGTTTTTCACCTTTTAATTTATTTGTGACTTTGGTGTGGCCCCCTCTCCTAAGTTTTCACTTCATTTAACCTTCTTATCACCCCTAGAGGTGATCCCCCTTACTCCACCTTACCCGTACTTGCATTTGGGTTAGTTTTTGACCAAGGGGAGCGCTCTCCAAGAGAGTTATGCCCTCCTTTTTCTCTCTCCAATAAAAGTTACGTTTTTATTTGTGAGATGACTCTTCACCTTTCTTTGGCACGGATCCCATGCCTCTCCCTCACCCATTGTGTGATCCCAACACCTCACACCCTTTTCTCACCTCTCATCTCTTCTCTTCATCCCAAGAGGTGTGCCCTCCAAGAGTGGTGCGCCCTCCCTCATCTAGAAACTCCAACAAATAATTATTAAAAAATTATTTGAGTCTTTTCATTTTCCTTGGCACAAATCCCACACCTCCTACATGCCATTAGATCTATCTAAATAATTTTTCTATTTTTCTACACCCTAGATCTATTGTGCAAGCCCTAGGAGGTGCGCCCTAGCCTAGAGATCTACTCTATTGCTTGGTGGTGGACACTTGGCTTAGATCCAAGAGGGGTAGGTTTGCCTCTCCAAGTATAAATAGATCCNTTTTCTCTCTCCCAAACTACCATATCTTGAGCTATTGTTATGCTACTTGATTTTTCTCTCTCTCTCTTGTCACTTCACACATTCTCATTTCATTCTAGCTCTTAGGTTTTGGAGTATTCCTCTCCAAGATCTACTTCTTGTAGATCTAGCTTGTATTTAGTTTGTTGTTTTGGTTTGCTCTCTTTCTTGCTCTTCTCATGCTAAGTTATCATAATTATAAGATCTAAGAAAACCCTAATAAACTAAGATAAGATAACTAAAAAAGAACCTACCTAGTTGGGTGAGAAACCCCCAAAGAGGTAAGGATAAGTGTTAATCTTTATTTTCTCATGTTATGTGATTGATCTAAGTTGTTTAATGCTCTTAATGTTTATGCTTTAGATCTGATCTCATCTCTTAAGCCCATTGAGCAACACACTTAATAATTGTCTTGCTTGGTTTAGTGTATTTTCATTCAAGCTCTTAATTTCTCTTAAGCACATATCTTAATCTCATATTTAATATCTCTTGTGATGCTTAATCAATAAGTGGTTATTGTGTTCATTGCTTAATATATCTTAATAGCCACGTCTTGGGCTTGAGTTTTCTTGAATGGTTTAACTTGGCAAACACATTTAAATTTTCTTCTTCATCTCATAAGGCAAGTTGTTCTTGCCATTGGATCTATGGTATCTAAACAACTAATGTGATGTGCATGTGATAAATCTATTTATATTTTCAGCTATCTATCTTATTTGTTTTTTATGTGTTGATGTACTTCATGGTTAAAGCTTAAGCAACACATTTTTGAGCAATTTCAATTTCGGCCATCTCATTATTTTGCACATTAAAAGTACTTTAAAACTTTTAAAACACTCTTTTAATCACCTAAAAGTTATATATACTTAATGAACTATTATAGGGTACCTTAGACCACCATCTCCACCATCTAAAACGTGTTTGAGGAAAACAATGGAGGGTAGTGGGGGATTGTCCAGTGGCGCTCCAGGTGGGTGTCCTCTCCGGGAAGTACTCTTACTGTCAGGGCTGACCGTGGAAACTAGGGTGGGCCTCGTTGCCTTACTATCTTGAGCACCCGGCAGTTATTTGGCAACAGGAGGAGGAGGCTTTGGTGAAAGCCAATAAAACTTAAAATCCTTAAAAAAAGCCTAACTATTAAACCCTTGGCCACATCTAATAATACTTGGGGGGGCTTAATAGCAAAGAGTGTAGATTGTCTTCATTTCTTCATAATAATTGTGCTTGGTTCTTCTAAATCTTGGTAATCTTGTTGATGAAGTAATATGTTGATGATCTAATGTAAATGATGATATGATTGATACTTGCATCTTCTATATCATGCACACATTGAAAATATATTTGGTTAGTTTTGCTTTGTATAAATTGTAATCCATTATTCTTTTAGTTGTAAATCTTGTAAATGAATGTATATGATATTCTTTCATTGAGTTATTCTTTATTGTAAAATTGTAACTTGTAATTCTTCTGTAATTAACCACCTTGAAATATAGTTGACCCCTTGCCCAATTTCTAGGCACTAGTCTTAGTTGACCTAAGGAAAGGACTTGCTTGTCATGCTAACCCTTGGATATTGCATGGTTGTCTTAGCATCTTAGGATTAGAATCCCCTCTAACCTTAAGAAATTAAAATTAACTCCTAGAATCTAACTTAATTCATCTAGCAAATAAGGTCTACCCCCTTTGGCTTCCCTAGGAGTAAGTCTAGACGGAAGAGGTTCCGGTCAAAGTGACAGCGTGGGCTGTGAACCTAGGCATTGTACCTCCAAGGGCACACTAAGTGAGCCGAACTCAAGCTCACGTTTGCAAGTGTGTATAAGGACGGCAACAGGGAGGAAAAGGCTTGAAAGCGACCTGCGAAGTAAGACGGTCCATCGTGTTGGACATCCAGCGCTTTCGGTGAATTTACTGGTGAAACCATTGGGTTTCGATAAATTCTCAAGAAGTCCAAGCAAAGAACAAGCTTCCTAAGGGGCCAAACACTTTCACTAATTAATTACAAAATTAACCCTAATAAAATCTTCGATCTACACTGCCCACGACTCCCTTTAAGGCATTTAGTTAAAACATATTTTCAATCTGTCTTATGCGAGCAATTTTATTTATGCATGTTATCTAATCTCATTGATGCTCTTGATTATTGCAATGGTTGTATCATTTTTATGTATAAATGTTTCATGAGCAAATGTTCTTTATGATGATACATGCTAAGTAGTGTGATAGAACTTTTATTTTCAGCAATAAACTCCTAGGCTAAAGTATTTTTTGTCTTAGTTTAGAAAAAGCCTTAGTTTTCTTTTATAGGGACTAGACCCCTTGGCTTCGCTAGGGGTTGGCCTAGACAGAGGAGTTGAGGATCAGGTGACAGCACCTTGACTCGAGACTTGCCCCCAAGGACACACCAAGTGGATTGAAGGTTTCTTCCACGATAACCCAGGTGTGTATTAGGACGGCAACAGTGGTAATGCTATCATAGTCATGTCTTCATGACCCAACTGATGTACTACACCAACTGCCACTCAAATTTTAAGTATGGGGATTGCTTGCCCTGCATCTCATACTATATATGAATCATGGTTGTTCTGGTTGTCTTCATAAGTACTGGAACTGTTTCTTCAATAAGTGTCTCGTCATAGTCTTCTCCCTTTTTGCTGGGAGAATCCTCTAGACATACATCAGGCTTTGTACATCTGCAACACGTTTGATCTGTATAGATCAATATTGGAAGTCAATACTGACTTCTCTTCTCACGGAAGAATTCATATCCTAGTCTTTCTGACTGGCTTCCTTCTTTGTCATTCAAACAAGCGAGTCATCCCAAAGATTTCATATCTCCTAGGAGTCTCTGAAGTTACGATCTAGTCTTCTCACGGCATCTGTCTTCCAGTCCTGGAAATTGTCTCTTCATCTAATCCTTTCTGGGATAAGGTTTACTCTCGATTTCTTTTGAGCCTACAAGGACTTCATCATCTCTTACAGGGTATACTTGGTGTTGCATACCAAGTCTAAATATGGAAGACAGAGTCAGGCTTCAAACGAGATCTGCTTCCCGTTCTAATGTTCACTCATCTTTGGAGCCTTCTGCTCCTTTCAGTTGATCTTCCTATGAGATATTTTGAATCTCAAGAGATAGCTTCTTCTTCATCTTCTTTGGTGCATGAGTGTATATGGTCATGTACATAGTCTACTTCATGTCTCATATAATATGTTGCCTTCTGCAACCTTCACTATAGTTTTCTCAGGGTTATCACCTGTGACCTGAAACAAGGTCAACAAAACAACAAGCAAGAATAATATCCTTTTGATAATAATAGATAAAGCAATAGCATGAATAATCATCACAGTAGCTCCTTTAGAGCTATCACTCGTGGCTTGTCTGAAGCAACGATCAAAAGTAAGAGATACACTACGAAATGAGGTTAACACTCTTAATTTTTTAATTTTTTCAGTTAATTAAAAAATTGCCAGAATTCGGCAATTTTTAATTAAAAAATAAAGATGTATTAAAAAAGTGGTACTAGGGGACTTAATATGCCATGGGGGTGCTCATTTTTTACCTAGAGCACCCATATTACCTACGTACCCACTTGGTTGAGTAAAATTAGTGATTTTAATCACTTAAAAATTAATTTTACTCCAAAAACCCAAAAAAGTCAAACAAAATCATAAAAAATCAGCAAGGGCAAAAATTAAGGAAACATGTGGGGACATGTTGGAGACAAATAAAACTCCAAAAAGCTATGTGGCAGCAATTGGAGGCTTCCTATTGGATAAAGGAGCAAAGTGGGCATGTGTGAGAGTTGATTTAAGCATGTGCCAAAATAGGAGGTGTGCCCCTCTTGAGAGGTGGCATATTCTCTTGTGGGCAGCCAACCTCTTGAGAGGTGGCGCACCCATATCCCTTCAAGATTTGAAATGTGGCAAGCTTAGGGATGTGTGGGAGAGGTGGCAGCCACACTCCCCACACTTGGCATGTGTTTTCCCTCCAAGTGGTGTGCCCCTCTTCACCATGTGGTGCGCCCTCCTCATCTCCCATCCTCTCACCCTTGGCTATATATTGAAGCATTTCTCCCTTGAACAATTTAGTTGGAGGTTGAGACTTATGCTATTGTAATAGTGATTCTTCTTTCATACTTGGAATAAAAAAGGCTTTGGAGGCTAACTTGGTGTGGATCTATGTGCGGTTGCTTATTGTCAAGTGCATTTTATGAGGTGATATTATTCCATTCTATTTGCTTATTGAAATTTGTTCAAGTTTGGCCTTTGTAAGGAGTACTATTACTCACAAGGAATAGGATTGTAGATCTTGCTTGATTTTCATGTCCTATTTCTTATCTATTCTAGAAACCTAAAATGTGCATTTTATCTTTTGTTTAAGCTAATGTGCCATTTGAGCTTCTTTGTAGGTAACACCAAGATCTAACAGGTTGCTTGCAAGTTTTGTGGACTTTAGAGATCTCACCTGGAGGGTTGGATGAGCTTGCTTGCTCTTACTTCCTCTTCAAAGTTTGAAGGACGATAGCCCCTCTTTCTATGCTAAAAGAGACTCCATTATTGCCCAAGATTCCAAGGATTTAAAGAAAAATTTTCTTCCCATCTCCTCCTCAAATTAAAGTTAAAAAGATTTTTGTTATTTCAATTCTTATCTGCAAAGAAAGATTTTTGTTATTTCAATTCTTATCTGCAAAGAAAGATTTCAATTCATAGAAGTACTAAAAGCTATCTTCCTTTTGCAACTAAGAGCAAGTAGATTAGATCTCTTTTCTAGTTTGCAAAGTGCTATCTTAGTCCCTTTTGCTGAAAAAATCTGAAGGCTGAAGATAGGTGATTTATCAAGAGTTTAAGTGCAATATTTGGGCAATAGCTTACTGTTTTATATTTCTGGTTTAGGACAGCGAAAAGAATAGTAAGAAAAGGGTTTTTTCTAGTTAGTTTAAATTCAGAAATTTACTAGTTTATCATAGAATTGTACTTAGAATTTTTTGGCTTCATAAACTAATAACCCAAAGCATTCCTAAAGTGTCTTTGGCCATATTTGCATCTCGTTTGTTCGCTGATTTTGTGCAGGTTGGTGCAAGGACAAGAGGAAATTCTATCGAAAATCCAAGAACTTGAAGTTTCTAAGACCCCCAAACTGGTCCTATTTTACTAAACATTGTAAAAAAGTGAAATTTTTTCAGTTTCACGATCTATATATAAGAATCCAATTTCAATGAAGAGATCTAAAGACTCTTAAAAGAGCACTTGTAACCGTGAAAATAAAATCAGTGAGCCAAGGGAGGCTTCACTTTGCTTTTCCCCCGGGGGGGTGTGTCGCGCTTCAAGATCTTCATTTTGATTGGTTTCTTGTCTTTCTCTTGTTTTGAGCACTTCAACAGATTCATTTCAGTTCTAAAATTAAAACCAAACAACAATCTAGATTAGATTTCATTTTGCAAAGTAGAACACTAATTGCTAGAGTAGCTTTACTTATTGCAATTTCAAGTTGGCAAATAAACCATCCCCTCGGCTCCTCGAAAGAGGCCTGGTCAGTGTGGATTAGTAATTAGTCTCACATTTCAATTCAGTTATTTATTTACTTGTTTAAAATAAACAAATTCCCCTCAGCTCTTAGTGTGGTTCCTTACCCTTCCAGTTGCAAGTTAGTCTCGATCAACTAGAAGTAAGTTTCATACACGCTATGTTGGTCAGTGGTTGATAGAGTAATTAGGACAATCTCTAAAGTAGTTATCTTAATGCGTGGGAAAACGCCTTGAAGTGACCTGCGAAGTAAGGCGGGCCCTCTCGGGACCTGGCTTCCCACCCGTTTTGGACATCCAACACTTTGAGTGAGTTTATTGGTGAGACCATTGGGTTTCGGTAAACTATCTGCAAGTTTCCAAACAAAGAGCTAACCTCCAAGGAGGCCCAAACCATTTCATTAACTAAACATCAATTTATCCTAATAAAACACACGAACTACATTGCCCACGATTCACTTTAAGGCACTGGTCTCAATTTTCACATTTAGCAAAGCCACAGGCTTCATCTTCAATTTGGTTGTCTATTGGAAATAAATTTAAATGAAACTTGCATCTAACAATTGTTTCTCAGTATCTGTTTGATGCAAGTATATGCTTATTGATTATATATCGTGGTGAATGTTTACTTCATGTTTTATCAGTTTATGGTTGATTGTTTAAAAGAATAATAAACTCCTAGATTTCATTTTTTGTACTTAGCTTACTTCAAAGCCTTAGTATATTTGTTAGGGACTACCCCCCTTGGCTTCGCTAGGAGTTGGCCTAGACGGAGGATTTGAGGATTAGGTGACAGCACCTTAACTCTCACTTGCCCCTAAGGACACACTGAGTGGATTGAAGATTTCTTCCACATCTCCCAGGTGTGTATAAAGCGGCAACATTTTGGCGTCGTTGCCAGGGATAAATCTTTCTATTCACGGAACACGACTTGTTTTTCCTTGTTTTTACTTAGTTTTTTATGCTTGTAGTTTATCAGAAATAGACTCAACCATCCGGCGACTCCACTTAACTCCAATTTAACTAGGTATTCTACAAGGAGGAATTCAGAAGGCATTCTTAACTTCATTCCTGAACCTGAGAAGGTTTATCGAAGGAGGTTAGCTAAAGCCTCTTTTCGTAGAGTACTTAGTCATCTAAACTGCCAGATCTGCTCCAGAAAACAACTGTGATGCCAGAATGGAAAACCCCTCCACAGGAATGAAGCTCCTGCTGCTGTCCTCACTCTGCAACTGATATCACTGAAATCTGATGGCTAGAAATCCCACCAGGAAGGAAATAGCCTGCCAAAGCCATGCGCCCTCCTCAACAGAAGAATCTCTCCAGTAAATAATAGATGCAAGCTGCTCCAAGCTGTCCTCCATGAAAGCTAGCGGCCTCCTCCTACTATCCTCATGCATCTGACCTCATCTCCATAGCTAGAGTCCTCCTCCTCTCATGAGCAAAACCCTCCATGAACAATGCGCCCTCTTTTGTCTCCTTTGCCCCTCTTTAGGCAAGAATAGGGTAACCTAAGATTAGATGGTCAAGATCAATCCAAATGAAGGGATGAGATCTCACCAAATAAATCTAACTCAAAACCCACTTTTGGGTTAAGTTCCCTAAGTCTACTCATGTCTCCCAAAATCACCAAAAAGGTAATTTAATGTTCACTTTTGCCAAAAGTGACCAAAATGCACTTTAACCAAAGTCAAAGTACAAATAGACAAAAGTACTAGGTACAAAGTGACTAAACCTTCCCACATGTGCTAAGGAGGATAAAACACATGGGAAACACCTCCCAAGGTACAAATCTCAACAAGTACAGGAGCTATTGAGGGATATTTTGGGGTACAACTTGCATCGCTCGTCCTATTTCATCATTATGATCCATTCCGCACAGATTGGCTTTGGTTTCGTTGCATTCCGACGATTTCCATGGTTTTGAGTATTTTGAGCTATAGGTTAATTAAATTCACTGAAGAGGTCATTTTGGACATGTTATCCCCGATATCTAGGGATAACTAGGAGATCATGTCTCGAGGCCCACATGGTCCTAGACATGGAGTACCGAGAGCAGGAACGACCTGAGCATGGTCCTGGAGGACCCATCTTCTTCTTCTCAGCCAGACTTGTCCTGC
>ML798628.1:271043-287534 GCA_009831015.1 Picea engelmannii | reverse complement strand
ACGTCTCCCTTGGACTTGCCCTCCTAAATAGAAAGAGCCCCCCATCGAGGTGACAGTGGGTGGGGAAGCTCCTGTTACGCCGGTTTCAAGCCCTGACTCAAGCCCTTGGACCTTTCCTACAAACCGTGCGATAACAGGACACAATACTTGGAGGAACCTCTCGGTGTAATAGCTCATTAGAATTGGGAGGAACAACACTACAGGATAGGATGATGAGAAGTGACTTTCAGTGGCCAGGGACGCCACAAGGAGAGATAAGGTGTTTTTCAGAGGTAAAAACGTTAATTAATTAATTAAAGTGATTTAATTCATTAATTAATAATTAATAAAATGAGAGTCATTTTGGAGGGACAAGGTGAGCAGGAAGCATAAAGGAGAGGCAAGGACCTCTATTCTCTCATTCATGTATGATTATCTTTTGATATCTGGCTTCTAGCTAGTGAGCCCATATCTTGGGGGTTTTGAGGGTTTTGACTTAACAAACCCTAGAGGACAATTCGGTGGTGAAAGATTCCACCTAGCTTGTCCCAAGTTTGGTCTCGGGGATGCAATACTCCCCCACACCATTTTAGTTCAAATCTACTCAGTGCAGGAGGGTTCTACACCAGCCACAGGCACAGGAAGAGAGAGAGGGCGCACCATTGGGGGTTTCCAGTAAGGGGGGTGCACCATCCATTGAAGGAAGTTCGTTCCAGGTGATTGGCAGGGCTTCTAGAGATTCTAGCACCTGGGTTTTCATTGCAAGGTCTTGGCCATTAGATCTAGTGCACTCTGGAGGAGTTTTATGCACCATTTTATTTACTAGATGCATTGGACGAATTGGAGGAGAGGAGCACACTTCAGAAAGTGATTTCAGTCATTTGATAGATCAGATCTTCACCATTTCGCTTGGGACTTCACCAGGGAGGTAACTGAGCCCCGATTTATCATTCTAGTGGTTTTGTGGAGCATTTGGAGGCCTCAAGGAGGGAGGCCGAATTATCTAGGGTTTCAGGCATCCAGGGGGGCGCACCATTCCTTGGAGGGAAGTTAGATCTATGGGTTAAGAGGGCATTTGGGGATTTGAGCACTTGGGCTGTCCTTGCAGTAACCCGATCTATCATTCTACTAGGTTTGGGGTCATTCAGAGACTTCCTTCAGTCAGGACAAATTTTTGAGGCTATTCATCATTCTAGCAGGACGTAGCATCATCCAGCATTGGGGGTTTGGCACTTCATACGGCCCATATATCTTCTTGTATTGATCTTCATCGGGTATCCAACCTTTGGAGGCTTTCATCTTCTTCCCGGGAGCATTTTTTAGCAGCTTCTATTATGTTTATTGGATCCATCTGTTGATCATTCCAAATCTACATCATCCTTGTATCAGGTTCTTATTATTATGAATAAAGATCAAATCTGAATCATTTTGGATTGTCTATCATATTATTGATCTTGCATATGGTTGTGGTATGTTACATTGCTTTATCTTCTTATCTGTCGCTGCAAATACACATATAAACCATCAGTATAACCCTAAGCGCAACCTAAAGAACCATAGTCAGCAAAGTGTTTGACGAAATGCCACACTCAGTGACAGTTTAAAAATCATGCAAAAATGTGATGTTCTTAGGCTCTTGGCTTGGGAACATTACAGTGGTATCAGAGCGTAGATTCCTGCCAACCAGTGGGAATTAGCGCATGCATGCAGAGCCATAAAGGGGTCTTCCACAAGGAGAGATGGATGTGTGGGATTTTACTGAAAGGATTGTTGATTGTGAGAGGAAATATCAAACCCTCCATGAGATTTTCATAAATCAAATAACATTCCATCAGTTTGTATCCCTTAAAAATCCTAGTTAAAGCGAAGATGAGGTTACACACTGGATCATCATAGTAGAGGAAAAGGGAGCCAGAGAAGCTAGATGGAGGGAAGAACAGAGAAACCCCACACCCATTAGGAGCATGCAACTTTGCTACAGTTGCAAGGTGCCTTGGGAACCAGATCATAGGTGTAGGGGTAAGGGTAAGAAGCATATTATATAGGTGCACTATGACAGTGATGACAAGGTATGTGAGGATGGAGCGATAGATGTTTATTTGGAGCAGTCTGATGATGATAGTGACTCTTGCACAAAGGCTAGTGATTCTTGTGCACTTGAGGAGGATAGTGACCCTTGCGCGTTGGAGGGACAAAAGGATAGACATGATCATAGCACCGGTGTTTCAACAGACATATCATATACTATTGATGACCTTACACCTCAGTAGAGTGGTGACACTAGTGAGGATTCACACGTGTTAGCACCTAGAGATGACAAGCTTCCTTTGTTGACCATGACACATCTATCATCTTTCCAGACACTTATGACAGCCACATCACATGAGGATAGCAGTAGCATAGAGGAGTCATATGTGAGGGATGCACACCATGGACATGTAGATCCCCAAATCCAGGAGGATATAGAGGACGTGCAGACAGTTGACCTTACACACCCACATCAGCATGAGGAGAGGGGATCACTTCTTATGGAGGCTCCATTGTTTGATCAGACTGTGGAGATTGACATTTGGATGGGACACTTGCTTCCAAGATCATCCTGTCGTGGTGAGAATGTACCCTTTATCGGTCAGGATGACCATAGCACGCATCTGGACACATCTATATGGGATCCAGGCGCAAATGATAGTAGCAGGGTGAGTGCACAGGAGCATACGGCTGCTCATACAGGATACAGTGTGATTCAGAGGGAGATAACATCTAGTGATGGGGTGCAGTGGCATACAGGAGGACCCAGTAGCACAGTAGACAGTGGGCAATTCAACACTTTATCTTCTGCAGAGAGTGTTTTTGGAAATTCCAGAGTTGACACTAGCAATGAGGGATATGAGGTGGCACCTAAGCATGACTATGATCAGGAGTCACACTACTTGACAGGACAGTTGAGATTCAGTGAGGATATGATCATGGCAACCTCCAGGCGCATTGATGACATGCATACATTCATGACAGATTACTGCTGGAGGGCATCAGTGGCACATGGTAGTTCAGATGAGGGATTTCCCATGGATGACTTTCATACTCTCAGGGAGAGAGTGTCTATGATCAGGACCGACTACCAACAGTTGTTGACAGACAGGGACTACCTCTTGGGGATTGGCAAGATGTATCACAGGGCCTTGAGGGAGCAGGATTTGGAGGTGGACCGACTCACTCAAAAGTTGATGAGCACTCGAGGATTCTTGAGAGGCACACAGACAGCCATTCAAGAATCAGAGTCCAGATCATAGGAGCTTCTTGAGGAGATTCGTCAGAGATCCACTTCATCTATCCTAGTGGACACTCAGATATATCCTGCAATCATGTTGCAAGAGGATGTTGGTGGTCTAGCAGAGGAGCACCAGTTGGGAGAGGAGCATGCAAATTTCACTCCTTTGTAGCAGCCCATAGTTATGAGAGGGCACTTCCATCATATCAGCAATTGCATGGGAGATGAGGGATGGAGGTTGGTTGACCAGCAGTTGGAGGAGTTACTTCCGGGTGTACTGGATAGTTGGGATTCAGTGATGACTACAGGTGAGTCTTTATCATGGATACCGATGGACGAGCTTCTGGTCAAATCCTTGGGATTCACCAAAGCATGTGATATCTTCCAGTCCTACTGTCAGCTACAGATATTTCTGTTAGACTTTCATGTCACTTTTTTCATAGACAACAACATGAGGAGAGATAGATAGTGGCTGAGGACATGGGGAGTGGCTAGGCCGAGATCACCTGACATGAGTGTTCTTACGGCATCCAGCTAGATAGAGGTGGATCGTCATAGGCAGCCAATTGAGACTTGGTGCGTGATGGTGAGCATCATAGGCCAGGTGATAGCAGATGAGCACAGAGGGCTTCTGACAGTGATCAGTCTCACACAGGAGCAATTAGAGGAGGTTGGAAGTGATAAACTTCCAAGTTTGACATGGGATCCTGGAGTTCATTTGGTTAGCAGGATGTTTCACTACCTGTTGACCCACGTTGCGCCAGAGAGCCACATACTCCACCATGGGTTGGTTTGGAGTGGGCCTGCAGGGACTTGTCCTATGGGGCGAGGCAGCTTTTCACTCTTGATCATCATGATCGGACATGGAGATGGTTGGGCATGTACTACCACAAAGATCTTTTTACAGATGCAGCTTTTGGACAGCAGGTCCAATTGCCACAGGTACTTCAGCTTGAGGATCCAAGAGTGGAGGATCCAGTATATATACAGGGAGCAGTCAAGCATGGTCAGCGTAGTGCAGTGCCAGCATGGTGATCTTCGACAGAGACTAGCATGGGATCCAGGGATTGCAGGGTTGGGCATTTCACTAACTGACAGGGGTGAGTGGACCTTTGCAGGGGAAAGTTGTTTTGACTTTCCATTGAGCTTCAGTATTGAGGAGAGCACATGACTTGAGGGTGTCTCGTGGAGGTCTTGCAGTACCTCATTCTGGCATCAGTATGTGCATTTGATGGAGGCCGTGTTGATCTTGGTAGGGACTTGGAGGATGGACTCATCCCGGGATGAGGCCATGTGTCTTGTACAGGATATACATGGAGTTGATATATTACAAGACTATGCTTCACAGGGTATTGCAGCTCATTTCCCGATATGGGACCCAAGGGGTGGAGTGTATGATAGTTCATCTCTGGATAGGACCTGTTATAGCACAGTTTGTAGCTGGGAGTAAAGGCTAGAAGGTAGAAGGCCAAACTGGCGTAATAGGAACCTATCCCACCCAATGTCACCACGATGGGTAGGTTATTTCTCTTCATGAGGTAATTGGTCCAGGTATCATGGTATGTGTCACTTTTGATCATTGAAACCTTTAAATATATGCATCTAATTCCTTTTATCTCTAACAACTACTTGGATCTTACATTAGCCCACTTGACCATGCTTGGGGAAATTGCCAAGGTGCCCTAGCAAGCCTGTGCCCATAGGTCTTGGTTTGCCACTGGGAGAATTTCTGAAAAGGCATCGTCCGCTCCCATCATAACACCACTGTTTCATCTTATCTCCCGCTCATTTATCCCATTCCCCTTGTCCGGGAATTGGGTTGACCTATTTGTAGGATTGCACCTTATCTTGTGGGAAGAAGGGGCTAAAGGTCCAGAAGGTAAAAGCAACTGGTAAAAGACAAAAGCCTAGAAATAAAACCTCAAGATGCTTCGCCCAGGGATCCCTGAGAAGGCAGTAAAAAGCCTCTCAACAAGAAACAAGAGGGACCCGGAAAATAACAAAACAAGACCTAGTCAAAGGATAGGGGATCTCATCACGAGCCAACCTATTAGGTCCATGGGTACCTAACAGTTTGACATTGCCACCATATCGTTACCACGCCAGGGCAGTGACCTTTGGTTGCATGGCCAAGGGAAAGAGGGTCTCATCACGAGCCAACCTTCTCATCTCTGTGAAAGTACTTATGGGTAACGCTGTCAACTCTGGTCACCATGCCAAGGCAGTGTCCCGTAGTTAGTTCTTGAACAAAAAAATAAGCAAATAAAAGAATAAAACAAGAATAAAAAGAATAAAGGCAAGAATGGGCTTGGAAAAAATGCATCCATGACAGGTACAGCTCGCCTTCTACAAAGGCACCCACAGGTAACACTTATGCATCCTTGGCCCTCACTGCACCCACATGTTTAGACATCCCCTAACCACATCACCTCACTTACATGGCTTGGATGAGATCTTTCTGGAAACTTTCCTTTTCTTGTGGACACTAGCCCAATAGGATGCCTTGTCCTTTTCTCCAATCTTGTATTGCAGGTTTTTGTAATGTCTTTGAGCTATTGACTTGATGTATTAGGGGTTTTATGCGTATGTTTAATAATATTGATGATGAGACGTGATTGACATTGCTATGATCCCTGTGACTGATGAGCCCATGGAGGGCGTAGCTTTTGATGTGCAGGACCATGCCCGACAGACAGGTACCATTTGGATCGGTACACATGGGGAAATGACCAGTTCGGACCTCCATGGGGCTAAAGAGCCCACCAGATGGATGTTGAGACCCCATAAGAGGGCAGAGACAGAACAGAGCTTGATCAAGGGTTTTGCACCTGAGAGGAAGAGGACGTTCCACCAGAGACACTCCGGCAGGACTAGACCTAGGGGGAATGACCCCTTTTCAGTGGAACGCTAGTCTTGGAAGGCTTAGGACGTCCCCATCTTCACCATGATGTCATCCCGCTTCATGGGCGCTTTTGGAGGCAGACTGGACAGCAGTGGCACGTGTGGCATGTTGGAGAGGCCCCTAGGGGGCTAACGTTTTGCTCCTGGATGTCTCATTTGCCCTAGAAAGGGCTAGCGCCTCCCTTGAAGGGGCTTTTACTCTCTTTTCTGCTCAATTAGGGTTTTAATTTGACGATTTGATGTGAAGAACAGTATGATTTTGACATTATGGCCTTGTCAGCCTTTTTATGACCTAAAAAGTAAATTAGATCATTGATACACTATATATTGAGGGTTTTCACTCTCATTTTATCACAACAACTTACTCACTCATAGTGAGGTCTGATTTTTAGCGCCCTATTTGGGTTATTGGCTGATTTCTAGTGAAGCGCACTTGTTGAAGGAAGATAATTTTTGCATTTTATGGTGTTTCTCTTGAAGGAAGGTGTTACAACTAGGGTTTGCATGGTTATTTCTTGATGAATTGTAAGTATTTTTCTGCAAAACTTCTTGAATGAATAGTTGTAGTATAATTTCTTGCATATGTTTATTTATTTTGCTAAATCAAAACCCTAGGTGACAAGCACACAAGTAGGTCCGTGTCTCATGTCCCCTAATAGAGAAACTTTCAGCCATTGAAAGAGATAAAGAGACCCTAGTCGTAGCTACACTCCTTGTTTCTCTTTCCCCTATGCTAGCCGTACCATTTAGAATTCAAGAGGAGGAAGACGTCCCAGGCCTAGGTTATCTACACTTAGGGTCGTTTTTCCTTTAGGGTTTGATGAAAGAGCCTTGTTGTAGCAACACTCTCCCTCGTTAAGCCTTCTTGTCTTGATTTTGTGCTTCATCTGAGCTAGCCGTCTTGCCGGGAAGGAGAAGAGAGCACGAGGCCTTGCTTTAGCAATACCAGAGTGAGCCTCTCTCCCCTAGGGTTTTGATTTTGAGGCCTTGCCTTAGCAACACTTCAAAACTCTTCCCTCTATTCCTTGAAATCTTGCCTCCTTCAACCTGTGCGTCCTTCACTTATTGACTCCATTCTACCCTAAGGCACTGATCCTAAGACCTCCAGCGTTGAAGTAGAACTTGATCTAAACACTCTCAAAGCTTTTGAATTAAAACCCTAACTACACTAACCCTACTAACCCTAAGTTGCTGACGACATCATTGGATATTCCATCTTTAATGCAACAACATTTTACTTTATGAGCAATTGAATGGTGGTTTAAAGCATTTATTAAATGAAGTGTTGATTGGTTACATTGAATGCCACATCGTTCCAATATTTATTGGTGAAGTGTTATATTTTTCATTTGCTATTGATAAACATTGACTTCGTCAACATTTATTGCCAATTGCTTATATATATTTATCAAATAGTCTTGTGAAGTACTAACCCATTGAAATAAGCTTGCAAGTATCAGTTTGTTGTTGTCTTGTTCCAGGCAGGTACTCTTCATTGGGTTTTACTTTATTATTGGCTATGTAGCCGGAACTTCTAATTGGTGGTGATCTGTGAAGGGGGGAAAAACTTATTTTCATCCTATTAACTTTTTGCCTCTTCAAAACTCCAGGTCACCGGGGACGTCTCCCCTGGGCCTAACCTCCCTAAAGAAAAAGAACCTACCCATCGTGGTGACATTGGGTGGGATAGGTTCCTGTTACGCCAGTTTGGCCTTCTACCTTATAGCCTTTACTCCTAGCTACAAACTGTGCGATAACAGGACCTACTGTGTGTCCCACGGGTGGACATGGGACCCCGGTATTATATTTGGATGGGTTCAGTTATTTCTTAAGGACAAGCAATATTCTAGCAGGGAGGACTGTAATGTCCCCACTTTGGGACATCAGGGTATTACACAGTGTTATGATGACCGGGGTAGCCAATTGGACATTATAGCGAGTACATGAGCTATTGAGGGATATTTTGGGGTCCGGCTTGCATCGCTCATCCTATTTCATCATTATGATCCATTCCGCACAGATTGGCTTTGTTTTCGTTCCATTCCGACGATTTCCATGATTTTGAGTATTTTGAGCTATAGGTTAATTAAATTCACTGAAGAGGTCATTTTGGACACAATACTTGGAGGAACATCTCGGTGTAATAGCTCATTGGAATCGGGAGGAACAACACTACAGGATAGGATGATGAGAAGTGACTTTCAGTGGCCAGGGAAGCCACAAGGAGAGATAAGGTGTTTTTCAGAGGTAAAAAGGTTAATTAATTAATTAAAGTGATTTAATTCATTAATTAATAATTAATAAAATGAAAGTCATTTTGGAGGAACAAGGTGAGCAGGAAGTATAAAGGAGAGGCAAGGGCCTCTATTCTCTCATTCATGTATGATTATATTTTGATATCTGGCTTCTAGCTAGTGAGCCCATATCTTGAGGGTTTTGAGGGTTTTGACTTAACAAACCCTAGAGGACGATTCGGTGGTGAAAGATTCCACCTAGCCTGTCCCAAGCTTGGTCTCGGGGATGCAATACTCCCCCACACCATTCTAGTTCAGATCTACTCAGTGCATGAGGGTTCTACATGAGTCACAGGCACAGGAAGAGAGAGAGGGCGCACCATTGGGGGTTTCCAGCAAGTGGGGCACACCATCCATTGAGGGAAGTTCGTTCCAAGTGATTGGTAGGGCTTCTAGAGATTCTAGCACCTGGGTTTTCATTGTAGAGTCTTGGCCATTAGATCTAGAGCACTCCGTAGGAGTTTTATGCACCATTTGATTTACTAGATGCATTGGACGAAATGGAGGAGAGGAGTACACTTCAAAAAGCGATTTCAGTCATTTGATAGATCAGATCTTCACCATTTCGCTTGGGACTTCACCAGGGAGGTAACCGAGCCCCGATCTATCATTCTAGTGGGTTTGTGGAGCATTTGGAGGCCTCAAGGAGGGAGGCCAAATTATCTAGGGTTTCAAGCATCCAAGGGGGCACACCATTCCTTGGAGGGAAGTTAGATCTATGGGATTGAGAGGGCATTTGGGGATTTGAGCACTTGGGTTGTTCTTGCAGTAACCCGATCTATAATTCTACTCAGTTTGGGGTCATTCAGACACTTCCTTCAGTCAGGCCGAATTATTTAGGCTATTCAGCATTCCAGCAGGACATAGCATCATCCAACATTGGGGGTTTGGCACTTCATACGGCCCATATATCTTCTTGTATTGATCTTCATCGGGTATCCAGCCTTTGGAGGATTTCATCTTCTTCCCGGGAGCATTTTTTAGCAGCTTCTATTATGTTTATTGGATCCATTTGTTGATCATTCCAGATCTACATCATCCTTGTATCAGGTTCTTATTATTATGAATAAAGATCAGAGCTGAATCATTTTGGATTGTCTATCATATTGTTGATCTTCCATATGGTTGTGGTATGTTACATTGCTTTATCTTCTTATCTGTCGCTGCAAATACACATATAAACCATCAGTATAACCCTAAGCGCAACCTAAAGAACCATAGTCAGCAAAGTGTTTGACGAAATGCCACACTCAGTGACAGTTTAAAAATCATGCAAAAACGTGATGTTCTTAGGCTCTTGGCTTGGGAACATTACACAATGAATAATGGTAGGATCCATCTCATGATCAAATAATTTGTCAGAAGCTTGCGAAGCCACACTGCTTCATGGACGGCCACACTCAATGTTATATTCTGCGGTACTCAAGGCCACAAAGCTTTGTTTCCTGCTGCACCAAGAAACCATGGCAAACCCCAAGGTAAAAATAACAACCGGATGTGCTCTTCCGGTCCACTATGCTCCTTGCCCAATCTATATCGACATATCTCTGCAAACTCAAGTCTACACAGGAGGCATATCTTAGGCCATATCCAACAGTGCTTCGTAGATATCTCAATACATGCTTCGTTGTTATCCAGTGAGTCTGTCTCGGTTGACTCATGAACTGACTAAGCACAGTCACTGCATAGCATATATCAGCTCTGGTGTTAACCAGATACATCAATGATCCAATCAGTTGTCGGTACACATGTGGATCAATCTCATCTGAATCGGAAGAAGCCTCATTCATCTTCTTCAAGTTCATCATCATTGGTGTAGGCGTGGATTTGCAGTCCATCATCTCAAATATTTCCACTGTATATTTTCCTTGACTCGAGAAAATCTCATCAGTTCTTTGCCATACTTCTAGTCCCAAGAAGTAGTGCATCATACCCAAATCCTTCATCTTGAAAACAGAAGTCAATGCTCGCTTGCATTCAGCAATAAGTCTTTATGAACCGGTAAGGAATAAATCATCCACATACAGGACCAAGATAAGGCACTTGTTGCCAACAATATGATAATATGGGTTTGGATCAGCAACACTCTTGCTGAAATCCAAACTCATCAAGAATCCATCCATCTTCTCATACCCAGCACGAGGTGCCTTCTTCAGTCCATACATGACTTTCTTCAACCTGTACACATGTATGTCACGAATCCCTTTGGTTGCTGATCTCGCTTTGTATTTCTCGACATTTCCATCAGCTGCATGCTTGATCTTATAGATCCACTTGGAAGTTACCACAGACTTCCCATCTGGTCTCAGAACAATATCCCATACATCATTCTTCAAGATAGACTGGTATTCTTCTGTCATGGCATCTTGCCATACCTATTCACATGTCGCTTCTCCATGACAAAAAGGCTCAAAATCAATGATGTGGTTCATGGCTGAAAGGTAGCTCAAAAATGTCTTTGGTCTCTTGCTTTCTTGGGATGTGCCTTGAGGGGCTGTGTTATCCCCCAGTTTAGGGATAACTAAGGAGATATGTCTCGAGGCCCACAGGTCCTAGAGATAGAGTACCGAGAGCCAGATCAACTTGAGCATGGCCCTAGAGGGCCCATCTTTTCATTCTTTAGCGCCTCCACTTTGTCAGCAGCATCAGCATCAATCACCTCGGCCTGGTCCTGTAGCAGAAGTGGATCTTGCTCCATGAGGTAATGAGTCTCGGTATCATAGTATGTGTCACTCTGATCCTCAGAACCTTTGAATATGTGCATTCAATTATTTTTGTTTCTAACGGGTGCTTGGATCTTATACCTATCCACTTGACCATATCTGGCGGGAATGACAGGATGCCCTAGTAAGCTTGTGCCCATAGGTTTTGAGTTGCCACTGGGGGGATTCAAGAGAAGCCATCATCCGCTCCCACCATACTTACCACTTTCCATCTTTCTCCCGCTCATCCATCCCATTACACTGGTCCGGGCATTGGGTTGGCCAAATATTTAAGGGTTGTACCTTACCTTGTGGGAAGAAGGGGCTAAAGGCCCACAGGGTAAAAGTAGTTGGCAAAATATAAAAGCCAAAAAATGAAACCTCGATATGCTTCGCCCAGGGATCCCCGAGAAAGCAACAAAAAGCTTCTCAACAAGAAACGGAGGGACCCATAAAAATAATAAAACAAGACCTGGTTAGAGGATAGGGGGTCTCATCACGAGCCAACCTATTAGGTCCATGGGCATCTAGCGGTATGACACTACTAGCAGTTGGTCACCACGCCCAACTTGATTATTAGATGTGATTCACATTGCTATGATCCTTGTGACTTATGAGCCCATGGAGGGTGTATCTGTTGATGTGCAGGATCATACCCGATGGACAGGTATACATGGGGAGATGATTAGTTCGAACCTCCATGGGGTTGAAAGCCCATCAGATGGATGTTGAGACCCCAGCAAGGGGGAGAGACAGATCAGAGGTTTTGTGCCGGAGAAGAGGAGGGCGTTCCACCAGAGGCAGCTCAGCAGACCTGTACCCAGGGGGGTTGTGCCCTTTCCACCAGGACGTTGTCCTTGGAAGGCCCATGACATCACCCAAGACACTCATGACGTCATCTAGTGCTTGTGGAGGTTTTGGGAGGCAATTGTGTGCCAAATTGGCACATGTGGCAGGTTCCTGAGGCCCAAGAAGGCCTAACATTTTGCTCCAGGAAGCCAACGTTGCCCTAAAAGGGGCTAACGTCACCCTAAAAGGGCATGACATCATCATTTATGTAAAATAGTATTTTTGTGGAAATTTGGCCTTGTCAGCCTTTTGTGACCTAAAATTAAATTAAGGTCATTGATATGGTATAAGTAAGAGAGCTAAAACTCTCTTTTTCTCATCATCTTTCACTCACACTTGTGTGAGGTCTGAAATTTGCACCCTTCTAGGGTTTTTGGCTGAAATTTTCTAGTGCGCACTTGTTGAAGGAGGCTCTTTTTGGTGATTTTTGGCATTTTTCTTGGTGGAAAGTTTATAACTAGGGTTTGGCTTGATGAATACTTGGTAAATGTAAGTGAATTTATGCAATCCTTCCCTTACTTGAATGGTTATAGTGTTTTACTTACATTTTGTTCATGAAATTGCTAGAATAAACCCTAGGAAATAAGCACATGTTGGTGTCTGTATTTTAATTCCCTACTAAATTATGCCAAGGAGCCATTTTATCTGTTGAAGACATTGCTAGGGCCTTGCCATTGCAACACCCTATCATTTGCTCTTCACCCTAGTCATTATTACTTTGTTATTGAGCTAAAGAAGGAGGAAAACGTGCTAAGACCTAGGGTTACCTACACCTTAGTAAGTTGTTTTCCCCTAGGTTTGATGGTTGAAGCCTTGGCTTACCAACACTTCACCATCAAATTCCTCTTGTCTTTGTCCCTACTATTATCATATTGTTCCTTCAACTCTTGTTGCTATCTTTTGACTCCATTTTCCCTCTGAATGCACTGGCCTTAGACTATTTGCTTGAGTGCTTTGATCACAACCTTCAAAATCTTTAAACAACTACTAATACCTTCTAACCCTAGCTTAGATTAACTTGCTAACCCTATTGTTGCCATTATCCATTTGTTTATAGTTACACTTTGCAGCATTTTAGCTTCATTAAGCAATTGAGAGATTGATTAATGCATGGTATTATTTGCTTCTAATGAAAGTTGGTATTGTAACATTGATGATTAATCATTTTGCTCATTGTGAAGTTTCTTTAAAGCATTTATTGTGAAGTATCATATTGCGATAATTGCTACTATACATTTTGCTTACTTCGTCAATATATTAGTCAATTGATTTATTTGAGAAAGTCCCTGATTATATGAAGTACTAACCAGCAAGTGACCTTGCAAATATAGTTTTATGTTGCTTTGTTCCAGGTAGGTACACTTCTGGTATCATTATCTCTTTATTGGTTGTTTAGCCGGACTTTCAAATCGGTGGTGACTTGTGAGAGGGAAATCTTTACTTGGCCTTTATCCTTTTCCTTCTCAAAACCCTAGGTCACCAAGGACGTCTCCCCTAGGCCTACCACCCCAAATAGAAAGAGACATCCTATTGAGGTGACAGTGATAGGATAATCTCTCGTTACGTCAATTTGTCTTCATTTACCTTTCATTTCTTTCAAAGTACAAATTGTGCGATAACATGTTGTATGTCCCTCTGCCTCCTACAGAGTTTGTCGAGCCCAGGCATGCCTTTTATGCCCTACTGCAAAATCTTTGGGCATATCAACTGAAGCAACTGGGTCAACTGGAATAATGTTTGTCTCCCTCTGAATTGTTAAAGGGGGAGAAGGTATTGTCTCACTGTCAATCTCCATCTGAGATTCTCTGGATCTTTGAAAGGCTATATCTTCTTCAAGGACAACATCTTTGTTTATCTCAATCTGTCTCTGACCAAGGATGTAGATTAGAGATGCCTTTGAAGATTCATTGTATCCCACAAATGTACCCTTTCTCCCTGAAGGGTCTAGTTTGGATCTCTTCTCTTTCGGTACATGAAAATACATTGGGCACCCAAATATCCTAAAGTGTTCAATCTCGGGCTTCACTCTGGTGAAGGCTTCTTCGTGTTGATTTTTCAATAAGCTAGGTTAAGCATGTAGTTCATTTCATTTTATCATGTCTTAACCATAAACAAGAATGTTGCAACAACCAAGATCACAAGAAGAAACACCATGCACAAGAACACAAGAAAAATCCTGGGAAACCCTTCTCAACAAGGGAAGAAAACCCAGCCAAATCCTTTGCTATATTCTTCAAGAGAAAGACCTTTCACCACCAAGAATGACCTAGCACACAAGAGGGTGCTTAAGCCCTAGAAGACTAGCGCCCAAGAGAGGTACGCACCTTTTCCCAAGTAGATGTATTTGCTGTAATTTCCAAACACACAAGGAAGATATGATTCCACAATGGAGAATCATCCCTTACTTATATTAGACTTGTCCAATCAACAAAGACGTCTATTGGCTCAACAGGGCCGACCTCTCTAAGTCACTTTATATTTATTATTATTATTATAATTAATATTAACAATATTAATTATCTTTTGCATTTATTATTAGACACATTAAGGTAGGGCCGACCTGTACCCTTTACATAACAATTATGGTTACAGGTAGGTATGACTCTTGAAAAGTGTATAGCAAAGAATTTGATACACCCACTAGTGCTCATCCACTAGGGGCATATCCATAGGGATGTCATAGCTCCGCTTCACTGCATTACACAGAAGAACCGGATCTTCACACGTTCACCTGTGCTTGTCTATCGGCACGTCCGCTCTACAAATCTTCGTTCCCACTGCCACACACAGGAGAATCATCTAGAGTCTTCTCGTCAACTCTATTGCTCAGAGGAGGCTAATACATCATCTTCATTTATGTTCTCATGACGATGCACCCAGCACTTTGGGATTTCACACGTTCACCTTCTGCTCAGCCACAGGCACGTCCTAACTCAACATATCGTCTTTCCCACTAGATAATCATCTGGAGCTCTTCTCAACTCTTTGAATGGAGAAGATCATCTCTACGTTCCTAGCTCTGTCTCAGGCAGGAACCACGTACCCTTCTTAGGTGCTTTCTCTCATGTTTGTAAGCTGAGAGAAAGGCTTCACATACCTACAATGATCCACACCTCACAGGTTTGTAAGCTGGAGAATGTCTCACATAGTTGCATTCATCAACACTCCGGGAGTTATGTTCTTCAAAATCTGGTGAGGACTCCTGTTCTGAACATATATTGTTGTTATGCATGCTTCTGCCCACAGAATCATAGGAAGACTCTGATCATGCATCATTGCTTTGGTTGCCTCAATGATCGTTCTACTCTTCCTCCTTATCAAATAATTTTGACTCCCTCTAAGTCAAGTGACTCCCTCTGAAGTCTGAAGGATAACCATTTTCCTTTGTTGTTAACCTGCCTGGAATAAGAAAACAAACGAAAGGAAACAAAACAAGAATATCTCCTAAAGGAGAATAATGAGTACATCTCTAGAATCAAAAAAAATTTAAGAATTGTTGTCACAGCTACAACACCTACTTGTAATGTAGCAAACTTTAGAAATGTAGGTTAGGGGCATGATAATTAAAACAATCAAACCTAGAATCTTCACTTCCAATGTGTTGTTCCTCTAAATGCACTG
This sequence comes from Picea engelmannii, assembly GCA_009831015.1. Taxonomy (NCBI): domain Eukaryota; kingdom Viridiplantae; phylum Streptophyta; class Pinopsida; order Pinales; family Pinaceae; genus Picea; species Picea engelmannii. Next base: position 271,920 of record ML798628.1, on the reverse strand, counting down.
AGATCCCTCTGGATCCATGACTTCAGCAAAGGTTCCTTCCTCCTACAAGTACCCTCATGACAATGATACAAATAATATATACAAGTGCATACCTAAGGGTGTTGATATGATTTCTCCAATGGCACCTGACTGATCTCGTCCTCTGATCACCCACAATAAGTCTTCCTCTTCAAGGGTGACCTGAACTCTTGACTTTCAGGAACTGAAGTTTGCTTGATCCATCAAGCCTATCTTCCACCAAGGTTTTGTTCACCATATCTTCAGATTCTTCACAAACCCTTGCCAACTAGGATAGAAAACCTAACAGCTAGGCTAGGCTAGGCTAGCAACCTTAGGTTTTGTTGGGCTTATGACTACCAACAATAAGCCTTAAGAGAGCCACAAGAATACTGGTGAGCTGAAAAGCTCCTTCAATGAGTTGTAGAAACCCTAAAACAAAAAAAAGCAGAAAATTGCGAAACCCTAGGGCCAAAAATCCAAAATGCTCGGAAATGCAATCTGAGACTTGTTGGAGGTGCATTGAAGGAGGTCGTAAACTCTGGTTCAACGTTTAGCCCCAGCGTCCAAGTTTAAGGTGTTGGAACACCTCAGAAAAGGAGGGTCGTACAGAATTGTAGCAAACCTTAGAGGGCCATACGGAACTCCAGAAGAAAAGTACGGCTAGCTTTGAATACTTGTGCAATGGGTTCTTCAAGACCCACGTTCTAAAACCATGTTGATTTTTTTTCATTAAGCTAGGCTCTGTTATCCCCGATATCTAGGGATAACTAGGAGATCATGTCTCGAGGCCCACATGATCCCAGACATGGAGTACGAGAGCAGATTGACTTGAGCATGGCCCTTGAGGGCCCATCTTTTCTTCTTCTCAGCCAGACTT
>ML798628.1:184513-220164 GCA_009831015.1 Picea engelmannii | reverse complement strand
TATGCTATGATGGTTAAAACTCTCTAGAGGTAGATCTCATCCACACATTAGATTTTAGCCTAAGCCCTTGGGGCATAATCTACTTGCATGCTTTAAGTTATCTCAAGTTTCATCTATTTGCACATGCCCTAATCCAACACTTATATGGTTTAAGTTAATGATGGTAGGTTAAGAAGTAATTCTTTTGTTTTGCAATTAACTCATTCTTAAGGCCATTTGTCATCACTCAAGTTTAAAGTATATTTGGGCATGTTAATAGTGTAGGCACACTTTCTAAGTTTCAACAAGTACTTTTTATGCTTAACACTCTCTTTTAATGCATTAACACTCATGGTTAAGTGGTGATTAGTTGAAGCTCCTCTTTCTTTCTTTGGCAAGTTGTTCTTGCCCTTGTTCATAGCATTCTTTTCTTTACAAGCTTGCACGTGTTATGGTTTAACAAATGGTGATGGAATGACTCTTTAATTCAACTCTCATTTACATGCTTTACATGTGTTCATGTGCTTAAATTTCATGCTTTATAACACATCATTGTGAGCTCATAAAAGTTTCGGTTTTGGCATAAAATCACCTTTTTAAGGCAACCTAAAGTCATTAAAACACTCTCAAATACATCAAAATACTTAACCCATTGATATATAAACTTAATAGACTTAATAGGACACTTAAAACCACCATCTTCGCCATCTAAAATGGGGTTTGAGGAAGGCAATGGAAGGTGCTAGGCCGAGGACGGTCTCACGGCGCACGACGTCCTTTTTGGGAGTACTCGGATCTTTAGGGTTGACCTGTGAAGCTAGGGTAGGCCTTGTTGCCTCACTTCTTGAGCATCCAGCAGCCATTTGGTAATTGGGGGAGGAGGTTTTTGGTTAAACACTTAATTAAGGTAACTAAAATATTCACAAATCTTAAACGACCCTTAACTCACTAAAGCAATTGATCATCTTGGTTCAAATTGATATATCTTGTGCTTTAATACTTGTAAGTGCAAATCTTTTCAATCTCATATGCAAGTAATGTTTATTTGCTTTGTGGAATAATTAATTAAGTGTCCTTGGGTATTGTAGAACACTTGCATTTTAAAGCTTTAAATCTCTCGAAGTGCTCTTGTGGTATATAAGTGTTGTGGTTGCCATTGAAAAGTAATCCAATAGAGTAAGTGCTATTGGGGCATGCTTGGCTTAATGTGAATAGTCTTCATGTTTTAAATATCCTTGAGTACTTACACATTAAAGCACTTGGTCATATTTGTATCTTGTATATCTTGCATCTCTTGTTCATAATTGTTGTACTATTCTTTCACTCGTTATTGGTTGTAAGTAACTTGTAAATATTTTGTAATCTAACACCCTCAAACTTTAGTTGACCCCTAGCCCAATCTTTAGGCACTAGTCTTAGTTGCCCTAGGAAAAGGATTGCTTCTCATCTTTATTGTTGCATCTTGCATTTGTTGCCTTTGCATCATAGGTTAGTCTTTTCCCCCAAACCTTTAACCAATTAAAATCAACTCCTAGAACATAATGTTAATTTCATCTAGAAACTAGGGTCTACCCCCCTTGGCTTCCCTAGGAGTAAGCCTAGACGGAAGAGGTTCAAGTCAAAGTGACAGCGTGGGCTGTGAACCTAGGCATTGTGCCTCCAAGGACACTAAGTGAGCCGGACTTAGCTCACGTTTGCAAGTGTGTATTAGGACGGCAACACACTCCTCACAAATGATTGGTTGACCAAACAACTCTTAAACTATCTTCCCTAAGACTTCTACTAACTCCTACTAACTTTAAGCTAGACTAACTCACTACCTAATTTGCTGTTGTTGCAAAAGATTGCTACAGCCATCTATAACAACAGCAAATTCATCCAAAAAGCAAGATTAAAGAATGATTAGACATTGCCATAATTGTTTTTGACAACTATTATCATTCTGTCAACTTACGGCTATTATTTCTTGTCATTCTTAAAGCATTATTGAGGCATAATTGTTGTGGTTGTTGCTAAATATTCATTGCTGTTATAAATATTTACATTGCTTCAATTCTATATCAGCTTGTTTATTTTTCAGAGGTTTATGGTTTTATGAAGCATTGACATCATATGGTACTTGCAAATTGCATTTCTTTTCTACTTGTTGTCTTGTTCTGGGCAGGTATACTTAATTTATCTTTTGCTTCATCTCAATAAAACTTTAGAACTTTTGATCAGAGTGACCTGTGAGAGGGGTGGGACTTTCTTATAACTTTTACCTTAGCCTTCTCAAACCCCCAGGTCTCTAGGGACGTCTCCCCTGGGGTACTGTGATATACTCCTAAATAGAAAGAGGTTTCCTATTAAGGTAACAGTGATAGGTCATCCTCCTTGTTACGCCAATTCAGTATCCACTTGCCTTTGACTTTGGGCAAGTACAAATTGCGCGATAACAACCCCCATAAAAGCACTAGTCTTCACCTCTTTCCTCTTGGAGAAATCAATCCAACTTTTAAACCTTGAACTTCTACCTTCACTAATTAACACTAACTTAGCCTAGTGAACTAACCCTATTTTGCTGCTGTTATAACTTCTGTTACAACTATTTTTAGCAGCCCTGTTAAGCTTATTGCTAGTCAAATCATTCCAGAATTTTCATATTACATAATGCTATCATTCAAGAGTTAAAGTGTTATATTCTATTGTCTTTAAAGAGCATTTTCTGAAGCCTATATTGCAGCTGTCATATACTTATTATTGTTGTTATAAACTTATTAATTGTTGCATATACATATCAGCTAGCATTTATATCACTGATTTATTGTCTTATTGAAGCACTAATATCATTTTGTACTTGAAACTGCCATATGTTTGCTTGTTGTCTTGTTCCGGGCAGGTACACTTCATCTTTACATTTGCTTCATCCCCTTGAGACATAAACCTTGTGATATCCTTTGACTTGAGTGACCAGTGAGAGGGTGGTATTTTTATCCTCGTCTTAGTTCACCGGCCCTTTAGGTCACTGGGGACGCCTCCCTTGGGGTAGTTTCTTTCCTACTCCTAAAAGAAAGGGATTTCCTATTGAGGTGACAATGATTGGTCATCCCATTATTACGCCAATCTTGTCTCATTTGCCTTGGGCTTTGGGCAAGTACAGATTGCGTGATAACAGGGCTGCCATCTGTGGACATGTTGATCATCAACATGGTCGGGATCATATTCTCCATTGCAAGCCTCGAGACATGATCTCCTCCAGTTACCCCTAGGCATTGGGGGGTAACAAGTGGCTGCCCCAAAATAGCATGATCCATTACTTATGCATAATTCGATTCTTGTTTGGCAACCGAATTGTCTAAAGTAAAAAATTTGGTACCACTTAAGGAGTTGGTTCATTTGCCTAGACAAAAGGAGGCCATCAACAGATTTTTGGGTTAGGGTGCTTCGATTGATCCATCAGATGATCAGCCATAGGTATATTTAGGTACAAACAAGGTTAATGGACCTCCTCCCTTCTACACTTCATTGTTGGTTAATGGATTACTACTTAAAAATTACATGTTCGATTCAAGAACCTCAACTAACGTTATGACTCTTATGGTGATGAACGAATTAGGATTGGCAATTTCCAAACCATATAGAAATGTGCAAGCAATGGATTCAAGAGAGGTACAAGTATGCAGGGTCATTAAAGGATTTGAGCTCTGCTTGCAAGAGTATCCAAATAGAGTCCTAACAATGGATGTGGTAATGATAGGTTGCCCTACTAAATGGGGCATGCTTTTGTCCAAAAAGTGGGCAACGGATACAGGAGGTTGTATCCAAATGGATTGGTCGTATGTTGACATTTTAGTGACTCCAGGTTACAAGGTGAGGTTGTTTCAAGAGAAGAAGATGTTGCACAATGTTTAAGATCCAAAGAAATTAGACAACGAGCCCATGTATCCTGAGGTATCTGAGCGAGACTTGAGCAATTATATGGTAATGGACAAGCTTGAACAACTATTTTTACCACCTGAGTCTATCGTTGAGAGTTTCTCAAACAATTTGGGGGCTATGCACCTTGACGGTGCACAATCCAAATCTGGAGTTGGTGTGGGGGTTGTTTTCACATCCCCCTCAAGTAACATATTTCCATTTTCGTTTCATTTATAGTTTGATTGCACTAACAATATGGCCAAGTATAAGACCTTGTTGTTAAGTTTCGAGCAAGGGAAAAAGATGGGGATACAGTTGTTGAAAGTAAGAGGGTATTTTTAGCTTGTAGTCAATCAAGTAAAGGATTTGTGTGACACAAAGAACCCAAGGCTCAAGAGTTACCGAGATGCAATTTGGGATGAGATCGAATGGTTTAAGGCATTTTTTATAAATGTCATCCCAAGGTTCCAAAACCATCTCGCAGACTCCATGGCATTATCATTGCTTGTTTCTAGTCATGCATTGTGGTCCCTCACACTTGTTATATGGTTGAAGTGGTATTTCGACCTTCTATTACTGATAACATTGGTTGTTGGCAAGCATTTGAAGACAAAAGACACGTATAATTTCATGAATTGCATTAATGTATTTTCCTCTCATTTGATTGATGAAGTGCAAGAGGGCGATCCCCCATTGGTCCAATTGTAGACCAATAGGATAAGAAGATGTTTAGTTCCTTTAGAAAAATTATTTGACAAATCGAGCTAAACATTGGCTCCAAGGAGTCCCCCGGAATTATCAAGGTTTGTCAAGGTTGTACCCATGAAGAAAAGAGGAAGCAAATTAAGACCCAATTCCACGTACAGATGATTGTAATTAAGAGTTTGATGTTCTTTATATATGAGATTATGTTGGCCAAGAAGCAGTAGGGACAGATGCAGATCGTGATAGGTAATAAGAATCTAATGCTCGTTATTCAGGTTCTTGTGGGCCAAATACTGATGATCGTAATAGAGATAGAGATCTAGATAGAGACACTTAATAGCATTCTTGTAGTGATCGTGGCTTTTCCCCAATGGGTAGATGGGGAAGCCAATGAACAACTCATGGCCCCCACCTCAAAGGAGGGACTTAAAACTACTATCCAATAAATGGAAAGCAACACAGGCTAAGGCCAAATAGTTTTCCTATTGAGTTCTTTCGTGAAGTATGGGATCTCCTCAATGAGGAACTCCTCAAAGTCCTAAATCCAAGTATCAAAGGAAGGCATTTTGTGCTTGCAATACAACATTCCTTACCGCCATACACAAGGTAAACAGCCGCTCAACCTTTGTTCATTTTCACCCCATTTCATTATGCAATTGCACTTATAAGCAGCTCATCACCCACATCATCTAAAACCCATTTTATCGGATAACATATCTAAAGAACAAATGGGCTTCCTCCACGGTAGGGACATCCAAGATGCCACTGGCACCATTCAAGAATTGTTTCATACTATCAAGTTAAGCCACAAAAGGTCATTCATAGCAAAAATTGACCTGTCCAAAGCATTCAACCACTCCAACCGGCTCTACCTTAGATTATTCTATACAAATTTCCAGAAATTCAATCTTTAATACAACTTCAAAAATTTCACCTCTTTTCTAGAGGTTTCTTGGATCTAGTCCCTATGAATTTACAGCCTTACAGCTGATCTGAAATATAATGAAACAGCAGCAACCAGTAGACAATATTTCACTTCTAAACAACCCCAATCCACTAGGCAATTCAAGAGAAAGATACCAAAACTTATGCCACGAGTTTCAGCCCTCTAGGGAATTCTTATCATGCATAAACCAGATCTGAAAAATCACTTTATGACAACAACAATTACAGCAGTTAATTCTGTCCTATTTCCTTCAATATCCGTTGTCTCCCTGATTGCAGCCAATTCATCTTGAACCTGTTGGATCCGGGTGAGATAGGTTGTCACCGTGTCTAATCCTATCATCTTTTTGTCTCTAAGCTTCTCTCTCAGCACCATTTTGTGATTTACTTTGAAATAAACCCTTCATAGCCTCCCACATGTCCCTGACAGTGTTCTTTCCAGATAAATGAGGGATCAAATGATCCTTTATCCCATCTAGAATTATGCGCCTAGCTTTCACATCCATTTGATTATGGATGACCAGTTGTGTCGGATCTATTGGAGGAGTGATCTAAATATTGGCAAATTCCCAGATCCCATTCTCCATCAACACCAACATGATTCTCTCCTTCCAAGGATTGTAGTTGGAAACCCCATCCAACCTATCCTCAAATCGCAATACTATTGCAATCATCTCTACAACCTGCTGAAAAACTCAAATTATGTTGTCTAGACCTGCTGCCTACTGCTCGAACCTGCCCAAGGCTGCCCGGATTTATGTTGGGTTGTCTTTTGTTGACTGGGTCCTTGGCTGGCCTTGCTGGCCGACTGCTACGATGGCGGCTTCTCTGGCTAGTCATGCACCTTTCCTGGCCGATGACTTCCTACACAGCCCATCGCGTCTTCCCTTGGTCGGCGGCTGCTCCGCTTCTCTCTCAACCTTCACACAGCCTCTCCCAGCTGGCGGCTACAGCGATTCCACGACCCCCACATGTAGCCCTGCCACCTCTAGCGCCCTCTGCTCACACATTTGTAGCCTGTTTTGCGGTCTTTCCCAACATCCGAGCCCTTTGCAAATCCGTGCAACTACAACCACAATACGATGACTAGCCTTCTACCACTCCTCAGCCCAAGCCTCCAGTGCCTCGGTCGTCACTTGTAGACTATCATCACTCTCCTCAGCCAACTACCCACTGCTCTGTGTGGATGTTACCCTCTGCAGCTCCCAGCAACCCACGTCACAGCTCACAGACCAGATCTCTCTGACCTGCAATCCCACGACTTCAACATTTGTTGTCCATGTGAATCACACTCTACTGGCAATTCTCTACTCCCACATGGACTGTAGCACACTCTGTCGTACGACATACGGTCCATATGACTCGTACAATGGTTGATGTACAGCTATCGTACATAGTATAGTTCCTTTTCTTTTTTTTATTTTCCTCAACCCCGCAGCCTGCAAAAAAAAATACCTTTGTGCTACAAAATACAATCTCATGCATCTGGTTTCTCTTCTTCAAAACCATAGCTCTGATACCATGTTAAATTCCTTAAACCCAGCACCCGACAATTTATTCTGAATAAATCACTTATTAAATAAATGCACAACTGAGTTACTTAACTAAACATTACAACAGAAGCATAAAAACTAAAACCATACACATTGCACAAAAGATTTTTGGGTAAACACCCCGGGAAAAACCCCGAAGGGAAAACCAAATCTGAGTTGATTTTATTAATTAAAATCTTAAGCTCTCGTCCTGGGATAATGTCCCTCCTAAGGAATCATACAAAACAGCAAATAGCCTAGCCTACTTGGCTACTATCTCCCTTGTTGCCCCTTTGCTCCTTTCCTTAGCCCTGCCCACTCACACTTGGATGAAATATCCTCTTCACCCAATCAATGAGATATCACTCACTCAACTTGTGTGTCTCATCCTCTCACTTAGGTTGCCTTTATAGTGTTGAATTAACCCTAGATCTCTAAAATGATCAAACATTGAGATTAGATCTCACCTTCACTTTAGATCTAACGGTTATGATTTAATTAACTCACTTAAGTTATGAATGCCAAAAACTTAGGCATTTAACTTAATTGAACTCCATTAATCATAAAAGGTCATTCACTTTAATTATTACTCAATTAAAGTAAATTCCCCAAGTCCTGAGAGGTATTAGTGACGACTTCCACACACTAGACACCAAGCGAATGCGGAAGTACCTCTCTGATGATAAATACATCAACATTAGTCTTATCCATGCATCATCCAATTGGTGTTTTTGAAGTTCAGTTCAATTCTATCCTATATCATCCAATTCAATTCTATAGGATGCTCCATTTGGGCGCTATTTCGAGCCATCTTATCCACCTCTTTCACAGTTTTTCTAGAGGTATATAGGGCACACCACTTTAACTTATTTCAAGCAATCTTCACCATCTTGTCAAATCTAGTGCACCCTATCCTTAGGGTTTCATGCATCAGTTGTAGTAGTTGTTGGGATTATTTTTCTCTTTTGTCTCTTCTATTCCAGGACAAGCAAGGCACGTCACTTGGTGAGGATTGATCTATTTAATGTAGATTCAAAGATTGGAGAGGGGGTTCCATCACTTTCTAAGCTTTGGTATTTCCTTCATTCTTTCCCTTATCATTTTCCACTGCATTTTCTACCACACTTCCTCTCAACATTAGCCTTATCCATGCATCATCCAATTGGTATTTTTGAAGTTCGGTTCAATTCTATCCTATCCTATCTCATCCAATTCAATTCTATTCAAGGAAAAAGAGGATGCTCCATTTGGAGGCTATTTCGAGGTATCTTATCCACCTCTTTTACAGTTCTTCTAGAGGTAGATAAGGCACACCACTTTAACTTATTTCAAGCAATCTTCACCATTATTCTTGTCAAATCTAGTGCACCCTATCCTTAGGGTTTCATGCATCAGTTGCATTAGTTGTTGGGAAACGGGATTATTTTTCTCTTTTGTCTCTTCTATTCCAAGACAAGCAAGGCACGCCACTTGGTGAGGATTGATCTATTTAATGTAGATTCAAAGATTGGAGAGGGGGCTCCATCACTTTCTAAGCTTTTGTATTTCCTTCATTCTTTCCCTTCCCATTTCCACTGCATTTTCTACCGCACTTACTCTCTGACTTGAAGGTAGAACATGTTCACAAGGTTTCACAAAGATCTATCAATTATTGCATGGATGAACTCTCCAATAGTGATTGGGTCTAATTGCTTAGAGCCTGTTTGTAACTCCTCTTGGTTTTTTTAGGAGCGAATTTGATTCTCTTTTATTGTTGATTGGACATTGTACTCATATCTTCATTCAGAATAACGGAAATCAAATCATTTGACAGTAGACTGATGTTTACATGCGTGCAAAAATTCATCTTCCAAGTTCCAACTGCTTTAATAGTTTTCAAGTTGGAATTCAATGTGTTGTTTGAATCAACGAGATTTGACACATTCACCTCACTGATTTTCTTCCTCTCTTGACTCCATTTCCCAAAACCAAGTACCAGAATTGATAGGACCAGCTGTCATATAAAAATTCCACCTTGATTTGTTGATATTAAAGTGAAAATCTGTCATTTATAGGAAACAAAGCTTGCTGTTCTACAATTAGTTTTGAAGAAACAGGGGATGATTATCACAGATTTATGTTTTGTTTATCTGATTTGACAATTTAAATCATCAATCTGGAATTTAGCTTTTCTGATTTGAAGAAATTAGTTCCAGATTTAAAGGAAACATCAAACTTTATCATGGGTTTGGAGCACCATTTCCCCAAGAATTTAAAGGCAGGCTTCAAGCCCTTCAGGCAGACCCCCTCGTGTTGCCATGAATCAATCCAGCAGTGAGAGAGTGTGTGATTAATGACAGGCCACACCCCCTGGTGGTTATCCAAACGATTTGGATCGCATTTTATCCAAGGGTCTAATTGCTTAGAGCCTGTTTGTAACTCCTCTTGGTTTTTTAGGAGCGAATTTGATTCTCTTTTATTGTTGATTGGACATTGTACTCCAAATCGTTTGACAGTAGACTGTTGTTTACATGCGTGCAAAAATTCATCTTCCAACTGCTTTAACAGTTTTCAAGTTGGAATTCAATGTGTTGTTTGAATCAGCAAGATTTGACACATTCACCTCACTGATTTTCTTCCTTTCTTGACTCCATTTCCCAAAACCAAGTACCAGAATTGATAGGATCAGCTGTCATATAAAAATTCCACTTTGATTTGTTGATATTAAAGTGAAAATCTGTCATTTATAGGAAACAAAGCTTGCTGTTCTGCAATTAGTTTTGAAGAAACAGGGGATAATTATCACAGATTTATGTTTTGTTTATCTGATTTGACAATTTAAATCATCAATCTGGAATTTAGCTTTTCTGATTTGAAGAAATTAGTTCCAGATTTGAAGGAAACATCAATCTTTATCACGGGTTTGGAGCACCATTTCCCCGAGAATTTAAAGGCAGGCTTCAAGCCCTTCAGGCAGACCCCCTCGTGTTGCCATGAATCAATCCAGCAGTGAGAGAGTGTGTGATTAGTGACAGGCCACACCCCCTGGTGGTTATCCAAACGCTTTGGATCGCATTTTATCCAAGGGTATCTCCGGGTTATAAAGGTCTATCTGCTTATATTTTTGCTCGTAACAGTTTCCGCGTTAAACTCCAATTTCGGAGCATCTTCAAGCTGGGAAAGGGCCATACAGCAGTAACATACCTATTCTATCAATGTGCAGAGATGGTGACAGAGGAATATTTTCCATCCCTAAATTGATGATAATACCACCAACTCGCAGACAATTTTCCCTTCCCTTAAGCAACAAGATTGCATTTGCTTTACATGTAAACAATGAAAACTGTATTGAACCTATAAAAAAATGAATCCATTGCAGGAGTACCGTTCTCACAATCACTGTTCAATATGTTTTACATTTGTCTGAAACTGGGCACCCCAGTTGCATACTCTATTCACCGGCACTTCAACTGCATACTCTATACTTGTTTACCGTTTTTCTAGTTGCATTGACCACTTCTGGCCACCGGTGCACAGTCATAAATAATTAAAATTAAAAATCAATCTAATCTCGTTACAGTGTAAAATTATCAGAAATCTAAACCCATTTACAATTTTTAGACTATTTGGAGACTACGGTTTGCCCCCTGCTGCAAAAGCCATCTATAATTCCTGCTGCAAAAGCCATCTATAATTGACAAAACCCTATCAGAAACAGAAAAAAAAATGCAAAACAGCAAATGACAATCCCTCCAACAACGAACAGATAACATTAGATACAAATTCATAACCTCCGTCTGCTGATTGCAGAAATGGAAGGGAAGGTGTATGTACCTAACACTGCTCATATTCTTGAAATGAAAACCCCGCGAGATTCGATCCGCGGACCTCCAACACTTCTGTTGTGACAACTTCTGTCTATCTAAATTGTAGAAGATTACTTCTGTTATTAATAATAATAATAAGCCACGTTTTCACTTCACAAGGAAATCCGTGACGTGGGATTTTGCTTGCGAATTTTATAGGGAGGTTCGGTAGAACCCGGGTTGCTATCAATCCGACCAATCGGCTCTCGTCACCGTGTGTGCGATTGAATTGAAAAATTCACTCTCGAAATTTATGATCAATGATTAAATTATCTTTTCATATTAAAAAAAATAAAATTAGATATTTAGAAAGACAAATGTTCAGTGAAACACGTGTGCCGCATAGTCTCTCAACCATTATCAAAATTATATATAATATGTGAGTATTATTATCATGTATGGTATCAAGTTCATGGATATTGTTGATACTGTCATGCTTAAATTCTATATAACAATTAATTAATATGTTATATTTATTATTAAGTTTTAATTTTAAATGATGGTGGGGAGTTATAAATTTCAATGTTGTATTCAAGTCGATTTACTACAATATATTAAAATTTTCATTTAATATATTGGATTAGTTAAGTTATAGAAGTGAAAATTTTCATTTAATATATTGGATTAGTTAAGTTATAGAAGTGAAAGTATAAATTACAATAAAAAAAAAAGAAGGAAAAATTACATCAAAGTTCAATAAAGAATCGAAAATGTATACCTCAAAAAACAAGTCGATAAATTATATCAAAGTTTCTTGAATATACCTCTGAAACGTAGTATGCCCGGACACTTCTTCTTTGATTAAGTATTCAAAATTTTTGCAATTTAAAATTTCTGGGAATTTTTTGTGTGCACACAGAGTAGTAGTAGGCAGAGCATGAAGAAGTCGAATATTCAATCTCTTACAACAAACTGAGTTGCACTGAGCTAATTACTTCAACTAATGTTTAACATATTCGAAGCATGTCCATCTACAGGGATGGCGTCAGGTTCGGAACACACCTAGATAATTAATATATTTTTATTGTTATCTAAGACGGTATTGCCATACAGATCATAGATGGCTTCACACTCTCGTCGTAAATTTAATCAGAACTTGGTAAATATGTATTAAGAGGTTTAATTTAAGAGGATAGGTGGCATTTTATTTATTGATTATAGTGATCAATTTTTCAAGCTCGAAATTTATTCATCGTTCACTATACAATATTTTTCTCTCCATCACTCCATCACTTTAGCTAAGTTTAAAACTCGGATAGTTATCAATTGATTTGAGGGATTTTCAATCATGCTTTGAAAGGAAATTTTTTTTTTTCCAATAGAAAATTTGCCCATTATATTTATATATAATCTTTTTTATCACCAAGATTACATCTCTGACTTGTTCACAGCAATCTAATAAGGTAGGTCCACAAAAAAACAGCAGAACTTTTTTGTTTCATATGCTACTATCGATATCAAAAAAGAGGGGGCAAGACAACATTGATCCCCACTCTGATACTCGAAAGTCTCATGTCCCTACTACCTCCAGAATCAAGTTACTCAAAAAGGAGCTACAAAGAAGTAAAATGAAGGAGAAAGTCCGAAAGCAAATCCAGAGAGGACTAAAAGATCTTTAAGTACATAGTTTGTCCCATCGGTCCCTCCACCCATTTATTGTATGAAATTAATCCCTCTTTCTGTTGAAGAGTCGCCTTTGATAACTGGTCTGCCTCCATATTTGATTCTCGGAAAATATGCTGGAAATTGATTTCTCCGAATTTTTTAATGAGGTCTCTGATTTTTTCTTTCCAACAGTCTAATGCTAAGACTTTTGGTTTCCCTTTGTTATTTAACCTGTCAATAATAATATGGGAATCACCCAAAACCTTGATATGGTCAAGGTTCAATCTTGTAGCCACAATCAAAGTAGCCCAGACCCCCAGAAGCTTTGCCCTGGTATTTGTCCCTTCACCATAATTGAAAGTCTTGGTGTATGATAAGTGATCAGTACATCTGATCACCCCACCAGCGCTGCTCAACTAAATGTTCTTTTGTGTTGCTCCATCAAACCAGCCCATTGTAGTCCCTCGAAAAGGATGGGTATCAGATGCCCGATCCGAAAGTCTCTTCTGGAAAATTGGTTGAGTGTTTAATGCTCCAATAATTTTATAAATGACCGAGCAGAAAGAAGGGGTACCATTCTCAAAAATAACTCTATTGCGTTCCAACCATACATTCTAGTAGATTAAAGTTGGTAAGGTAGTGAAGTCAGAGTGCCTTTTTAACCACTTCGCAAAACAAGTGCTTATAGTGTGACCATCCCACTCTTTCAATGTGTTCATGTCTCTTCTCACTCTATGCCAAACCTGTTTGGTGAAGGAACAATGGATCAATAAATGACTAATTGTTTCCTGATCTTTATAGCAAAGGTGACAAATATTTGCCCCTCCTGGCCTTTTGTTTGTAACTTGTCCCGAGTTAAAATCTTGTTTTATGCTGCCAACCAAATGAAAAGTTTTATTTTGAAAGTGATGTTCCATTTCCAACAAGATTGACGCCATCTGCCATGAGAATTTTGCCAAAGTTTTGAAGCTAGATCATTATAGACATTTTTGACAGAAAGGAATCATGATTTGTCTCCGCCATTCCACTTTAATTCATCTGGTCTTTCCTGCAGATGTATGCCAGCTCCATATAATTCTTTGTGGAAAGCGTCCCATTCATGTGCCTCTCCACCAATAAACCCCAAATCTCGGCTATCTTTCCACTGAAAAGAGAAAAAAACCCGGCCTTGAATGACCAGCAGCTTGATAAAGTAAAGTAACATTTTCTTCTTGTAAGGAGGAGAGAAGATCAGGTGAGAGAAAAGATGACATCCCCAGAACAAGAATCTAATCTCTACCTATTTGAACAGAGTGCCCGGAGCCTGGACTCCAACACAACCACTGAGTGATAAGATGCATCGATTTTAGAATGTTTCTCCAAGTATTTGAAGCAACTGGATATCTGAAAGAAGTCGATCTGAACTAGGTGGCAACCGAGAAAAACGAGAAATATTTGTCCTTAACAACTCGATGCCAAATACCCCCTTTCATTAAAACACGCCACAGATTACTAGCCACCATGGCTTTGTTGAAAAGATGGATATTTCTAAAGCCCCATCCACCAAAGATCTTTGGTTTTGCTAGAGTTTCCCAATTACACAGGTGGAAACAGGATTTATAGCCCGTGCCATTCCAAAGAAAACTAAACATCACCTTTCTTATTTGGTTAAGAACCGAGGCTGGAATGATCGCCATGGACATCCAAAAAACCGCTTGGCTTTCCAAAACAAACTTTATCAGGATGAAGCATCCTCGCAAGTACAACCATCTGTTGCACCAAAAGCCAATTTTCTTTTCAAATTTTGCATGAAGCCATCTCCAATCTTCCACCTTGTAATAACTCGTTTTGAGAAAGAAGCTAAGATATGTGAAGCCTTCTGATAGGTCTACAAAATTAAATGGAAACACATATTTAAACTCATCTAACTCCTCCCCTGTTATATCGACGTAGTGCATAGTTGATTTTGTAACGTTTACCTGCAAACCCGACGCACTACAAAAAAGGTTTAAAATATTTGCAATCTCCTGCCACTCTTGAAGGGTAGCCCTTGTCATAATCAGAACATCATCAACAAACATCAAATGGAGAATCCTAACAAGTCTAGAAACCTTCACATTGGTCAGCTTTCCTTCCCTCAAACTTTTCTCTAAAATAAGACTCAGCCCTTCCATAGCTAAAATAAAAGGCAGAGGAGACAAAGGATAGCCTTGTCTTAAACCTCGACCATTCTGGAAGAATGTGGAGATCTCCCCATTTATAAAAATAGCAAAAGTCGAGGAACATACACAACTCAAGATCCAGTTTGTAATCTGAAGACTGAAGCCAGATTGAAGAAGAATCATTCTTAAATAGTCCCATTTTATGCAATCATAAGCTTTTTTTAAGTCTAGTTTTAGAATAAAAGCCTTTAGATTTTTCGACTTTATACTATGAAGACATTCCTACGTCGTACCAATAGCATCCTGAATCTGTCGGCCTTTGAGGAAACCCAGTTGCTCCTATGACAGGGAATTGGATAGTAAAGGTTTAATCATGTTGGCAATAATCTTAGCAATAATTTTGTAACATAGATTACATAAAGAGATCGATCTGAAGTCAGCAAAAGTTGATGGGTTATTGAATTTTGGAATGAGCACCAGAAAGGTCGATTTTATTGCTCTTACCACTTCCCCTCTAAGTCTGGATTCCTCAACCACCTCCAACAGATCACCCCCCACCACATCAAAGAAGAGTAAGAAGAACTCCACCGTCCACCCATCCAGGCTTAGACTTTTGTCTCTCGCAAAGAGTTTTAGTACCTCCCATAATTCCTCCTTGGTGCATGGTCTTTCAAGAAATCGTGAGTCCTCCTCAATGACCAGTCTAGGAAAAAGATTGGCTGACAGAACCTGGTCGTTTATAGAAACAAGACCCTTCGCCTCAAAGAAACTTCTAAAAAATCTAGGGGCCTCTGCTTTTAGTGCCTCTTGGTCGAAATGGACCGTTCATTCATCATCTCTGACCTCCCAAATATGTTTTCGGTTTCTTCTAAAGTTTGTGAACTGATGAAATTTTTTTGAATTTTGATCTCCACTTTTTAGCCAAAGAGTTATGCTCTGTTTTCTCCATTGTTCCTCTTCTTCCACTAGAAGGTTGTTTATTTCTTCCTCTAATTTAAATAAAGGTCTAATCTCTACCAACCGGTTTAAACCTCCAATCCCACTCAGAAGTGTGTCTTCAATGTCTTCCTCCAATTTTTCTAACTTTAATAGCTTTTTCATCTTTTGTTGCTTTGCCCGTAATTATACATGACATTTTAGGGCTTTTAACTTCGCTAATAATTTTCTTTGAACCCCATACTCTATCGGAAAACTCTCGTCCTACTAAACATTTTGAACTTTTTGAGCGAATTCGGCTTCTCTTGACCACAAAGGGTTAAGTTTTAAAGGATAAGCTTTGAACTGTAAAGATTTTTCCATCTAACAAGTAACCAGAGCATGATCTGAAAGGAAAGGATAAGCCACCCATGAACTATGGTAGCCCAAGTCGTTTATGAGGTCTTCAGACAAAAAAAAACACGTCCAGTCTTTTTGCAATGAAGTATGTTCCCTTCCTTTCGTTTCGCCACGTAGGGACCAGTTTGTCCGATACAATGTCTACAAGTCTATGACTCTGAAAAAGCTCCTTAAAAGCATGTGCTAGGGAATCTACCTGTGTTGAGTCTCCCCAAATCTCACTCACATTGAAAGTAAAATTAAAATAACCAACAATAATCATATTTTTTTTTTAGAGCAAGCCTTGCTCAACCACCTTGTCCCAAAAGAGTTTCATGTCCTTGCAAGGACCACAGGTATTTAGTAAGGTGAGTTATCTTTTGTTCTCCAAATAGTGACATGTCAACAAAATCCCACCACAACTCAAGTAAGGTATAAGATCAAATTTGTTTGGGTCCCAAGTGACCAATAAACCCCTCGATTTTCCAACCGAGCTGACCGCACTAGTAAACCAAGCAGGATGTAAACCATTCATAAAGGATCTTTCCTTTGAATCATCGACCAAAGTTTCTTGTAAAAAAAGTATGTCGGGATGAGTCCTATCTAACAACCTACGCAGGGAAGCATTTTTTTTTTTTTGGGGGGGGGGCACCCCTCTGATATTTAAGGAGAGCAATATCATGGTTTTTCCCTAGCAAGGGCTTTCATGCCTCTAAGCGCCCCAGAGTCAGCAACAAAGGAAGAATGAAAGAAAGTAGATGTTGATTCCGCTTCACCTTTATTTCTAGCACTTATAGTTTTTATAGGGGACGCCTCAATACCCAGCCCCCTGGACCATGCAAATTCCTTTCCCGCGCCTTTTTCTGAGTGGAAATATGAGAAAGGGGTGTCCCGGGCTCCCTCCCTTTTCACTGCAAATCTCCCATGAAAGGTTTGCAGTGGAATTGGAGACATAGAGATATTGTGACTAGGAACCAGGGAGTCCAGGGTTTCGAGTAGTGCTTCATCTCCAAGCTCTGATTTCCCAAAACCCGGGGAGATGTATGAATCATCCCTTGGAGCAATAGTAAGGCAAATCCCACCCCCCCGCCTAGAGCCCCAAACGACAAAGTTTTATTCCCCCCAAGTGGGCTCTCGTACCCCTCGAGCGCCTAAGATGAAAGCAGGGCTCGCCCAGAGGCTAAAGTCCCCCGTGAATCAGGAAAATGAATCTCCTCCCCATTCTATTTATTCAGCTCAACTAAAATAGCGGGACTGGAAGGAGTCGACTCATTCTCAACCGAAAGAACCTTTGAGCCCAAGAGTACCTGGTCATTGTGGGTTTCCAGAGTGTCTCTCTCCCACACTGATAAAGATAAAAATAAGGAAGGGCAGTAAAGGTGTAACTTACCCGAGAGATAATCCTGAGGCTCCACAAACTCGGTATCCCCCGCAGCTCTGTGAACTGTATCGTGATCAGCAGTATCAAAATCCGACGACTCATCTCGATTCGTCCTCCGGGGCAGAGACTCTTCAGTCTCCTCTTCCTCCACTAAACTAATGCAGTCCCGCCTCAAATGTCCCGTCTGTTGGCAATAGGTGCACTTGAACGGTATACCCAAGTAATCTAGGCTCTGTCTCACCTCCCTACCTCTCCAGGCAATCTCTAGAGTTTCTAACAAACCTGCATGGATGTCCACAACCACTAAGACTTTAGCCATCCTTTTGTCTGAAGCCAAAATAGCCCTTTCATCGATTCTGATGCACTGACCTATCTCGTTACCAATGGCTTCTAAGGCCTTTTGGTTCAAAAGATGGAGTGGGAGGCCAGGAAGCAGCACCCACAGGTGTCTATACTGGAATTACTCCATGACCGGGTCAAAAGAGATTCTCCATCTCTTTAACATTAAGCTAGAGCCATCAATAACCCAAAACTTTTCCAAAATCAGTCGCGCGTTTTCAGGTGTCTTGAATCATAACCCATACCAGCCCTTCATCAAGATAAAAACCTTTGGCGCGTACCCAAGCAACGACTTCCAAGTGGATACAACCCACACAAGTAATGACTTTATGCACAGAGACTTGTATGAGAGTCGACCCATTAACGCGCAAAGGGAAAGACTACATGGCTCCTCCAATCCCATGTCAGAACCTAGAGCCATCGTCCTGATGGATTTGTTTTCCTTCCATAGATTCCTAGAAGTCCTTGAGCCTCTCTTCTCCCTATCATTCAAAAGTCCCCTAAGCTTGCCTCTGGTACTACTTATGGGTTTTTTCTGCTCTTTTCAGGACTGAGGATTATCAACATTCTTTGTCACCAAGGGAACAGACAAGGGAGGAATAGTAGCAAAGTATGTAGCACTGCAGACTGGTTCACTAAAGTCTGCCTGACAAATCGAAATAAGTGTCTCCTCTGCCACCCTGGGATTATTAACTCCACTGCCCAGGATGATTGCGTCTGTCGAGGCGAAAAGACCGACACGTATCCAAATTGCTTCGTCATCTTCCTCCATGAGGTTGCTTACCTCAGCTTCCATCCAAGAAGCTTCCAGAAACTAATGGGTCATCGCCACCCGTAATCAACTAAAAAGATAGTTTAAAAAAACTCTTCAAGCTTTGGAGTCCGAGTAAATGTCAATAAACACTGTGGAGTACCTCTACACTTCGAGAGGACTTTGAAAAGGCTGCACTAACAACCAGTGAAAGTTGCTTAAAAGGATAAACCTAAAATCTCCACGAATAGCTCGCCACCTTCTAACCTTTGCCTACCATCTCTCTACTAAAAACATTATAGTAACATCACTAAAATAACCATAATTTTTCAAACAACACTCCATTCCCCAGAAAATCTTTGTCTTGCTAAGACTCTGCAAAGACCCTAAAAAACTAGTCAACTAAAAGACTTAAAACAATACTCCAGTAGGAATCCTATAAATAGGACCGTCAGCGAAATCTTTGTACTGGGCCCTCAACTCCATCGTAGGTTGCAGGTCCCTCGACCCTCCTGGTAGTGCCCTCATGTAACCTCCTAGTAGTGCCCTCCTGTAACCTCTGAATTAAGAATGGACTACTGCCCTCCTTTTCTCTTATTGCTTTGCAGGGAACTTGTTATAAACACTTCACCCAATTGTGATAAAAGCCAAAGTATTTATGAATGATTGTGAAAAAATTTCATCGTCTAGTAACATGGATCAATATTTAATTAACTAATTTTAAGATAATTTGTATTTTTCAAATTGAAAATTAATATTATAGAAAATTTAGAAAATATATTATTTACATTTAAATTAATTGAAATCACTATGGAGACTAATAAGATGAATTTAGGTCCCCGAGGTGTAGGACAGTCGGTGATGGAGTGTGTTGTTAAGCCACTCCGTGTTGAAAAGTCACTGGTTCGAAACCTGCAGGGACAAAAAATCCAACCATGTTAAGGGTTGGTGTGGCTTAGGTCGGGTGTGATCCCCGGGTGATTTTGACGGCTTAGATGCCTCTGAGTTGCGGTTTCTCAAGCCAAAGGTTAATCCCGATGCCAAGAAGGTCCGGACCAATTAACAAAAAAAAAAAGAAAAAAAGATGAATTTACAATATCTATGCCAATATGAGTAGGCTCTTTGCTGCTAAAATATTATTACCTACAAGCCCCAAACTCTCCATATAGAGCTCCAAGGTGTAACACACCCAACCCCCTAAACCCTCTTAGGCTAGTGGGATGTTGAATTTCTACTTCCATTAATCCTCGGGTCTCAAGTTTGTAACCACAATGACCTTTGTCCACCGTGATACACATAAGGACTTTGTTTTCTTTCTTTTGTGTTGCATGCAGGTGTGCCAAAGCCATAGTTCCGTCGCTCGTCCTTTCTCTTAGCAATTTCTCAATGAACTATTGTTACACAGACTAGGGATACACCTCCCCAAACGGACGATTTTAAATCATAATTACAATCCTGGGAGAAAATTGGGTATTACACAAGGGTGGGCGGTTCAAATCCTAGGGAAGGCATGAGGGTTCCAAATAACCTAAATCAATTGCAAACACGTCAGAGTAGATAACCAAACCAACAAAAACCTTGAAGGACATGTGGTCGAAAAATAATGAGATGTATTTGCAACCCTTAAACATTAATATTATTTAGAATCAATATTTAATTAACCACCAATTATAAGATAATTCATATTTTTTAAATTTAAAAATAATATTATAAACATATTTTTTAATTGAAAAATAATATTATAAACATATTTTTTAATTGAAAAATAATATTATAAACATGTTATTAATTGAAAATTAATATTAAAAAAAAATCAAAACAACCCGATAATAAGTACATGTATGCATGTCATTTCATTTCGGGTAAATGCAAATATTATCATTAATTGTCGATCATTTGAGAATTTTTTTAATCCCATAAATCTAATGCCTTCCAGTGGTTTACATTAAATTCTCTACCATTCTCTGCCACTATATATTATCTGAGGTGGCAGACAATCAAATAGTCCTGCAAACCTTGGGGTGGGCTCCCTCTATTACAACTATTTAATTTGCCCCTTCACCCTGTAGCTCTGCTACGTACGTCAAACGATGGCAGTAGAAAATAATGGCACAAGTGTAAAAATATATAATATTGAATAACATTAAATAAAAATGACAGTGTTGGAAATTTTTTATTTTTATTTTTTAATTCAACACACCCAGAAATAAGATAAAAATGGTTATTTCACAGTGATCTCACACACCTGACAAATAAGATTGTAGATAAATTGATATTCCATTATATATATATATATATATATATATATATATATATATTAATCAATTTTCATTACTATTTAAAAGTCAAATAATTTATTGACTCCTAACCAATTACAGGATAACCTACCTATCAACAAGTATAATAATANATATATATATATATATATATATATATATATATATATATATATATATATATATATATATATATATATATATATATATATATATATATATATATATATATATTAATCAATTTTCATTACTATTTAAAAGTCAAATAATTTATTGACTCCTAACCAATTACAGGATAACCTACCTATCAACAAGTATAATAATAAATGCTTCGGGGCTCCTCCTTGTCTGGTTTTGAATCTTCTTACTCAACGCACTATGTTTCATCTTTGTTCCACTCAAAACCTTTTCCAGTGGCTTCTGTGGACACTAGAATTTTTGGACACGCCCTTGCTCTCTCCTCTCCATACATTTCCCAATTCACTTTTCCAATGGCTGTTGTGGATTCTAGATTTTTTGGACCCGCTCGTTCTCTCTCCTCTCCATAATTCTCCCAATTCGTTGCAGCCTTGCGGCCCCCTCAGCAGATTGGATGCCTCTTGGAAGATTCAAAGCACCTCAGCGCTTGAACATATGCAGGGTGGCAAAGTCCTTTTCGTGGAATCTGGTCAGTTGGACCTCGAGGAAGAATGCATAGGCTGTCACAGGACGAGAATTTAGTTGGGAGCTCTCAGCTCCACTCTAACATTTGAACTCGAAACTCTTTCTCAACACAAGCACCTGATCGAAAGGCTTCAAGATGAAAGCTATTCCCAAAGGAGCAAGATCGAGGAACAACGTAGCAACATGGAGATAATGCAACGCCATTTGGACCAGCTTGAAAGAGCACAACAACAGCCAAGCAATCCGGACAGTGACCAGGGAGTGTCCAAAAATGAAAATTTAGTCTCAGTAAACAAAATTATGGACCTCAACGTGCTAAACCTAGAAGTAATTCAGGAGCAACAACAGATCAAAATGGAACCGGATAGTTGAGCCCTTTAAATTTTCAGTTGCCATGTTTTGTTTTTCGATATATATCAACGGAGCCTTTTGTCGATTGTATTATGTGAAATACAAACATAGCAGTTTAGCTAGGGAAGGAGGACACTCTATGAAAATCAATTTTGTTTCAAAACCTCCAGATGTCAAAGTCTTTACTTTTCGAAGGCCTTTAATGGCCCCCTTTTTGTAAATCAGTGGATTTATCCTCACTTTTAATATATATTTCCCAGTTTTTGTAAAAAAAAACAAAAAAACAAGTATAATAAGAAATAAAATACATACAAAAGAAAGTGTAACAATGTTTATATTATTGTGTAAATGATTGTAAATTTTTGTAATGGAGAATGAGAAAAATAAAAAAGAATGACCCTCTTTTTTATGCTTTTTGTTGTATATTATGTTTCTTATCACATATGTATTATACATAGAACTATATTTCAAGTACAAGATTAATAGTTTAATTGTTGAAGGTGGTTTAGTTTGAGAATGGTTAATGGAGTGCTTTTTTCTTTTGTAATGGTTAAGAACATGTGTTTCTTCTTAAGAGGTCACAAGTTCAAATCCAAAGAGGGTATGGTATATATACCTCCATAGCCTTTAGCAGTCAAATCGTTACGTGAAGGGGGTCCCTTGTCCCACGAAAAAATGGATCTCATCTACCAATTTTTGTCCCACAAATAAATGGATCTCATCTACCAATTTTTGTCATGTTATAGCGCAGGTTGTAGGTTGGGCAAAGCCCGACCCAACCACGAAACAAGTGTTACAACTTTAGGAATCCTACACCCAATGTCACCTCGATGTAGGTCCTGCACTTGGGGGGTGACTAAGATCACTCATGGGAGGCGATCCCGGAGACCCTAGGGGGAATGGAAAGGATGAAGGGAAGTGTAAGGAGAAGTCCCCCAGAAGGTCAAGTGAAGGAAGAAATGATTGGTTGGAAAAGGTAAGTGAAGAAAGGTAAATGGATACCAAGTGAAAATATACTTGTTGATGCACCTATACCTTCCTGAAACACAAGAAAAACACCTTGCAATGCTATGTGTTACTGTGGATCAGCAAGTTAAGATTGTTGTCCCTAATTTACAGTAGTGGATGGCAGTTTATATCAGCAAAATGAAGCATCCAAATCAAAATATAAAGCACAAGATCAATTGGCAATATCATCAATGAATTTAGTAATCAATTGTGACTTGAACATAGCACTTTAAGACTGAATAAAAGAAAGTTGTTATAAGATGATTTTCTGCAGTAAATTATCACCCTTATGGCTGTAGAATTATATGACATGCAACATCTAAATGAAATATACAAAAGTGCCCAAAACTAGCTTGAACATTACACCCTAGTTAGTGAAATTAGTGGCTAAAAAATGGAAGAAAGTTACGGGCTAGTTGGTGAGATATTAGAACCTAGGGTGAGTGATTTTCTGCAACCTAATGGCTGTAGAAGACAAGTTAGTACAAAAATGATATTTTATGGAAGAAAAGGGATGCCCCAAGGGAAGAGAAACCCCCAAGGCATCAAGGTCACTATCCAAAAGAGAAAGCTTGTAAAGGTTGAAATTTCACGTTTATCGAGGCAAGATTTTTGTATCTCCGATGCAAATTTAAATGTGATTAGTGCCTTACTATTGGGTTTATGGGGTTGGTATCCCCTATCCTAGGGATAACTAAGGAGATCATGTCTCAAGGTCCACAGGTCCTAGACATCGAGTGTCGAGATCCAGACGACTTGAGGTTGGTTCTGGAGGGTCCATCTTTTCTTCAGTGCGACTTGTCTATCAGCAGTAGCAACATCCATCCCACTAGCATGGTCCTGAAGTAGCACTAGGTCTTGCAACATGAGGCAATTAGTCTGGGTATCATGGTATGTGTCACTCTCATTTTCAAAGCATTTGAATATGTTGCACTGAACTCCCCTTCATTTCATAACGTTTGCTTGGAAATTATGCTCTTTAACTTGTTCATACCTGGGGGGTGGCATAATGCCCTAGTAAGCTTGTTCCCTTTAGGATGAGTTTCCACTGGGTGGGTCTATGAAAGGTCATTGTCCATTCCTTCCATACTTACCATTTTTCATCATTGTCCCTCTCATCTTCCCCTACCTTGGTTTGGGCATTGGGTTTGCCACACTAGGAAGGGTTGTACCTTGCCTTGTGGGAAGAAGGGGCTAAAGGCCAAGAGGATAAAAGTATCTGGCAAGAGTTAAAAGCCAAAATATAACCTTTGAGATGCTTTGCCCAGGGATTCCCAAGAAAGCAATAAAAGACTTCTCGATAAGAAAATGGGACCCGTAAGATAAAATAAAACTCAAGGTCTAGTTGGTGGATGGGAGGTATCATCATGAGCCAACATATTAGGTACATGGGCATGTAGCGGTATGACACTACCATCTATTTGGTCACCAAACCAGGTAGTGTCTCTTGGTGGCATAGCCAAGAGAAAGGGGGTCTCATCACGAGCTAGTCTTGTCATTTCCATGAAGTTCTTGTGGGTAACGTTGTCACCACTGGTCACCACGCCAGGACAGTGCCCCCCAGCTTTTCCCTTGAAAAAAAAAATCAATAAGACAAAGAATAAAAGGCATTGAATGGGCTAGGAAACAATGGCATCCATGACAAGGTGCAGCTCGCCCTCTACAGAGGCACCAGAGGCAAGACCTACATTTCCATGTTATCATTGCACCCTCTGCCCAAACATTTCCCCTACACCATTTCACACACTTACATGACCTAGGTTGGTCTTCACCTAGGAAACACCCCAAACTTGAGGAGAATTAGCCCAACAGGACATCTTGAGACCCTCTCCAAAACTGACTTGTTAAACTGCATAACGTCTTTGAGCATTTGTTTGGGTAAAGCGGGGTTTGATGCACATGTTTGGGTAATTTGGTGGATGTGATTGACATTGTTATGATCCCTGTGACTTATGAGCCCATGGAGGGCGTACTTGTTGTTGTTGCAGGACCATGCCTGGTGGAAAGGTACGTATGGGGAGATGATTAGCTCGAACCTCCATGGGGTTGAAAGCCCGCAAATGGATGTTGTGACCCCAGCCAGGGGCAAAGAGATGTCAGCGACTTGCACCAGGGAAGAGGAAGGATGTTTCACCGGAGAAACTTTGGCAAACTTAGACCCAGGGGGGTCTTGCTCTTCCACCTAGACATTGGCCTTGGGAGGCCCATGACGTCACCATTGTGACCCTAGACGTCACCCAGTGTTAGGATTGGCATTTTGGAGGCTGTTGTGTGCTAATTGGCACGTGCGACATCATCTAGGGGGTTGGAAGGCCCAACGTTTTGCAGATGAGGCCCACCGTTTCACCCAGGAGGCTCAACGTCACCCTAGAAGGGCATGACGTCACCTCTAAAGATGTTTATATGGTTTAGTTCTTTTAATTTGTGTAAAAACTAGATTGTTCATGTAATTTGGCCATGTCGACCTTTTGATGACCTAAAAATAATTAAAGGTCATAATTATTGTATAAATAGAGAGATAAAACTCTCATTTTATCATCATTCACTCATCACACAAGTGGTGGTTTGAAATTCAGCCCTCTTTAAGGGTTATTGGTTGAAATCTAGTGGTGCGCACTTCTTGGAGGAGGCAATTCTTAGTGTATTTTGGAAAATTTTCATGTGAAGGATATTCAACTAGGGTTTATGCTTGATTATTCTTGGTGAAGTAAGTGGAAAATCTGCATTTCTTGACTGTGAATGAATGCTTATGGTTAATTTACTTGTTTCATGTCTAAGATTATGAAATTCCTTGCTTGAAACCCTAGGAGAAAAACATATGTTACTATCTTTTTCTCAATAGTATTCCATTTGCTAAAATTTCTTGAAAGGCACCTATCTAGAAGTAGATTCTAGAGCCCTACCATTGTAGCACTCTAGAAACCCTACTTCTTTTCCCATTGCATATTTTATTTAAATTTGTCCAAGGAAAAGAGAAATTGCTAGGGCATAACTTTTGTTACTTCATAGCAATTACCTCTAGGAGTTGGATTTTTGAGGCCTTGGGCTACCAACACCTCTCTCATCCTCTCCATCCCCTTTGACTAAACATTATCATTGTTATTTTCCTCTAAGACTTGTTGCTTCCATTATTGACTCCATTACCCTAGAAAGGCACTAGTCTACCATTTACAAGTGTTGATTGATCAAACAATTTTTAGAACTTCTTCTCTTGAACACCTACTAACTTCTACAAACCTTAGATTAGCCTAAATCATTAACATACTTGTTGTTGTTGCAAAATATTGCTACAACCATCTAACAACAACAAATTAACCCTAAAAGTGACATATTATGCTAGCTAGATGTTGCTAAAACTGCTTGTGACTATTCATTATCAAATTGCCTAGTTAAAGCTATCATTACAAGTCTTTATTCAAGCATTTTAGAGCATAAATCTTGTGGTTGTTACAAATTTCTTATTGCTGTTATAAAATGTTACACTGTTGCAAATTTTATATCAGCTAGTACATTTCTTAAAACTCCATTGTCTTATGAAGCACTAACATCATTTTGTTACTTCCAAAATACATTTCTCAAAAGTTCATTGTCTTATGAAGCACTGAAATCATTTTGTTACTTGGAAAGTGCCCCTTTTTGCCTTGTTGTCTTGTTCTAGGAAGGTACATGATATTGTTTATTTGCCTCATCTCCATAAGACATATATAACCCTTTGATTTGAGTGATCTATGAGAGGGGAAGGATTTGCTTGTGTTATTTTCCTTAGCCTTCTCAAACTGATCCGGATTTTATGAGCATAACGAAATGAATACAGATTATTAACAAGTACTTAACACAAAATAACAAAGATACAGTAAAACTAGTTTTCTATTCAACAATGAAATAAGCTGAAACTGTAAAATGCAGCGGAAACAAGCTTGTTGGAATGGTGGCGGCCTATCTCTAAGAAGAGATGTGAAGACTACGCTCATTCGCAAGAAGATGATTACAATAAGGCTCTGAAATCCTTTTTACAATAAGCAGGAATGCCAAATATCTTAGACATCCAAAAACCTAACCCTAGGAGATGAAGCGCCAAAAGTCATGTGGGCCCCGTTTGGGTAAGTTAGTACTTCAACTTCACGGGGTCGTAACTTTTGCATACGATCTCCGTTTTAGGCGAATGATAGCCCGTTGGAAAGGTATCATCGAGGAGATTCATTTTAGGCACAATATCAAAGTAACTTGGATATTTCAAACCCATTTTCCCAAAAAACATCGTTTAGGGCCTCAAAGCGGCCCCGGAAGTGAAAACTGCTAAAAATAGTAAATTACCAAAATTTCCAGAAAAAATGTTAGTTGGAAAAGGTGGGTAGACACCGATATCCATCTGGATCAATCCTCCCTCCTTAGGAAGTAATGGTCTCCATTGCATTGAGGTCCCCCATCAGAGGAGAAAATTTCTGCTGAATTTGGCCCCTTATGAGCCACTTGCCTTGGTGTCGGAGTTGCCCTGCTTTGACGACTCGATAAAGTTGGATCCTTTGTTGTCGAGTACCCTTGATCTGTGTGTCCATAATCTAATCATTGGATGCCTGTTGTATGTAGATGGGGTTGAGCTCTATTGGTGTCAGTTGTTCTGCTACTTCTGAGGTGTCCAATAATGGTGGGAAATAAGGGCGAAGGTGATCCACGTTGAAAACTAGGTGTAGGCCAAGGAAAGGAGGAATGTTGAGCTCAAAAGCATTATCCCCTACGACCTTGGTGATAGTGTACGACCCATAACAGAGTGGGCAAAGCTTTCGATGGGGTCCTATAAGGCGTTCTTTCTACAAGTGCAACCCAACTTTGTTGCCCACCTGAAACTTATGTGGCACCCGATGTTGATCATGGTGTTGTTTGTACTTGTCATTGGACTTCTGTTGGATATCCTGAACCTATTGGCGGATGTGTTGGATCCGCTCAATGAACCGGGTGGCTTTGTCAGCTTCAGTTGGAGCAGGAGATGAGTTGGTCGAGGTGACCGCAAGGGGAAGTGCAACATCTATGGGACCCAATGGTTGGAATCCCAACCCCACCTGGAAGGGCCTGTGGCCGGTTGAGCTATGCAAGGCTTGGTTGTAGCTATGTTGGACATAGGTAAGGCTCTCATCCCATGTGCGAGGGTGCTTTGAATTATACATGCGAAGGATATGCACAATCATTCGATTTAAGACCTCGGTTTTCCCATCTGTCTAGGGGTGGAAGGCCGTGGATTTGGTGAGCTTGGTGTCCAACAATGACCAGAGGCTCGACCAGAATGTGCTGAGAAATCGACTGTCCCGATCTAAGACAATGGTTTGTGGGATTCCAAAATGTACCCAGACTCGTTCAAAGTAGAGCTTGGTAGTGGGCTCTATTGTGATGCTCTTCTTGCAGGCAACTAGAATTGGCATCTTAGAAAAGTGATCAACAACCACAAAAACATAGTCATTTCCCCACTTGGTGGATGAAAGGCCTGAAATGTAGTCCACTGAGATGGATTCCCATGGCCTGTCAGGAGTAGGAGGAGGGGTGTACAGGCCCTGTTTCTTAGTGGTCGGTTTGGCAATAGCGCAGACAGTGCAAGACCTGATATATTTGTTGAACTCCTGTTGAAGTTTCGGACAGTAGAAATATTTTTCTAGCATCGCCACTGTCTTTTCGACACTGAAGTTTCCTTCCACCCAACTATAGTGGTCTTCCCAGATCAACTTCACTCGCTTTCTTGATGGACCATAGATATGGCCTAGACGACACAACAACCCATCCTGGAGATGGAAATTATCGACCACTGCATTTGCACCCAACATTTGGTAGGTGGTGGAAAAGTCTTGGTCTATCTTATAGAGTTGGGGCCATCCAGAGGTCTCATGGCCGCAAGAGTCTATCACCGTGGTGAGTGTTGCGACTGGCGGTCCATTGAGGTAATCAACTACGCGATTGGTGTTTCATGTTTTATACTTGATGTTGAGGTGGAATTGTCGTTGTGATCTTTCACTTATTCTGAGAGCGAATCACGAAGAAGACAAACTTCCCCATCCAAGAGATGACCTTCATGCATTGCTTAGCAGAGATCAAGGAAATAACACTAGGTGGGACTGCCTCGGGTATCCTGTACAATTTCATGTTCAAAGTAATAATAACACTACGAGGCCTAAACTCATATACAACATGATGTTTCCATAAATAAGGTTGGCCCAAAACAACATCATAAACTTCGAGAGGAGCAACATCACACAATACCTCGTCCTTGAAGGGATTGATGTCGTACGTCAGTCAACACTGTTGGTTGACGCAGAGATCACTTCCTTGGTGGAGCCATCCAATGGTGTAGGGTTGTGGGTGCGGCGTTGTCGACAGGGCCAACCGCTTGATGACCTCTGCTAAGATGAGGTTCTTTTGGCTACTGCTATCAACGATGAAGTGCAGTGGGGTGCCTTTTACCCACATCTTTTAATGGAAGAAGCACTCTCCTTCTTCTGGCTCGTCTGGTTCACCAGGCTGGAGCTTGGTGGTAGAAACAGTGGCACTGGGTTCCGCGTTAATGATATGTCTTCCCCTTTCTGGTTCTGGCTCGGAGACAGAATCCGCATCTAATTCAGAGGCTTTCACTTCGGCCACCAATGACTACTTTGAGCCGCAGTCAGCAGTGTTATGCCAAGGGCTCTTATGGAAGTCGCACCACTTTCCAGTACCTTTCTTTGTCTTTTCGGTGTCCTTCTTTACCTGCGGCTTCGACATGTTGTCCTGATACTATCCATCTTTGCTATGTCCTTTGTTATGTGGGTTTGGGCCACCCTTTCCTGGATTTTGTTGTGAGGGGTTCCCAGGTGCAAATTGCCACGTCTTTTGTTTGAGCTTATGCTCAATTTTGACGGCATATCGGTAGGCCACACCCAAGGATGAGATGTCCAAAAATTCCATTTTGGTCTGGATGTATCTTTGCAGAGCATCGCGATACTTGAGCACTAGATGTCGCTCTAAATATTTGATACCCAGCTTAGTGCGCAAGGTATGGAAGATATTTGTGAAATCTGACACTGCTTGGTCTCTTTCTTGGCGCAGTGTGGTCCATTTGGTGTACAGGTCGTCATAACTTCCGACATAGTAGTATTGTTCCTTAATAGCATCCCTGAAGGATTCCCAGGTGGTCGTGACTGTAAATAATGAGGGTTCCTTTGTTTCCTTTTTCTCACAGAAAGTTTCCCACCAATCTTTGACATGCGGAACGACTTTGAGGAGCGCAAAAGTAATCCTTTCCTTATTTGAAAAGTTATGGATAGAAAAATACCCTTCTAGCAGATTCAACCACTTGTCTACAACATCTGCGTCTATCTGACCTTCAAATATAGGAATATCGAAGTTTGTTTGTACCTTAAAGGGGCGACGCCTTTGTTCAAAGAAGATGCGTCACCTGTTGGCAACCGTCAAAGGATTTGCGTGAAACTATCCATCATCTCGTTCCTCTGTTGCGTGAGAGCTTCCTTAATCAACAGTTTGAAAGGATCTCCAGTCCCATCATCTGTCTTTTCTCCTACCATGAGAGGTTGCTTGGGTGTGCGAGAGATTTTGTCCTCAAGAGAAACAAGCTCAAGACCCAACTCTTTGTACTCCGACCTCGTTGGGGACATGCATTAAGACGACAAGGAGCAGACCACTATGATACCACTGATCCAGATTTTAGGAGCAGTGTTGAAACATATATATTTTCCTAAACCTTAGACTAAAATAAATTTCGTTTTTTTTTTTAAATAAAAAGAGCACAAAAATGCACTTGTATAATCACCGTCGAATTAAAGTCCTCTGAACAATCCAACGTTTTAAATGTCTTAGCAGATTATGGAACCTTTGTTTAAAAAAGTCAAAACACTAAGACAATTTCCAAAGTTTTGGGTTTCATGGTTTTGCGATATAAGTAGTTTAATATACAATGAGCTCAGAAATCCCGATACCCGAAGTCGCAAAAGTTAATTTAAAAATTAAATCGAGTTAATTAGAATGATTAATAATGTTTAACGGTAATTAAAACTCATCGTAATTTTGACGTTTCAGAAATCTCGTCTTAAACGACAACCTAAAATCCCGATATGCAAAGTCACGAGATCCTCTCTTAATTGTGATTAATTAAAAAGGGTTAAACATACTTAATATAATTAATTTCAATTAGTCTCACTTTTTGGGAATCGGGGAATTATCATGCATCACGCCCAAAAAATCCCAAAGAGTGAAGTCCTGAAAACATTAAGTTCTTAAGCATGTTTAATCTAAACCTCTAACCAAAAATTAACGATATAAATTGGTTTTTCGCACTTTCGTGTTTCGAGATTTCTCAATGATATTACATCCAAAACTCTCGGTCACGAATCGCCGATATTGGACAACATTTATTTTGGATCAACAGAAATATTTTATAGAGTAAGACACGTATCTCCAATTGTACCTGTTAGCGATAAAAAATGCATTGGCATTTTTAAAAGAATGATGCCTAATCTTGTAGGGAACATTTGACTAGCTTCCCGAGCTCCAAATGTAGATTTGAAAGCACCATTGGAAAGCTTAGGATTTCTAGATGTCGACCGACTATTCAAGCATGTAAAACAGACTCTCCATGACTGAGAAATTTGATTTTAAAAAAATCTGCGCTTTCACCAGCTAACTCGTCTTGAATTTTGCTAGTTAGCCGGTGAAAGGTCTGCTTTTCACCAGCTAAGGAGCGGATTTTGGGGTAAATTAGCTGGTGAAAGCCTGTCATGGCCAGAATAACCAAATTTTTTCCCAGATCGGGATTTTTTGAGTTTGAATGGTTTGAAACCACTTCAAATGGACAGTTGTTGAATTATCAAGTCTGATTCAAAGGCTAGTTTTGAGGGATAAGGTCAAAAAGAGGTTTTTCAACTACATTTGGCATCTTTTTCAAAGGCAGAATATCAGGGGTTTGAAGACACATCATCCAATTCAAATTTTATCTTTGGAGGACAAAATCAAACAGCCTTGGGAGGCTAAAACTGCACTTCATCAGCAATCTACTACTCTTAGAGATCATTAGATAKGACCTTT
Organism: Picea engelmannii; assembly: GCA_009831015.1. Lineage (NCBI taxonomy): Eukaryota > Viridiplantae > Streptophyta > Pinopsida > Pinales > Pinaceae > Picea > Picea engelmannii. The sequence continues at coordinate 188,375 of ML798628.1, read as the reverse complement.
TCTTATTTTGTTTTGATTTTCCATTTTTAGTATTCTAGATCCATTTTTATGGGATCTCATCCAACACTTGTTGTATCTATTTTGATTTGACTATTTTTAGTAAATCTGATCCATCTTTCAAGGATCTAGATTTCATCTTGTAAGGCTATAAAGCCAAAGACATTTGGAGCACCAAAAGGGGGGGGGTCAATCTAAGAGACATTTTCTTGCCATTTGAACTTGACTTCTTATTCTGATAATAGAAACAAAGTCCTCTTTTGTTTTCAATATCAGATTATTTCGTATATTTCATGATTCTACACTTTATTCCAGTTTAGTTTAGCTTTTAAGAACTGTCATCTTCTTATTAAGCTCATAAACTTGGATTAAAGAATTTCTTGTTGTCTTGTATGACCCTGCATATGGTTGTATTTGGTTATCTGGACTAGTATTCTTCATCCCCTTTTTTCAACTCTGTTGTCTGATTATTGTTCTCTAAAAGCACTGTTTTATTCAAATATATGATGAGTGGTTACTTTCATTAGCTATTGAGTTATCTTATTGTTCCAAGCATACAAATCTACCATATTCTTAAGTTACCAAGCACCTTTGGTCTACAACCACAAAGAGTTTCTTGGAGTGATAACAATACCCTCCTCATTAAAACAAATAAATTCACCGTCTGTAGAAGCACGCTCGAGTTAAGGTAGACTGAGGGTGAATAAAAGTTTTTATTTCAAAATTCATTTTCACTTCCAGCAAAGAAGTGATTTTTACTCAAAGAAAGCTTACGACTTATCCTCTGTAATAGGTATTCACTTTTTATCACAGACACCATGGCACCCAGGAAAATGTTGAAGAAGAGTGATGAGGTCAGTGAAGGCTCAAATCCGAACTTGGACGTTCTGTCTGATACCACACCACATGCTGTAGATTCATTCAGGTCCTGGACGTAGATTTTTTAAATCCTGGAGCGTGAAGTCATAAATTTCCCAGATGATTATGGAGACGAAAAGAATGATAAGCACAAAACCAAACTCAAAGTTATAGCAGAGGTTGAACTTCCTAAAATAGCTACACGGCTGAAGCTCATGCCATACAATGGCATGATAAACTGGGCACTGGAGAACACCGACATGCATACCAGGAGCATCATAAATCATCAAAAGGTCGTTGTCGACTCTTTCAGGCCAGAACACATTCAAGTAATGTACAAGTTATCCCATGTTTCTAAATATATTTATAATGTTGCATTCGTAGAAGAGTTTCAATGAAAGGAATGTACATAATTTGACCAAACCTATCCAGATATAATTAAAACATGGTGGGGAATTCCAGCGAAATTTAGAGCTGATTCTCATGGTGTTTATGACACCACATCATTAAATGAATATATGGTCTATATAGCCATGATGCTATGTAGATTTTTCAGAAACAAAATCCCTACCCATTTCCCGGTGAAATGGGTATCAATCATGCATGAAGTAGCCGAAGGTTTCACTTTCGATTGGTCTAAGATTCTGTCTGATAACCTAACCAAAGAAATTGTTGAATACCAAATGGCAAATTCAAAAGGCCAACCTGTGTCTTTTTATATGTCTACATATGTCATGGACTCCATATTTTATATGACTCCATTTCCCTTGATGAATTGGAGCTGGAACCCAACTTGTGCAGAACCCATCAATTTCTATCATTCTAAACTATGGGAAGAAAAGGTTAAAGATTTCTTTTATGAGATCTGTCACTATGTAGTAATTCTTATTCATCAAGCATTGTATGGTTATCCACCCCCTCGGATTTCTGAGCAAATTATGGAAAACCTTAAAACAGTTACAGATTGGTTTATTGAAGATAATTTCTCTTATATTAGAGTTTTTGGATGCTCAATTCCCCCTCATGCTCTCCCAAAGTTTCTACTTGACAGGCTGGTGTTCAGACAAGTGGCTTACCAAATAATAACAGGAGGCATCAACAAATAGTTAAAAGCAGTTTAGAAGAAATTCTGGCCAACGTTTCCTCTACAAGTTGGAAGGTTTTCACTGCTAAATTTTGGTCATTCTAAGGTGGAAGCTGTAACATTACAGGATGTTAAACTGGTGGACGTTGAGCTCAGAAGGCATGATCCATATCAAATTGTGGGAAATCACCTAGCTCAATGCAATATGAAAACATATGAGCATGAAGACTCCCCCTGTGATGACGTATTCAAAGGAATCAAAGTTTATGAGGAGGTACTAAACAGGGTCCAAGCGTTACCCCCTGATATACAGGCCAACTTTTTCGCTTTTCAAAAACACAGACGAAGTGGGTTGCCCAAGATACTGTAGGGAGAACCGATAAACACTCCCCCCAGAACAAGGAAGTGTACCTCTAGATTTTGAGCCAAAGTCCTTTGGTAAACAGACCACTGAGGAAACCCCAAAGAATCTCGAAGTGTCTTCACAAGGATTAGAAACTTCGCAGGCAGAACATCCAGAGTCTGAAACAGGTTTTAAATCCAAGACACCTCTAAAACATAATCACATGATATTTCCTTTATAATCAACTACTCCTGCTGATACCTCCAGAACAACAAAAGGAACACAATTCACAGAGTTAGACAGTCCTATTACAGCATTAACCCCTTTACATTCAAGTTTAGGGATTCCCAGTCATGAAGTTATATATGTAAGTGATCTTACCCCGATCTCTATTGAAGAGATACCTTCCTCTAACTTCTTTTTCAGTAAGAAGAGGAAAGTTGTGGTGAAACAAGAAATGCATCCGAAAGAAGGTATAATGGTAAAAAATTGCAGATTATTATTAGATGGGAAAAATTTGGAAGATGAAGATTTCGCTACAAAGGTAGCAAGCTCTTTGGGAGCTTTTGCAACGACCAACTTATTTTCTGTTGATAATATGAAAGTAAGGCCGAGACAGAGAAATAAGATGATAAGTTAGCTGCGAGATCAAATAACAAATATAGAGAATAATGTCAAAAGCGAGGTCAACAAAGAACTCGAACATGCTAGAGCCAAAGACAAACAAGAAATTCGACAACTTAAATCTGATCTCAAAGATGTACACAAGACTGCTCAAGCAAGTCAAGGGCAGGTCATCCAACAAGAAGAATTGGTAAGGCAGTTGCAAGCTAAATTGAGTTCTACTAAAAGCCAGGTTGGAAATATAGCAGTGTTTCAAGCCCAGGCACTGGAAGTGCATCAGAAGCTGGAAGCAGTACAACAAAGCCTATTTTCTAAGGTATGGATCATCCAAGATTATTTTTGGGAGATGGGTCAATCGTTAGATAATATTATTTTCAGAGAAAAAGAGGCTAATGCAGCCCGAACCACCTTTCAAAAGCAGTCGTATCTTTGGCTAGAGAAGAGGTACCAATAACTCCCAGATTGAATGTCGCAGAACAAATCAGGGGTGATATCATACTAAAGGCATGGGAGGCCAATATAGCAGAGAGTAAGAAAATGGCCAAAGAAATAAAGGAAGATTGTGAAGAGGCTTTTGATTTGCTAGATAAAAAATCACTAGGCATTGGAAAGGACAATTGTGCTAGAGTATTAGGGCAAATCAATGTTATAAAGCATCAACTGGACATCAAATAAAGCTTAAATGAAGCCCAGATTGAAATTTCAAAGTTGAAATAGGTTGACGTCGCTCAAATGGATAGATGGTTGGTAAAGCCAAATCTACAGTTGTAGTTAATAAATTTTAAAGGTAAAAGGATTGATGACAGACTGCTGAAATTACAGAGAAAGTTGTATCTTTTTGAGGCAAAGGATGTGACTGAGCCTTCCAGAATTTTAGTACAGTTTCTAAGCAGGTGCGTCGAGTGTCTTAAGCCAGGTGAAGAAAGTGTTGGCAAATATTGAACAAGCAATGAATG